>CM053170.1:57986609-58000813 GCA_012977825.3 Pteromalus puparum
ATAATATGGCCATAAAATGGTCAGAATCATAAAACAAAAAATGACCTAAATTCAGAATCAGAAAAAATATATGCATGTCAAATTTTATTACGATCCGTCGCATGGTTCCAAAATTATGGCGGTATACGTACATACACACACACACACACACACACACACAGTCATCCGCACGGACATTTTCTAAAAACGTATGATTCGTACTCCAAACACCTCCAAATGCGTTTCCACGAAGTATTAGCAAAACTGAAAATTTTACTATTACAAAGCTTCCTCTTGAGGAGGAAAAAATATCACGTATAAAATATGGATTCTCAGTTTTACATGCAAAAATTCGTTTTATGGAGCTTGTATTACATATTTCTTATCGTATGCAGCTTAAAATCTGGAGAGTTAGTATATATATCATAAATTTTATTCCAATTGGAAATAACGCGTATTTGTGAATATCTATGCATGTTTGTTTTAATTATGATAATCTTCTTCTTAATTGATATTGTTACATTGAAGGTACCAAAAGATGAAGAATCTGAAATCTCTTTGAAAAAGAAACAAATACAAGATCATCTTTATGAAAAATTAGGAATATTAGTGGATGCACCAACTCAAGGTTCTGGCAATACCAATGATGGTAATACAGCCAGAACATTTTTTAACAACGTGGATATCGTTGCCAAAGCCACAGGTAATCAATTTAACTTTCTTCCATTATGCTTCACTTTAAAAATTTAATTATAAATTTGCTTAAAAAATAGTATACTGATTGGAAATATAAGGAGTTGAATGTTAATAATAATGATGAAGTGATTTCTTAGATACTACGGTACACACACACACACACACACACACACACACACACACACACACACACACACACACACACACACACACACAAAGATAACTTATATGAATAATTTTTTTAAAATACAAAAATCAAACTCTAAATATTTCCTAAAAACTACGTCCTTTTACAAAATGTTCTCAACATTTTACCATTTTATAGGTTTTGACCAGAGTTTATTATATCGTTTTCGAGTGATTCTGGCTGTGATATCTTCTGGAAAAAGAATTGATAATGAAGCTTTCCGTGATTACTGCAGAGAGACAGCAAGACAGTATGTTAGTTTGAACAATTGGTACTATATGCCTCCATCGATGCACATCATCCTATTGCATGGATATCAGGTGATTGATGGATTGTTTTTGCCTATTGGGATGCTCTCTGAAGAGGCACTGGAGGCGAACAATAAAAATGTTAAAAGATTTCGTGATAAATTTTCCAGAAAAACGCCTAGGTTCGTACTTTTAATGTATTCACAATATTTAAACAACATAACTATATAATAATAATTATCAATATATTATTAGGATTGACACCAATACAGATATGTTTGAGAGGTTACTACTGTACTCTGATCCGTATTTGTCATCTATAGAGGAACTTCCGAAAAAGACAAATGAATTTTTTACAGATGATATGATAAGGTTGCTATCCCTGGATGATGATCATTATGATAATGATGATGATGATGATGATGATGATGATGATGATAATGATAATAGTAAACATTACGATTCTTCGAGTAATGAAGATAACTGTTAATGTTGTTGTGTGCATTAAATAAAATGTTATGATATACGACAGACTACTTAAGTTTATTTTGGATGAACCTCTATGTCGAAATTATGTAAGCAAAAAATATAATACAAATCGCATACACTTATAATTTATTTATATTGACATGATATATTCTAGTTATTTAAAGAAATTCAATTAATAATATTAAACAAATAAATTGTTTGATAATATTTTACTTAACGAGGGTTGTTTGTAATACAAATTTGAAGCAGTGCGATTTTATAAGCAATAGTACATGTAACGCAATCGATTTCTATAAAAAGCACGTATTTAAATATTTTATGAGATTATCTGCATTTTTACTTTATCTAATTTGCTTATTTTTGCGAGTCTTAACAGCGTAATACTGATTTTTGGAGTAATTTTTGAGGTTATGGAAGAACGGGGGCTGTATAGGCCAAAAGCAATGGTGAATTCGTGTTCCGCGGGAAAAAATACATGAGCATAAGCCTTTTCCTATTTTTTTTTGCCTAATGTTTTCCTCATTTTTCTAAGTTTTGACCGCGTAATACTGATTTTTGGAGTAATTTTTGAGGTTATGGAAGAACGGGGGCTACATAGGCCAAAAACAATGGTGAATTCGTGTTCCGCGGGTGAAAATACATAAGAATAAGCTTTTTTGCTTATTATTTCTCTCCTCCAGCGAGTCTTAAGGACATATAACTGCTTTCCCGTAATGATATTTGTGACTGTTAGAGTTATACCCGACCGCCATTTTGAACTCTTCAAATGAATCTTTCCGAGGGATTTGGAATCAAGATTTTTGTCCAAACTCTTTCAAATGGCCCCACTGTGCGGCGTATCGCGTGAAGGGCTCGCCCAGCCTCGCTGCACGTAACACAAGCTCTTTTTCTCATTAAAGATTGGAAAAATGGCGAGATATTGTCAGCGAACGTCTCTACCTCAAAGATCGATCGATCAAGCGAGCTTTTCTGGGTGGCGTATCGCGCGAAGGGCTCGCACAGCCTCGCCGCACGTAACACAAGCTCTTTTTCTCATTAAAGATTGGAAAATTAGCGAGATATTGTCGGCGAGCGCCTCTACCTCAAAGATCGATCGATCAAGCGAGATTTTCTGGGTGGCGTATCGCGCGAAGGGCTTGCCCAGCCTCGCCGCACGTAATACGAGCACGTGTCTTTGCCCAATATTGGAAAAACGGCGCGCTCTACTCCGCAAGCTTCGCGGCGGTCAAGATTGAGTGATCGAGCGAACTTTTCTGGATGGCGAATCGCGCGAAGGGCTCGCACAGCCTCGCCGCACGTTACACAAGCTCTTTTTCTCATTAAAGATTGGCAAAATGGCGAGATATGGTCGGCGAGCGTCTCTACCTCAAAGATCGATCGATCAAGCGAGCTTTTTTGGTTCTGGTATCGCGCGCTGAGCTCGCACAGCCTCGCCACACTTTACACAAGCACTTTTCCTCAACCAATTCTGGAAAAACGGCGAGCTCCTGTCCGCGGGGGTCCCTGCGGCCAAGATCGTTGGATCAAGCAGCTTTTCTGGGTGGCCTATCGCGCGATGGGCCCGCACAGCCTCGCCACACGTAACACAAGCTCTTTTTCTTACCGGAGACTTGAAAAATGGTGCACTTACTCCCGCAAGCTTCGCTGCGGTCAAGATCGATCGACCAAGCAAGCTTTTCTGCGTGGCGTATCGCGCGAAGGGCTCGCACAACCTCGCCGCACGTAACACAAGCTCTTTTTCTCATTAAAGATTGGAAAAATAGCGAGATATTGTCGGCGAGCGCCTCTACCTCAAAGATCGATCGATCACCCGAGCTTTTTTGATTCTCGTATCGCGCGCTGAGCTTGCTCAGCCTCGCCGCACGTTACACAAGCTCTTTTCCTCAACGAATTCTGAAAAAACGGCGCTCTCCTCCGCAAGCTTCGCTGCGGTCAAGATCGATCGATCAAGCGAGCTTTTCTGGGTGACGAATCAAGCGAAGGGCTCGCACAACCTCGCCGCACGTTACACAAGCTCTTGTTATTATTAAATATTGGCAAAACGGCGACTTATGTCGGCGAGCGTCTCTACCTCAAAGATCGATCGATCAAGCGAGCTTTTCTGGGTAGCGTATCGCGCGAAGGGCTTGCCCAGCCTCGCCGCACGTAAACACAAGCTCGTGTTTTTGCCCAATATTGGACAAACGGCGCGCTCTGCTCCGCAAGCTTCGCGGCGGTCAAGATCGAGCGATCGAGCCAACTTGTCTGGGTGGCATGTTGCTCGAGGGGCTAGCACAGCCTTGCCACACGTAACAGAAGCTTATTTTCGTGCCGAAGACTCGAAAAACGGCGGGCTCTCCTCCGCAGGCTTTACTGCCGCAAAGATCGGGCGATCTAGCGAGCTCTTTTAGGCGGCTTGCTACCCCAAGGGCATCCGCAGCCTCGCCGCGAGCAACACTAGCTTTTTTTCTTACCAGAGATCGGAAAAACAGCGCGTGCTGCAGAATTGGAGCGATATTAAGAGCTTTTTTAGGCGGCGTGTCGCTAGAAGGTTTAAAACATTATTTTTTTACACATAAAAACGGGCTTGCAGACGGTGATGTCTCATATGCGCGCTTAGCCACTTGAAAAAGCTGAATTCTGGAAGGGTTCGAATTTCGTTTAGAAATAAATCAAATGCGTTCATCAATAGCATTTATTCTCTTATGAATATAAACCTGCACTAGATTACGATGTAATGTGAATTCATAGGCAATTAGCACAGAACCAATCACTCTTTTCAACTGCGAATATGTCAGCTAGATTGATTTTAACGCAGGTACAATGATACCAGAGCAGGCATGAATCGAACTGAACAGCGTTGTTGACAAGTACACGATTGCATTTTCCGCAAATGTACTTATTTATTTTCTTTTTTGACTGCGCCAAAAATTTAAGTCATTCAAAAGCATCAATTTTCAAAAAATTTTCTAAAATACAGATGTCGACGTCATCGTCTTGAAATGATTCTGATATACGTGAAATTTTCGCAATTTGGTCAATATCTATTGAATTTCGGCCGTACAAAACGTCAACTATAAATGCTTCAGTGAATTCCAGCCATTCAAGCATAGTTTTAGCTTTGTCCACTAAGCACATGTCCCGAAAGTTCTTAATTTTGATGTTGTTAAAATGAACCAACGTATTCTGAAATGTTTAAAAGAGATTTTTCTATAAATTATAATTCTATATCCTTTACAGATATCTGGAAGATCCAAATCTTTCTTGTCTTTGTTGGCTTTAAATTGCTTCCTCACGTAACTCTTTGCCAACGATACACCATTCGATGGTCCCGCTGAGCCCCATGCTTTTGTCATAATCTCTCTTAAGAAGTTAACATTCTCATTCAGTCTTTCCATCGTCAAATTTTTCACGACATCATAACGCCTCAGCTTGCTTATAATTTCGGAAACATGTTCGTCCAGGAGTATCATCGAGTGAGGCTTCGTTTTGCATAAACTATTCAAATAGAACATTGTTACATATAAGAGTGAATCAATAAAAATATTTTTACCAGTTGGATCATTTTTTTTTTTTTTTTTTGTTTATCCGGAGAGTTGGAGAAATGCTTAATGCACCATGGCAAGAGCCGTGCGGGACTCCCCGTGTGTGGGACTCTCCTGGCGCGGGACAGACGCCAGGCATACCCACTAAAACTTCACCTCTCATATGGCCGCGAGAATCCCCCCGGTAGCCGCTTTCGCATTCCTTCGGGGGGTCGCCTGTATTGTTACGACCTATAGGTCATCTATCGTCGTCTAGTCAGCTAAGCACCCGTCACTATTTTTCGCGCGCAGAACCATCTCCACGAACGCCGTTATGTCGTCCCAATTCTGCTTGCTAGCAAGCATCGTTTTCACCACCGTGTCGGGCGTAAATGCCCCTACCGTCACCTCTAAGATTCTACGCCTATCAGCCCACCGAGGGCAGTCAAAAAACGTGTGTCTCACGTCGTCCCGTTCGTCACCGCAGTATTTGCAACCCGGTGTCGCTACCTTGTTCATCGCGAACAGGTAACTCCTAAAGTAGCCGTGTCCGGAAAGAAATTGGGTGAGATAAAAATTGACCTCCCCCCATCTTCTGCCTACCCACGGGCCTACCTCCTTAATCAATGATTTCGTCCATTTCGCATGGCGGCATTCACTCCATCGCTCCTGCCATTTCCGCATCGTCCTATCGCGTTCCTCGGTTCGGATTTCCACCCTAGCCGATTCCCGGAGACTCTCGTAGATCCGCTTGCGTTCAATTGCAAGCATATCCACGGGAATCGCCCCCGCGATAACCATTGACGCGTCCCCGGTTACCGTTCGGTACGAGCACGCGATCCGAAGCGCCCCTCTTCGTTGCAGCGCCGTTATCTGCTTACGATACTTTTTCTTCTGCATGGCATCGGCCCACACCTCCGCTCCGTATAAAAGAATAGAGTTTGTGGTTGCCATTAAGAGTCGTCTGACTGCCGGCCTAGGCCCGCGCACGTTGGCCATTAATCGACTAAGCTGCGCCACCCTAATCGCCGCCTTTTCGCATACGCTGTCTAAATGCGCCCCGTAGTTCAGCTTCGTATCTAGGGTTACCCCCAGGTACTTGGCTGTCGGCTTCGTCGTTATTGTTACGTCTCCGACGCGCATCGGTATGATGGTCGAGACACGCTTCCTAGTCAAGAGAACTATCTCCGTCTTTTCGAGTGCTAGCTGTAGTCCGTGGTCGGTCATCCATTTTAGCACCCGGGCCATTACCGCGTTCAATTTGCCCTGCGCGATCTCCACATTTCTAGCTATTATAACCGCCGCTACGTCGTCCGCGTACCCGACGAGTTTAACATCCTCCGGTACTTCTACTCTGAGTAACCCATCGTACAGAATGCCCCAGAACTCCGAACCCAAGATTGAATTCTGCGCCACCCCTGCCGTTATGGGCCTGCTCTTACGTCCCTCCGCGGTTTCGTATTCGATCGTGCGCTCCCTCAGATAATTCTCTACGAGTCGCATGATGTACCAAGGCACCCCAAACGATCGCAGAGAATCCAAAATGTCGACCCATCTAGCCGAGTTCAACGCGTTTTTCACGTCTAGTGTCACGAGCAAGACCAATGGCCTGGCCGCATGACACGCTTCATCCGTTTTCTTGACTGTGTCCGTTACTTCTCTGATCGCGCCGATTGTTGAACGTCCCTTTCTGAAGCCGTATTGCTTGTCTGAAAGGTCTCCCGCCTCCCTGACGGCGCTTAATATTCGCGGTTTTATTAGCGATTCGCCTGTCTTTCCCATAGTGTCGAGCAGGCTCAACGGCCTGTACGATGGCTTCGCGCCCGCCTGACCTTTAGCTTTTTCAATTAAGACTAGCCTAGCCCTTTTCCACCGCAGACTGAACACGCTCTGCACCAGGCACTGATTGTACATTTCCAGGAGCAGCTCAGGCCGTTGTTTGGCAACGGCCTTAAGTATTTCCGCGGGAATGCCATCCAGTCCCGGAGCCTTACCGCTCTTCAGGGAAGAAGTTGCCGCGATAAGTTCGCCCTCGCTAAAAAGGGGTATCTCATCCGTCATATCGTCCGTCATTTCTAATTGAGGTCGGGTAGGATGGGTGGGAAACAGCTTGTCGATTATCTTCTCGATCGCCTCTGCCGCCATCGGTTCCATTCGCCCCATTTCTCCTATTTTTCGCGTGACGATCGCGTACCTCTCGTCGAACGGATCGTTCTCTACATCATCTAGGATCTTGTACCAGCAGCGGCGCTTACTTTCTTTGATTGCGTCCCGGAGTCTCTTCTTCGCCTCGTCGTACCCGCGAGCAAGTTCTTGAGCCGTTGGGCGGNGTTCTTGAGTCGTTGGTCGGTTATGGGCCCTTTGAGCTCTTCTTCTGGCTCGAAGGCTTTTCTTTCTAAGCTCAGCGATTTCGCCCGTCCACCAGTAAACCGGACGTCTGGGTGGCCGGTGGATACTCGGGGCATCGTTGCGTCGCACATCTCGGTGATTAGCCTAGTAGTGCGTTCTACTAGGATTTCGGCTTTCTCACGTCCGCCTAGTTCGTCCGGAAGCCCATTAGAAGGTAATTCTGCGCTTCGAATCACCTCCGTAAGCGCCTCCCGATTAAGACGTCGAGTGTTCCATCGTGGTTCCCGGCTGTTTCCGCTACTTCGCGTCTCCGTGCGTTCTTCCTTGATATTAAAAAGAATGTACTGGTGGTCGCTAGCAGTAAATTCTTCCGTATCGTGCCAGCCCCTTATCTTGAAGATCGTACTTTCCCCAGCGAAAGTTACATCCGGTATCGACTCCCCGAAACCTGGTCTGCGGTAGGTAGCTGTATTTCCCTCGTTCGCAACTACCAGTCCTATCCTTGCTGCCATCTCAAGTATCGCCCTACCTCTCCTATTCGTCTGTGGCATGCCCCACTCTGTCGCTCGCGCGTTAAAGTCGCCCCCGACTACTAGGTCCCCAGGAACGTCTTTTATCGCGTCTTCTAGGGCAAGTTGGATCATACGAAAATATTGACTTGATGTGATGATCGATTTTTTGTTTCCGACCAGCAATAAAATTTCGCATCTGTAAGATCTGACTCGTCGAAGGTGATCGCGCAAAAACGCCCTTGTAAACCTTTCGTAAGCGAGCAGATGAGAAAAAGTCTGCATCTTCATAGGTAGCCAATACCTGAATGAGACACCTATAGTTCTCTGGATTTCATATAAAGCGAGCCGTGATTGATTTTTTTCCTGCCATTGCAACTATCACGTCGTGTAGTTTTACATTCACAACAAAAAGCAGTTGATAGAATCAAACTGAATATAACCAATATGCTACGTTGTTGATCTCGTTGATAGGGGTTGTTATACGCGATTCTCGGCGTTCGAATTGCGCAACGTTCGAGCTCGGTCACAAAGATATTTACTAAAAGATTCGCGATTTTCTGAAGATTTAGCGAAAAATACATTCGTGTTTGTAAGGGCAAGTAGCAGCGCCGCTTCTGACCATAAATCGAGCTTTAGAAAATCAGTTGTACAATCAACTTTGCATGCAATTCTCCAAGGCTGCTAGTCCGGTAATTTTTCGCAGATACAACGATAAATGCACTTGAATACATGAACACAATAAAATAAAAAACATATCGTTATGCTTATTATACTTTATTTTGTTCAACAACATCTTTTAATTAATTAGATATGTATTGAATTACTAAAATTAACACGAATGTTAGTTTAGCTGAAGACTTTCTACATCAGCTTAACGTTTTCTCAAAAAGGTAACATGATTTCTTTGAAGAATAATAGGATGGCTGAGTGGAATAAGAATGTATCTTGGCGGCGGCTTCGAAAAAGTCATATTCCGGCGGCGGCTTCAAGAACGTCGTATCTCGGCGGCAGCTTCAAAAACGACGTATCCGGGTGGCGGCTTACAGAACGTCATATCTCGGCGTCGGCTTTGAGAACGTCGTATCTCGGGATCCGCTTCAAGAATCATTTTTACTTTTCTAATTCTTGCTAAATAGACGCGATACATAATTTTGAATAGAGACAACTATTAACAAAATAAAACTTTTTATCGCATCTATTTAGCAAGAATCACAAAAGTAAAAGTGGTTCTTCAAGCGGATGCCGAGATATACGACATTCTCGAAGCCGCCACCGCGATACGACGTGCTTTAAGCCACAACCGGGATAATACGTTCCCAAAGCCACCGTTGAGATACGACGTTCTAGAAGCCGCAGCTCGGATACGACAATCTCGAAGCCGCCATCGAGATACATTCTTATACTTCTCAGCCATCGAATAATTCTCGATTGGTAAAAACATTAGTGTTGTTTGCGAATGCGAGGGTGTGTGTGTGTGAAATGACACCGAACATACTGTACCCAAAAATATCAGATATTTTCTACACAAGAATTCATTTTACTACACTGCACCTACTATATTAATGCTTTACCAACTATAGCTAACACCTACATCAACATAGGGGGAGCCCGGGTCGACTATGAATCATCCGTGCGCAATATGAGGTTGGTGCTCGACTCCAAACTAACATGGAAAGAGCTCGTTACACAATTATGCAAACGTGCTAACTCATTAATGTACAGCCTATACTTTTTCAGAAAAAGTACCAACCTCTGATTACGCAAACATCTTGTGCAAGCGCTCCTGTTTCCAATCATTGATTACTGCTCATTACTATACTGTGACCTGACTTGACTCAAAACTCCAGAGACTTGTAAACACGGTAATTCGATACATCTATGGTGTAAGGAGGGACGATCACATCTCCCCTTACAGGCGTGAGCTGCAATGGCTTACAACTGCTGGACGTAGAAAGTACTTCGCAGTCTATTTTCTACGAAAACTGTTTAACACAGCTGTGCCCTCTTACATCCTGGCCTGTTTTTACTATCACGTCGCGCTCAGGCCTGTGAGGGGGGAGGTGACCCCACTGGATACCGATTTTCAAGACAGAAACGCTAAAAGGTTCATTCCATATAAGCGCCTCATACCTCTGGAACTCTCTCTCTCTCTCTCTCTCTCTCTCTCTCTCTCGCGGTAAGTGAAAGACGCTTTCTTGTCTCTCTGACAAGCACTATTTCTGCCACATCTTGCCTTCGGGCTTTCTTTTTTTATAGTTTGTTGCACGCCTCTTTTTGCAACCTTCATGCTGATATATTAGTCGCTGAAGGCTGCACTCTACTTTAACTATTATCTCTGCTGCAAACTATCTGCTGTCTTCCTAACCTTAAACTGCTTGGCTTGGCTTGGCTTCGACTCCATCTTGTTCTCGCATGCTTCCTGGCTCTTCAACAGCACACGTGACGGCATCTAGCGAGACGCGGAACAACATCCATCATCATCAGCACAGTTGCACAGTGACACAACATCGTCCAGAATGAGCGGAATTGGTGGAAAAAGTGCCGAAGCGCCTATTATCTGTGCTCAATGCAACAAAGCGGCCAGGGGGAAGATGAAGACATGCGAGTTGTGCAACAATCACTACCACACCATATGCGTCGCTCTAAGGTCCATAATGGTGGGAAATGTTGCTGCACTCGCCTGTGCTGCTTATGCAGCGGGATACGACGTCGGCACGCCCAAGACCACGCAGACGAGGGCGAAAACGGCGGCAGCGACAGCAGCAACGGCAAGCACATCCGCCAAGGGCACTCCTGTAACAGGTGTGCCCAAGAAGACCAAGTCTGCGCCTCCATCTCTTGCCGGCTCCAGAACTCAGTCGCCGGCGAGAACACAGTCGTCGTCCATTGAGGTGTCCCTCAAGGACATTTTCGCGATACTGGACGATATCAAGCGGGTCCAAAATGAGGCCCTTCAAACACAAAACGCCGTGTCTGAACGGGTCTCACGAATCGAGAAGCGACTTGGCCCGCTTGAAAAATGCCTCAAAGCCCTTGACGACTTGCCTGCGCTCATGACTCGGCTAAGCAATGCCGAGTCCTCCATCTCTGAGCTGCAGGCACAATTCCAAGAGCTGTCGTCAAGGAGCTCCGCAGAGCAGCAGAACAACAGCGTTGCGCCGGCCTCGGAGGAGCTCAGCAACATCCGCAGCGAGCTGGCTGAGATGAGGAGGAGGCAGGAGCGAGCTGCGAGCAACGTGGTGGTGATCACCGGCCTGGCCTACACCCAGGAGACATCACTGCCGCTCCTGGCATACTCTGTCCTGGCTGCACTGGATCCCACGGTCCTGAAGCGGGATGTGGCGGCCGTCAGGATCATGGGGAGACTGGACGCAACGAACATCAGTGCGCCGGGTGACAGCAGACTCCCACCTCTTGCTGTCACTCTCTCTTCCAGTGCGCTGGCCCGATCCATCATAGTGGCCAAAGCTAGGAAGCGCAAACTACACATCAGTAAATTGGATGCTGCACTATTGAAGGAAGCGAAAGCTCTCTGTCCAGACCACCAGGGGCTCATCAATATAAATGAGCTGCTTCCTCCAGACATCCACAAGCTGCGAGTCAAGGCCAGGCTGGAGGCGAAGAGGAGGAAAGGATGCCGCTCTTACGTGAGGGATGGGAGGATCCTCATCCGTTCTGGCGAAGACAATGAACGGGCCACCATCATCACTACAGAGGCTGATCTAGAAGCTTTTTTAGCCCGTACACCACCAATAGCCAACACTGCGACGCTGTGCCTCCCAACACAGGTGCGCAACACCTAGCGCCTCCGCGTGCACTAGGATTTCTTTATTTCGCGGGATTTTACACGCGATCGCCGACGTATGGGAGTACGCTGGGGAGAGGTGGGAAACAGGAAAGAAGTCAAACACAAACAACACTTTATTCACGTTTCTGCACTTGTATTTCGCCCAGCCCTTCCCTACAACGTGGTGGCCTTAGCCGCCCACGCAAGGTAGCCACGCAGGGCCCGCAGATACTCGCAAACTCCGCACACACACACTCTGCCACGCTATAGTCCTGAGGCTCTCACCTCTGAACACAGCTGACTCTCTCTCTCTCTCTCTCTCTCGTACACGCGCTAGTCCCCAAGCCGTAGCCGGTGACGTCACGCAACTTTCCGTCTCTCTCTCGCACACACACATGCACCAGCCGCACGGTCGGCTCTCCCTCGTCTCGTTCCCTCTCTCTCTTTCTCTCTCTGGTTCTTCGCTACTCCGCGCGCAGGCTATGCCCGACGTTGACGGCAAGCCCGTCCTGCTGCTACACACGCACAGCGTTCCCGCGCTTTCTTCGCGTCTTCGCTCTCTCTCACACACACACACTCGCGAGCACTGGCTCGACGCCTCGCGCCGATGACGTCGTGGTGTGCGCCCGCACCACACACCGACACTCTCGTCTCTCTCTCTCTCTCTCTCTCTCTCTCTCTCTCGAGGAGACGAGGTTGGGCCTACTGGAGCACCGACTCATCGCCCTGGACGACCTGCCCTTGCTCCAAACTCGCATAGCAAATGCAGAGCAGACGATCCTGGAGCTAAGGGCACAAGTTGAAGATCTGTCGTCCAGGCCCCCTCCTGCGCAGACCCCTCATCACATCTCGTCCGACAACGTTTCCCCTTCTAACAATGTCCCCTCGGAAATTGCCAGTCTCCGAAGGGAGCTGCTGAAGATCAAGCAGCAGCAGGGGAACAACAACAACAACGTCGTTGTTCTGACAGGGCTGCGCTACACGAGGGAAACATCCATTGACCTGCTGGCCTTCGCTGTGGTGTCTGCCCTTGACCCCACGGTCCTCAAAAGGGACATAGCCGGGGCAAGGATCATGGGAAGAGTGAATGAGGCCGCTGACACCACACTCAGCCTACTGACAGCAGACCTTCGCACGATTGCTGTCTACCTCTCTTTCTTATGCCTCGTCGCTCACCACCATCAGACGAGATAAAGAAAAGGCGCAAGCTGACACGGCGGCAGCTCGACGTAGGTATCTGCGAGGAGGCCAAAGCCCCGCCAAACCATCAGGGCTAATCAACGTAACGAGCCTGCTTCCTCCAGAGATCATAAGTATGGTAGCCGGATGCGCGGTCAGGACCAGACAGCCGAGGTCAAGAGTGGCCCGGCATGCGAGGTCCTACGCTCCAGGGACGGTACAATCTTCGTCCGCCTGGTCCGCAACAATCGGGACATGGCACCACGTCAGCACGTGAGAAGACTGTCGCTTTTCTAGCCAGGGAGTCCCTCCAGCCAGCCCAACAGGCAGGCAGCCAACAGCAACAACACCAGCACCATCATCCACTCGAAGGTTGTCTGGACGCTCTTCACACAACTCACATCATTCGTCCTTCGCCATCTCATCATCGTTCATCGTAAAATCAACGATCAACATCACCAGGTAACTCTGTCCGCTGGGACTAAGGGCGGCCCTGCCATTAATGCAACTCTCTCACGGTACTTGGTGTAGCTCTTTTTGTCTTCTCGTCCTTCCTTTCACGTAATTGCTGTATCTGAGACCTGGTTAACGACAAAATTCAAACATTCCCTTACTGACAACTACCATTCTACTCAGACGAGGAGCACGAAACCAATGTGGGAGGATGTGGCCTCACATACACAACTCTCTCACATGTAATCTCATCACTTCATCGACGGGGACTTGGGGGCGGCCAGGTAAGCCTGGTATCTCTTCTGTCGAGGTTTCCTCGGGAGGGGAGTTAACCCTTATCTTTCGCGCGTGTTTATTCGAGATTGGCGCCGAGAAAATTGACAATTCCAGGCCATCAATTCACAAAAAGACTCACGAAAATCCACTCTTCTTATGTATCATACATGTATAACGAAGTCACTCCATCCGTGAAAACTCTTTTATCTGATCTCGAATATTCAAAATGAAATCATCATTCTGGCCTCGCCTGAACAGCCATTGATATTGAAGTTATATCTGCTTAGCAGAGTACAAAGTAATGATGAAAATGACGCTAGAAATCTGGGCAGATCGAACTCTCACGCTGCCGGCTCGCACGCTGGTAACACGCTACTCCAAACACTCGCTCATCCGTCGATGCTAGGAGATGAGAAACACACAACTACTGACGACTTGACACAGTCGGCATGCCCAAGAGGTCGTGACGTTCCTGACAACTCAATGTAGTGAGCAGGAGAGGAACGCGTATACATATCCTTTGCTCTCTCTCCTTCGCCCCCTTCA
>CM053170.1:58006077-58017952 GCA_012977825.3 Pteromalus puparum
GACGCCAACTTCATCAAGGCTTTCATCGACGAGAACTCCCTTACTTCTGTGCCATATGGTGCAACCCATCACAGACAGGACTCTGACACCTGGCTTGACCTATGCTTAATTGATGAGCAGGATCGCCTGCTCTCATATTGGAAAACTGACACTCCTTTCATCAACGGACACGACCTTATCACAGCCACACTCGACGTACAGATTCCACGACACGTACCTAATACTTATACTTACAGAAACTACAAAGGAATCTGTGCTGAGAAGCTAAGGGACTTCCTTAGCGCATGTGACTGGTCATCTTTCACCACGCCATCACTTGACGAATGCATTACCATCCTCAACGACAACATCACAAAAGCCATAAACCATCTCGCCCCATTAAAGACTGTGACACCTGGACGTAAGCGTCACCCGTGGTTCACCCCGGCTCTTCGTCACCTTTTAACTGAAAGGAATAGACTCTACAGGCGTTTTCGCAGAAGTCGTCTACCTTGGGATCTATACTCTTATAGAACCGCAAGGGATGACGCGCATAAACAGGTCGAGGAAGCCAGGCTGAATTACTATTATTCACGCTTGTCTACTCTGACCGACGTTGCTGAAATATGGAGAGAGCTTGAAAATCTTGGTATCACCGCTTCTAAATCTTCTCCACCTGCTCGGTTCTCTCCAGTAGATGCTCTCAACGAACACTTTAGTTCCATCTCAAATGACCCTCAAGCTCCATCTGTTGAGGAGTATCTGCGAACCCTCGAGAGTCTAGACCTCCCTGAACACTTCATCTTCAGGGCTATCACAGAATCGGACGTGTTAGCTGCAGTATCACATTTCAATACCCAGGCCAGGGGAAGCGATGGCATCCCACAGGTTGTAATCTCTAAAGCATTGCCAATACTTGCTCCTTTAATCTGTCAAATTTTCAACCTGTCTTTGAGCGAGGCATGTTTTCCTTCTGCCTGGAAATCATCACTCGTATGAGCATTAAACAAGATCAACTCTCCTACAGCTGTAACAGACTACCATCCGATCTCTCTACTTTGTTTTCTATCCAAGGCGCTGGAGTGGCTGGTGCACAATCAAATCTCTGAATACCTTGAAACTAGACTCTATCTTGATAATTTTCAAACTGGTTTTCGCACTGGCCACAGCACGCAGTCCGGCTTAATCAAGCTGACTGATGATGTCAGGCTCGGGATGGACAGGAAGAAGGTCACTCTTCTACTTCTCTTTGATTTTAGCAAGGCGTTCGATACAGTGTGTCACGTCAGGCTACTCGGAAAGCTATCCTCCTTCGGCTTCTCCAAGCAGGTTATCCGCTGGCTTGCATCTTACCTCTCGGGAAGAGAACAGGCCGTCATTGGTGACAACAGTGAGACCTCTACCTTTCTACCACTCAACACCGGTGTCCCACAGGGGTCAGTTTTGGGCCCCTTGTTGTTCTCATTGTACATCAATGATATTGGTTTTTGCCTAGATTCAGATGTGTCCCATCTAATCTACGCGGATGACCTGCAGATCTACAGCCAATGCCACCTCGAGGAGCTTGACTCCTGTTCTGTCAGGATGAGTGCTAACGCCGAGAGGATAATGGGCTGGGCTGCGCTGAATAGACTCAAACTAAATGTAACTAAAACTAAAGCTATCGTCCTTGGTTCCCCCTACTATATAAACGCTTTACCTTCTGCTGCTAACACCTATATAAACATAGGGGGAGCCCAGGTCAACTTTGAATCATCGGTGCGCAACCTGGGGCTGGTGCTTGACTCCAAACTTACGTGGAAAGAGCACGTTACACAAATTTGTAAACGTGCTCACTCTTTAATGTATCGTCTCTACTTTTTTCGGAAAAGCACTAGCCTCAGGTTGCGCCAATATTTGGTGCAGGCACTCTTGTTTCCTCTCATCGACTACTGCTCACTTGCTTACTACGACCTGACTCAAGAGCTGGACTTAAAACTGCAGAGGCTTGTCAATACGGGGATCCGTTATATCTACGGTGTAAGGAGGGACGAGCGCATCTCTTCTTACAGGCGTGAGCTGCAATGGCTTACCACCGCCGGACGTAGGAAGTATTTCATGGCCTGTTTTCTAAGAAAAATTTTTAACACCTCTATACCTGTCTATCTATTAGCCTATTTTGATTTCCACGTCGCGCTCAGGCCTGTGAGGGGTGAGGTGACTCCACTGGACATCCCGACCTTCAAGACGGAGATGCTGAGGAATTCATTTTTCATCAGCGCCTCCTACCTCTGGAATAGCCTTCCATCTCAACTTCGCAATACACTATCCATATCACACTTTAAACAATTAGCTAAAAATTACTTCTTCAATCTGGAAAATACATAAACATCACACAAACATACACACATTCACATTCATCTCATTTCATTTCATTCCATTTCATACTCTTCAATCGCACTAGCACCCTTACACAAAATTTTTATACTCTATTTATAATTTACTGTAATTGTATATGTATAACACAATGTACAGCAATAAAAACAATTAAATCTAAATCTAAATCTAAATCTCTCTCTCCCAATCGTTTAGGTATAATACAAAGCATGCAGCATCTTTCTCTGTGCGCTCGGCTCTCTGCAGCGTCGAGGCAGCGGATACTTAACTCTCTTGAGGACTTTTATTTAATAATGGCGATTCGTATAAATGTAAATAAATAGTTAGTTCTTGTATGTACAATTAATTTGAAAATTTTTTGCAAAATGCTACAGTAATTCGAAAGATCTAATTAAAATCTTCAAGATAAAATACTCATACATGAGCATTAATATCGGATCAAACAATATAATAGAAATATTCGTAAAACATGTATAGGTTATTTAGCAAATTCAAAGTATAATAAGGTTGCGATGCCCCTGACCCCACTGTGTATAAAACTTATACTTGCCATCGGGGCGCTACCGCGCCCCTTGATTATTAACCATTAACATCAGTGCCTTTATTAATAATTTAAGCTCTCTCATACATATGTTGAATTATATGCAAGATCTTCACTATTCAAAAATAAATTATCTAAAGATTAAGATTTTAATGCACTTATTATCACAAGTGAAAAACAAAACAATTTTTTTTTTTTTTTTTTTTTTTAAGGGGCATTTCGAACTCGAAAGTTCATCGCCTCATCTACGCAAGCCTTCCACGTATCCCTATTTTGTGCTAACCCTATCCATTTCGCGCCGTCCCGTCCGATTTCAGTTAAGTCCGCTTTTACATTGTCCTCCCACCTGCGTCTAGGTCTACCTAGAGGTCGCGATGTATTTGGCTTTCCTTTCATTATACGCGCTGCCGTGCGATCATTTCCCATTCTTGCAACGTGCCCTGCCCATCTTAGTCTTCGCGATTTAATTATTCTGTTTATATTCGGTGACGCGTATAGGTTATGTAGCTCGTCGTTGTGGCAGTTTCCGTCCACTCCCGCGGTATTCCTCATCTTTCCTTTGGCCCGTAAGTTTTCGCAGAACCATTATTTCGAAGCACCCCTAAAATCGGGTTTTCTTCCGCTTATAGTAACGCGCCCAAGTTTTCGCAGTACGAGCAGGTTAGCCGGCATTAATTATAGTCCTATATATCCTTAACTGTTTACATTCTAGACAGCGTTTGAATTTTAGTATCTCGTCACGGCCGTAGTAGCAAGCATTACCCGAATGAATCTATTGTTATCTTGCGGCTTATAAATTTGTTTCGATCATTTTTGGTTGTGCCGAATATATGTGAATTCGCTAACCGCTTTTCAAAAAGTATAATTTCTCGATCTAAGATCACCCTCACCTTCGCAACATGGCCCAATTTTCATGATATATATTTCGTTTTCAGATTCGCATCACCTCTTAGACCCGTGTTCCTCAGCCGCTTTATGATAATTTCCGGGTTTCGTCGGCTATCCGGCTGCCAACCGTTGATCCCCTAGTATGTAACAGTGCATCGCGATACCCTAGAATTGGTGTTTTCGGTAGGGTGCACCTAGCGCGTGTCTGCAATTTTTCTACACTATTGCTAGCGTTGAAGTTATGAGTACTGCTAGAGAGACCGTCACCGTTGTTTCCAACCGTCGCGTATCGATGAATGATTGTCGTACTTCGCCTACTCGCACCTGTCCCGTGCTTCCGTTCGGAGCATATTGGAATTAATTTCAGCGAGTTTTTTGGTACTCGCGGAGACACCAGGATTGATAGCTTTGGCTTCGTTTGATAGAGTCATACGCTTTTATAAGTCTATAAATAGTTGGTGTATTGTTTCGCTGTTCCCTTTTTTCTCATAACAACGCTTGTAGTAACACTTGTATCGCATCGTCGACCTGTTTACGCCCGGAATCGCACCTGATAGTGCTCCTATTTATGATCTTCCGCGAAGGGCGTGGTTGGCCGTAATTACGTTTGATGCAACTTTGTAGCCAGGTTGAGCTAAAGTGAGATTCCCGTGTATTGGCAATCTGTCTTATCTCCTTTTTGAAAATCGGTATAATGAAGATTCTTTCCAGTTTCCTGGTATCGTTTCTTTTTCCAAATAGACATACTAGTGTCAAAATTTTGAGTGTAAGCGCGGTGCCCCCGTATTTAAGTAGTTCAGCTGGTATGATCGTTTCCCGGCGGCCTTATGTGTTTTTTCGTTTTTTGTGCGCGGCTTCTACTTCTTTTAGGGTCGTTCTTGCCATATGGAGTTCGCAGTGCTGGATTCCGTCTCCCGTTTCCTCAGCAGTTTTCATGTACGTTTAGTAACTTGACAAGATATCCTCTACCAGCCTTAAGCAGTTTCATCTTCGCTTGTAAACGAGTAGTCCCGCCCTATCTTCATGAATGCGATGCTACTCTGGAAACCCTTCCTAAATAGCGTTAATTCCTTTGTAGTCATCCGCGCCGAGTTATTTTCTTCACGATTAGTTTCTATTGTTCTAATCTGATTCTCTTGATACTGTCGGCGCTTCTGTTTCCTTAAATCGCCCCCAACTGTGCCTTCTTATTTTCGGGGTAGCTCCTTCACGGCCCCTATCGCCTCCATTGGTGTACGGCTGTCTAATTTTGGCCTTTTGCGCCTTTCAAACCGAGTTCGGCACTCTTCGTCAACATGGTTTGCTCTTGGCTTTTTCTTTCTGCCTAGCACTTTATTCGCGGCCTGTTTAATCGCTTTTTCGATATCCCCCCAAAGACGTTCGGGTCGTCATCTACTCCGTCGGTGCATCCGTTTCTTGAGTACCTGAAACCGATTCTTATTTCTACTTGATACTTAATTCGTTCTATCCCGTTCCGTAGCTTTTCAATATGCGAACGTTATCTACTTTGCCGCCCGTTTACTATTTGCCCAGCTACTAATTTGGGCTCTTAGTTTGGCCACTACTAGAAATGATCCGAGTCGCAATCCGCCCCTATAGGTTTTTACGTCGAGCACGTTCGTGTGGCGCCTCTTATCTATAAGAAAGTGATCGATTTGATTTTTCGTGGCTCCGTCCGGCGATGTCCACGTTACTTTGTGTATATCCTTGTGCTTGAAAGCACGGTACTCTTTATAAGATCTTTGCGCCGCGAAATTTTGACTTAATATCCGTTATCGTTGCTGGTTCGTGCAGGACTTTCTTGCCTATAGTGGGCCTAAACATTTCTCTTTCCTATTTTAGCGTTGAAATCCCCCACTACTATTTTGGTGTCGTAAGACGCGAACGGTCGATTAATTGCTCCAAGGCTTCGTAATAAAAGTCTCACGCTCTTCCTCTTTGTCCTCCGTAGGACAATGCCACGTTAATAACCACGTAATTGTACCACGCTCCTTCGATGACGATATACGAGAGTCTGTCGTTTACGAATTTGAAATTTTAACCGCGTGTATAATCTTTTGCTAATCAGAAATCCGGTACTAGGGAATGTCCGCTCGCGCCCCGTACATAAGGTGAGTTTTCGTTTCCTAACTACCGCTATCTTGCCATCGAGTTCTTGTATGGCTACTAAGTCTAGATTGTACCCGCACTTCTTTTAAGATTTCCCGGTACGCGCCTGCTCTGTATAAACTGGCGACATTCCACGTTCCTACCTTTAAGTCCCTATTGATTTTGGTTTGGTTTTGGTTTTTTTGAGCCATGTAGGAAGTGGAAACCACGCGTTTTGATCCTGTTTCCGATCGCAGTGAATCATCCGTTCTAGAAGGTGATAACTCGCATACCTCTCTAAACTAAGTATGAGAGCTTTCCGACTTTGATAAGGACGGAGTCAGCTCATCGTCGGACACACTACGGAATCACGCTCGTATCCTAACGCCCCCCTGCAAGGCAGCGCGCCTACGCTGCTTCGTTGCCGTGTAAGACCAGGTGGCGATCATTCTACACATCCCTTTCGGGGCAGTTTGTCATCGCTCCGCGATTCTCCACGACAGCAGGATTTTTGTAATGTGTGCTAAAGAGATAGATTATAGACATAGTTAGGTAGGAAGAGAAAGTGAATAAGAAATATTGTTGAGTGTTCGTTGTGTGGTCATTGTTGTGGTGCTTGCGTAGTGTTTCTAGAGAATGCGTTCGATCGCCAGTGTGGCTCATCACCCACGCCGGGCCTATCGGCTGTCCGCGGAGCTTATTCGATTTATTCGCAGCTAACCTCTTTCTCCAGGGGCCGTTCCTCTATCCGCAACCTGAGGACGCGCCGTGTAGTGGTGATAGGCACCCACCCGTCCCGCTCTGGACCACAGCAAAAAAAAAAAAAAAAAAAAAACAAAACAATAAGATGAATAATTAAACGAGGTTTCTTATGATTTATTGCTTAATTCAAAATCATCACACAATTCATCAAATGAATTATCACATAATTTTAAAAATATACGATAAATCCTATGATTCTTTTAAGATGCGATGTTTTAGAATGCATGATAAATGTTTTATAAGTAGCGCAAAAATGTATGTATTTGTTATATGGAGACCAGCAGTTAATTTTCAAACATATATCTAGCTGAATTCGTCAGAGTTGGATAAAAATCATGGCGGATCAAAAAGATCTGGGGACAGTTTTGTGGAACAAAAAAATCTTAGATCAAAGTTGCTTGGATTTATCTAAATTAAAAGAAAGAAAATTAAATCTATATTTAAGAAAGATAAATACATACATTACACATTAATTATATCGTATCTACAGAAATAAATATATGTGTTTTCTGCAGGTTTATATAGTGATATCTTAGATACATCTAACAGATACAAAGATTTATCTCAAGAATCATAAGATATTTTTATAAGAGTTGTTGTTGTATCTATTCTTTTTTCCCTATCAATTCAGTGACTTTAGACGCGCCTTTTTATTACTTTTTAGTTTTTAATTTTATCTTTTTGATTCTAGAAATTCTCTTGTACGATAAATGCGTGCCTACGTAAGTGTCTTATATCAAATCATCAAAATAAAAATTGTATGCTAAAACGAAATGCGAGTATCAACAATATTTTATAATACAGAATATTTGCTTAGAAGTTATTAATTTATATACGTAGAGATTGCGCGTAAAAGGGACAGCTAATCAGAGAATCCATTAAACCGCTATAACATGTCGCAATCATTTTTCAAAGATAGGTTTTAAGATATACTAGATTCAGTTAATAAACTTTGTAACGGTTCGACTTTGCCCGTGTGTTGAGTAGTCGGCCGGGCGCCAGGATCTGGTTAGGAAAAAGGTTAATTGAAGAGACTGTTTACGTAATTAATAACAAAATAGATATATTCTAGTAATTATGATAACAAGTTGATAATTCAATTATTAGAACAGAAATCGAAATCACGGTTTGTTTAGAATATTTCGCCTTTACAATCGGTCTAGCTTAATCTAGCGCGGTTTACGGTACATCAACACGACGTTGCCGGAGTTACATGGTTTCGGTGCATTTGTCGGTTTAGCGGACGTGGTATCGGAGTTTACGGACGGTGACACGGGTTCGGGTTATCGACGGGTTTTCGGAGGTTAGGTATCCCTCGAGTCCATAAAGTCGTGAGCGCACGGCTCTACGGATCGAGGTCGCTCGTCTCGTTCTTCTCCTTGTCCTGTGTGCTCACAGTGACCAGGCGAATCTCGAGAGGTCGGCGTGTGGTCGGTTTCGCACGGGCGGGAGTCGGCCGCTGCTTCACCAGGACGTGTGCGCACGACCTGGGGAATCGTCGGCGGGGCTTTAGTTATTTTCTCAGCCCCGTGTGCTCACGGTGGCGGGGAAAACAACCAGTCCCTTGGAACGGGGATTCAGGAGCAGGTGGCAACATCGGCGCTGTTCGGCTATTCCTGGTTGTCTCGTGTGTTCACGACGACAACTCGGAGTTTCGGGTTCGCTAACACTGTCGTCACGTGTGCTCACGAGACGACGTCGTTGGCGTCGGTCTATCTCTGGCCGTTCCTTTCGGTAACGTGTGCGCACGATGCCGCCAGGAGTTCAGCTCGAGTAGAACTGTCCGATGCGCTGCGCGGCCCGCTTTATATAGGTGTGCCCGCGGTGCGCCGCTGAGTTGCGCGCTCCGCGGTCGTGCGGACTGGCATTTTGGTTGGTGCGCGCGCGCGCTCAC
The DNA here is from genome assembly GCA_012977825.3 of Pteromalus puparum. Classification (NCBI taxonomy): domain Eukaryota; kingdom Metazoa; phylum Arthropoda; class Insecta; order Hymenoptera; family Pteromalidae; genus Pteromalus; species Pteromalus puparum. The sequence continues at coordinate 58,014,606 of CM053170.1, forward strand.
TTCGCGTCGTGCGGACTTCGCGGTCGTGCGGCCTTTGTTCGCTGCGCGCGCGCGCTCGCTGGCGTCAGCTGATTGACTCGGGGCCGCGTTTGCCTGCTTTATGTGCGAGACTTGCGTGTCGTCACAACTTTTACTCACAATTCAACTTGATTGTCACTGGAGAATCACTTGAGATCTCACGTGAGAATCACTTAAGATCTTACGTGATTTTCAAGTAAGTTTTATCATGGGATGTTTTCCGAAGAAACGAACTCTTACCTCTTTGTTGTCCTTTCTGACGATAAAAGCAGAAAAGGTAAAAGTGGAATGAGCTGGATGGACGAAGATTCAGTTTTACATTTTCATATTGCCCAAAAATTTTTGTAATCGCTACGTTCCTGCTTCAAAGTAGTTTACGGGAAAACTCTATTTTTCGATATTATTTTGGTCAAAAAACTTTCGTAATTTATTTAGAGTATTGTACGTCACAATTGCAGCGACTTTTGCTTGAACTGATCTATTATTATTATTATTTTACTTTTTCTAATCCTCAATAAACGAAATGTGATTAACTGTACAAATGTTTTAAATAAAAGAAGAATTGCAGAAGAGTTCACAATAAAATGTTGTCCTGGATGTTCTGGACTTAATGAGGGGTTGGGGAAAAGAGCAAGCGCGACGCGTTTATATTTGTTAGTGGTCATTTATCAATTTTGCTATAGTTTAGCGAACGTTTCCCAGCCACTTGATCCTCAATTGGTGCGAATCGGTGGTGTTATTTGTGGCTTCAGGCCAACTCGATCAGAAGTATTTTTGAATTGCTCCTATACTGCCAGATCTCATGTAGGGAGTTTACTCCACGGATTGTGAAGATCAACACAATGCGGAGAAGCCGACGCAACGGGCTGATCGGGAAAATGTCTGCGTTTGTAGCTATAGGTATAGATGAGCGTTCGCACTTCGAGTCCCTTCGGTAATCTTTGTGAAAGCGCTTTGTTTCAGCGGGCCTGAGTTTTCGGCAGCGTCTAATGAATGTAACAGCGACGACTCGACAGGCTAGAAGGTCGACCGAGGACCTTTTTGTCAAACTCAATGAATAAAGTTTCGACTCACGATCGACAATGGTTTTGTAGTTTATCATTAAACGTTGATATTAATCTTGTCCCATACACCGAAGAACCGGATAGCTAGAGAACCGAAGAAAATAGAAGCATTTTAATATAATATAGGATTTTATTTATTATTTGTACAATACTGCCAAGGAACACATTTTTCGTTGATACAAATATTATAAAATTTATAAAAATTATCGTACAATCTCATAACAATAACAAACTTATCATTATAAAATGCAAAAAATAATAAGAAATAAAAAACAATTATTTTGTAAAAAATGTTTCATAGAAAGCTCACGAAAAATCATGAGCATAGTGTTCTTGCGAAATGATACCGATGCCATATTAACTGTCGGTTTTGGGTGAATAATGTTAACAGGCGGTGGAGGTATAAAAGCATCAAATATGTCTTCTCCAGCATCCGTGAAAACCAGTGATGATGGTATCCACCTTGCCCTAAATGGAACAAAAAAAAATTAGTACTTGTTAATTTTACGCTCACTTTTCAGCAAAATACGTTTTTGTCGTAGTAATGATTAAATACGTGATTTAAATATAATAGTACTAATCCAGTATAATACTGTCTATAATTATTAATTAATAATTAAAACTTTATTGGCAGTTTAAAATTGTAATGCGACATCTGGTGAATGTACCCTTACACCAGCCATTTACAATGTATATAGATAATAATATCTGTGTTTAAAAACATATATGGCGAATAGAAGGAAACGTAAAAATCTTTATAGTACTGTGTAGCATAAATCCGCATCTATGTCACGCCTATCCGTGGCATAAATAGTCGATTATTGCACCATGCTGATCGCCCTCGCTACGCTCGGGCGCTAACTTCACGGTGAAAAAATGGACTGTTTAGGCCACGGATAGGCGTGATAGCGGATTTATGCTAGTCAGTGCTATAAAATAGCGTACGATACTCGTGGTATAAATAACTCGCTACGCTCGGGTGCTAAAACACGCCGTGCCGTAATGGACTATTTATGCCACTTGTATCTTAAAATACTATTTTAACAAAGCGTGTGCGAAATGCGATTGCTAAAAAATCGCTATAAAAAAAAGTATTCAGAAAATGTAAAAACAAACTGTTATCCCGCTGAGTATTCGTAAAAACAAAGAAAATGAGACTTGGTCTACATCCGTACGGACATTTTCCAGAAACACCATTTTTCGACTAAAAATGCATCAAAACACATTTCCCACATTACACAAACTCTAAAAATTACTATTTCAAGGCTTTCTTAGGAAGGACGCAAAATATAAAACCTCAAATACACTAGTAGATAATCTAGGTCAGTATCAGTCTAGGACATCGCGAGCAACTTAACAAAAGAAATTGTGTAGAGTGTGTGCCTCAAAATATCTGGTCGCTTAATGCCCAATGCTGACTTACCCATGAGCGAAGTGGCGAGCGCCATCTCGAGTTTGTTCGATTCAAGGACCCAGTATACCAAGTGTTCTTATGTAAAAGTGTTTAATCTTGTTTTGTCGTTTTTTATTGTCTCATTTTATTTTGCTCTTACGAAATGCAACTGCTCTTTTAATGCCGACAACCCAGACGAACCACGAACCTCACTTTTACAACATTATACCTTTCAAACAAGGTACACTTAATCATCTCTTTTATTTTATCTTAATCGGAATTTGATTTATTTTCCTAAGTTGTTCTCTCCCGTTCCCTAAATCCTTACCGCGAATTTCACCGCCTCTGAGTGCAGAGGAAAAGAACATGTGCGAACACGAAATTTGCGAGGCAGCTCGGGCAGAGCACAGGCGTTGAGAAAGTTCTTCGCTGCATCGTGGGACACTATTTCTTGTCCAGTTTTTCCCTAAAAACGTGCCACGTTACAATTTTAATTATATTTGTTATAAATATAGCGTGGAATCTCTGTTTAAAAACAAAAATACTTATTTTTCTGACTAATCATTGACTGTAAAGAGCGGTGACGGCTCCGTGGTTAAACCACACCTGCCTTTCGCTCAAGTGGTCGTGGATCAGTAAGATTTCCATCAAATCCGTTTTTTCAGATAGTAGATAAGCTAGGCCGGTACCAGGGCAAGCCGATACTGCGGCAAGCCGATACTGGGGCAAGCCGATACTGCGGCAGGCCGATACTGCGGCAGGCCGTTACTGCGGCAGGGGTGATAGTGCGACATGCCGATTCTGGGGCAGGGGTGATAGTGCGGAATGCTGATTCTGGGGCACTGCAATTCTGCGGCAGAGTGCTTTCTAAT
>CM053170.1:58021080-58101119 GCA_012977825.3 Pteromalus puparum
GACACCTGACAGTTCGCCTCGTAGCAGCAACTACAGACACCGGATCGCGAATCTGTCAGAAGACGTCTTGTTTACAGCAGTGACGAGGACGAGTCACCAGGTGCTCTCGTCATCTGCACATAAACCAAACAGTTCTTTTCAGAGCTAACCCTACAATCGGCCCTTCAGAGCACCATAAACAATCGGTCGCTTTTCAGCGGCCACCATAAACAATCGGCTCTTTTTCAGGGCCACCATATACATATAATAACGTGAGTAGCGGATTTTTGTTTGTATGATTAACAGGTCTCTTTTCAAAGAGCTATCATATTGTAAAAAAAAATAATATTTCTTGAGGCAGTCATAATGGCGGCAAGTCGTAAGACGTCTGACCTCCAGGCACAAACTGCACAGGTTGCAACTCTCCGCAATGCCAAATAATTTTTTTTTATTTAATAATTTAAAAAAATGTATAAGTAAGATTCATAATAACTGATTGCAACATAAAACTCCCCAGAACTCCGTACGGGTTAAGTCGGTAAGACGGCTGACTGTTAAACCGCGAAAGGTTCTCGGATCGATCCTCGGCAAAAACGCAAAATTTTTTTCTTTCTCTGGCTGTAAAGCAAAAATGAAAAAAAAAATGAGAGTCTCGTAACGGATCAGAGTCCGGTAAGATTACCGACTGCTAAAGATCCCCGGTTTCAATTACTCCGCGCATTTCTAAAGCAGGAAAAAAAATAATTTTGTGAGACACCTGACAGTTCGCCTCGTAGCAGCAACTACAGACACCGGATCGCGAATCTGTCAGAAGACGTCTTGTTTACAGCAGTGACGAGGACGAGTCACCAGGTGCTCTCGTCATCTGCACATAAACCAAACAGTTCTTTTCAGAGCTAACCCTACAATCGGCCCTTCAGAGCACCATAAACAATCGGTCGCTTTTCAGCGGCCACCATAAACAATCGGCTCTTTTTCAGGGCCACCATATACATATAATAACGTGAGTAGCGGATTTTTGTTTGTATGATTAACAGGTCTCTTTTCAAAGAGCTATCATATTGTAAAAAAAAATAATATTTCTTGAGGCAGTCATAATGGCGGCAAGTCGTAAGACGTCTGACCTCCAGGCACAAACTGCACAGGTTGCAACTCTCCGCAATGCAAATAATTTTTTTTTATTTAATAATTAAAAAAAATGTATAAGTAAATTCATAAATAACTGATGTCAAACATAAAACTCCCCAGAACATCCGTACGGGTAACGTCGGTAGTACGGCTGACTGTAAACCGCAAAGGTTCTCGATCGATTCCTCGCAAAAACCAAGAATTTTTTTTTCTTTCTCTGCTGTAAAGCAAAAATGAAAAAAAAAATGAGAGTCTCGTAACGGAATCAGGTGCGGTAAGATTACCGACTGCTAAAGATCCCCGTTTCAATTACTCCCCATTTCTAAAGCAGGAAAAAAAATTAATTTTGTGATAGTCATCAATTTCTTCTGCTTTGAACCCGGTGGACACATGTGCTCGGCGCAGAAAGGCATATCTCGATGCGCGCCGTGAAGCGTCACTGGATACTCGAGATCCACTTCGAGAATATACCCTTTCGGATGATCATCGGGCACGTTGAAGAAGTTGGGCATCTCAAGATCAGTTACCCACTTAAACTTTCCATAGGGTAACGACTCGGTCATTGCCCAGCCATACAGGTTGTTGGCATCGTAGTACATGAGGTATTTTTCATCAGCATCAGCATCGTAACCCTCAGCCATGTATGGATTATTAGCCTTCGCGTACCGATTACAACACTGGCTGATACCTCCCCGTATACCACGCTCAACGAACATCAGCATGTCTATGTCAGTCAACAAATCCAGTCGAATCTAGAAAAATAAACTTTGTTAATATTTTGCGCGCGCGCGAATTTTCACATCAATTTTCATATTTACCTGTGTATATTTTAACATTGCGTCCCATGAGAGACCTGGCGTTGTATAATAGTGTGCTGGATCTAAGTCATACGCATCTAAACAATTACTTCTAAAATTCTCAAAGACTTCGGCCAAAAGTATGACGTCAGTCTTGAGATACAAATCCGAGTATTGTCCGAGAGTTTGCACGTTGAAATCCTTCCATACTTTTTCAGCGTGCTTGTAGTCTTCGTCAGAAATGTGTGCATCGTACAGACTACTGAAGAAGTCTTCTTTCGTTGGAAGAGCCACCTCGTCGAGTTTAGCGAGCGAGGAGACGTAGTCATACGGAAATACACCTTTTCTTTTTAACAAGCTAATCTGCTCGGAAGTAAATCCATCCTCGTGAAAAACTCGTTCCAACGTGTCGAGTTTCGTCAAGTACGACGACAACTTGTCCAACGATGACGGCATGAATCTGAACGAGTCTATGAAGCGTAGATTTATATCCGTGCCTTCGACAAACTTCGTGAAAGATATGTATCTTTCCTTAGTTTGGGGCAGCAGATACATGCGTCCAGGAAAACATGTAGCAATCTCCTTGATAAACAGATGAGCATCGTATCCGCTGAGATTGTGGAATACTACCGGAATGGTCCTGGAATCTTGATAGTTCAGGTTGCACGAGTTATGCGCAGGGCCTCTATATCTGCAAAAAAAAAAAAAAAGAAGTTGCATATACATGAACATACATAATATTTATATGCATGTAGAGAGGGATAACTTACTCTCCTGTGAGATGACAGTGATCTCGAATCTTCATATCTTTCGGAGTAAAAGGCTTCTCACATATGTGGCATTTACGAGCCCTGGTAAACTCGAGTCTCTGTGCATCAGTCAAATCTCTCATCGCCACTGGATTCTTGTACAACTTTTGTACGTCCAGAGCGAGAGTATGGAGATTGCTGACAAACCATTTCGCAGGACTGTCTTCCTCGGTATTCTGTCGATAGCTCTTGTATATAGATAAAGCGTCGTTATAGCAACACTTGATAAAATATCCAACACTGTATGGCTTGTGCTGCTGGTATGCACGCTTATGGTCATCGACTGGCTCGAGTAGACACTCAAAGTCAGCGTATACTACAAATGGTACTTTATTCTTATATATAAAGTTTTTAAATTGCAGTATACTGTCTCTTTTATTAGGAAGCACCACCTTATATTGATTGAGTTTCGTGCAATCAACGGTATGCGATGTCAATTTTTCCTCAGTTTGAAAATGATGTAGACATCTATCACACAGGTGTATTTTGTGACAGTGTCTACTTAGCTGACTCGTCAACAACCGAGAGAGATTTTTTATCCAAACGTAATGAAAGTGGTATGGTTTCGTAGGTTCTCTCTCTTCTTTTTCCTCTTCTTCGTCATTATAATAGCTTTCAACGAGAAGTAAGTTGACGTGCTTGTCTCTTTTTTGTGCAGTCAAGTGTCTAGGTAAGACTTTATACTCCTTGCCTTTCTTCTTCAAGAAGTAAACGTTCACTGACACATCGTTTTGCTTCTCAAACTTGACAACATTTCTTGGATCTACGGGAAATTCAATCCCATCAAAATTATATTTATCCAAATGCTCCGTATAAGATGTTATTCGATGTGGATTGATTTCAACAGGATGTAGTGCCGCCAAGATTGCCCATTTGAAGCACAAATTATCGTTGTGGTTTATCGGGTTTATACAGGCTTTCTTGTTCTTGATAATTGTAGGCAAATCGATGTATGAGCTGCCTCGCAATGGATTGTATTTGTTGATTTTCACAACTAAATTCAATACCGTTCGCAGAGTCCAGCCTGATTCTTGCTCCTGAAATTCTTCAGAAGCCGCATCGATGCGCTGTACAACATTTGACATGAACCACTCGTTCAAGTCAGTGCTTGTGTGTATCGACACTGTCTTTGTATTAAAGTACTTGATGTCCGATACCTCTTCACCGTTTTTCACATTCACGTATTCGGCAGCCAGCACAGTATTCACTTTAATATTATGCTCTTTTTCGAGAGTTTTATTCACTTGTGAAATAAACTGCTGCTGTGCATCTTTCAAAAACTTGGATATTTCCAGATGTTTTCGATTCGTGATTACACCTGTTTTTATCCGGTTCTCGAAAGCACTGTCAACGTCATCCCATTTTACGGATGGAACGTTTGCTTGATTGTTCGCTGCATCAACACCTGCACCAGTCACTTCAGCGTTGAGTTCATGCTCACGCATCAAAAGCACAGCACTTTTTATAAGAGCAATAGCAGATTGCAGTTTTTGTTTATCTGCTACTGTCAGCGTTGTAGAATATGCAAAATCACTTGCATTAGCTATGACAGCATCACCAAGATCCAACCATCTTCGTATGTCCTCAGGGGAAGCATCACCAGCTAACACGCTTAGATAGCAGTTCCACAGGTGAAGAGATGTTTCCTTGAAGTACTGAGCCATGATGATTATCCTCAGGAGAAGTCTGCTGCTGCTTGATCTCAAGAGAGAGGTTTCAGTTCTCAGGCTCCGTTGACTGAATGATTTTTCTCAGCGAAAACCTCGCCTTTTATTGAGATTTGAAGAGGAGTGGGGGGGGGGGATCAAGGTATTGCAGAAGGGGTAATTAATTTTAATTGGTTGAAAAGTTGTGGAAGGGGAAAATCGTGAAGTTCTGAATTTCAGGCAGAGCGGCAGGGTATATATAAGGAGCTCAAAAACCTTTTAAGCTCATTTTTTAATTGTCCATCGACTGAGAAGAAGGTGCTCCAGATGAAGTACATCGTAGACGTCCAGGGATTCAAGATGCCCAACAACCAGTTTGTTTTCAAGGAGGTGGCCCTGGTACCTCTCCAGGATGATTGCCTGCCTACGGTGATGCTCTTCAAGCCACCGCATCCTTGGGAGCAACTACCGCCAAAGTATCAGAGCGAGAACCGCTGGCTTGAGCTGAACTATCACGGGATACTCTGGAAGTCAGGTCACATCCTGTACTGTCACCTTCCAGGAGTCCTCAACAGCTATCTCAAGGAAGCTGAGATCTATGTCAAGGGTTTGGAGAAATCTCAATGGCTTCAAGATATTCTTCCAACTACAGCCATCTACAACTTGGAAGAATGGAAGTGCCCTGCGCTGAAGAAATTGCCAATGGAAGATCTTTCCTGCACTCATCACGTTGCATGTATGTCTCAACCATCTTGTGCATATCAAAATGCAACAGCACTGAGACAGTGGTGGCTTCAACAGAAGAAGATGCAAGATTCTTTCATGTACAATTGATTCAATAAAGCATAATTATGAAAGATTCATGGAGAGGTAAATATGTGATATTAGGACGTACCTCACAGGTAAAGAGCGGGGAGGGGCTCTTTACCATCTTTCATAACAAACAGTTCTTTTCAGAACTATATACATTATTTAAACGTATTGATAAACTGTTTTTATAACTATTTAATATTGACTTGTATGAAAATGACACTTAGCGGCAATTTCAGGTTGTATGAAAATTTCAAGTTTTTTAATAAATAAACAGTAAAAATCATCAGAAACACTTCAGACAACTTTTTTCTATTAAATTAAGACCCAACAAAGCTTGGTGTAAAGTTTCATCCCTCTACCAATCATAGATTTAAAGCTATGAGCAAAAATGTAAAAGTTGATTTTACCGAAACCTCATGTTTTTCATGAAGTGTGATAAAAATATCATACACTGAAGGAACTATATACCTCAGTGTACTCAGAACAGTTTCTTATTGTATATTTAGATAAAATATACTTTGGGATACAATTTCAAGTATCTATCTTCTACAGAATAGTAGATATGACTGAAAATGTAAAATAGCATTTCAGCGTATAACAAAGTTTTCTGAAAATGTCTATTTCTTGGACTTTGAAATAATAAAATAGAAGCTAGAACACTTTTTACTGTATATTAAGTTATAATATACTTTAAAACAAAACTACTACTCTCTCTATATACCATGCAATACTTTATAATTCATGGAATGTGAAATCTCATCATTCCGCAGACTCAATTTTTATATATTTATGCTCATATAATGAAAATAAAGACTTAGACAAGCAGAATATATATGATATAAATTTACATTTTAATAAGTTAATAAAACAGGTTGATGTCAACCTAACCTATAAATTGAAAAAAAAAAAAATAATTGCTTGACTGCTTGCATGCATCTATATATTAAATAAAACCTATCAAATGAAAACTAAAATACACACATACACAGAGGATTAAGGGATAGAAGGGAATTCCTAACCTATGGACTTTTTCTTTTGTTTGTCCCTACGATTAGAATATTTGGTAGCTCTGAAAAGAGCTGATTTCTCTCTCTCTCTCTCTCTCTCTCTCTCTCTCTCTCTACGTTAAAAGACAGAGAGAGATTCAAGCCCTGAAAAGGACTCTTCTCGAAAGAGATGCTCCTACGTTACACGTCCACGACAGCTTCGCGTTCGACTTGACTCCTGTCGATACGCTGCCACGGACACTTAACATATACACACACACACAAGTCACTGTCAATAATCATCTACGTTAGACTGAGACTCGTTGCCGCTGCTTCGCGTTCGAATTGCAAGGAGCACTTGAACACATGCGCACGTCATCGCCTCTCGGTTGCACTCGTCGACATTCTCTGCTCCTCGTAGCCGCTGCTGCTGCTACGAAAGAACCCTGAAAAGGGCTTTATCCTACGTTACAAGTCCGTAGCAGCAGCAGCCTGACGTAACGAACACCGTCGTTAGCACCTGCGATGTTGCACGTCTTCTTCTTGAAGGCTTGTTGTTGCTGTGGAAGAAAAAAGTACACACAAAAGAAATATATAGTCCTAAAAAGGACTTTTCGAAAGAGCTATGTTATAATAATTAGCCTTGAGAAAGGCTTGTATCTCGCAAGAGACTTCACGATAGTTCGCGGTCGAATGCGGTACTGTCACGGAACAAGAGGTTATTTTCCCCGTATACACTTCGCATAGCAAGGAGCGTTTGAACACGCGCGCGCACGTGCGTTGAGGCCTCTCGATAACACTCATCGTCCTCTGTCCCCGTGACCGCTGCTGCTATGAAAGAACCCTGAAAAGGGCTTTATCCTACGTTATATTATCTTCATAGCAGCAGCAGCCCGACGTAGCGAAAACCATGGCTACTGTCTTATTGATGTGGACGAGTACGCGCGAGAGGTTATTTTTTCCGATAATAAAAAACACTTTTTCACTAAATACGCGCGCACGGCACTTATCCTCTTATTTGTCCTCTGCTCCTCGTGGCTGCTGCTGCTACGAAAGAACCCTGAAAAGGGCTTTATCCTACGTTATATCTTCATAGCAGCAGCAGCAGCCTGACGTAGCGAAAAAACACGGATACTGCCATATTGACGTGGACGAGTACGCGCGAGATGTTATTTTCCCGATAATAAAAAAAAAAAAGCACTTTTTCATGAAAACACGCACACGACACTTATCCTCTCCTTTGTCCTCTGCTTCTCATGGCCGCTGTTGCTATGAAAAGCGCGTTGACACATCCGACGAATCTTCTCGCTTCTTCTTACATCTTCTTCTTCATGCGGCTCGTGGTTGCTGTGAAAAAAGTAAACACACAAAAAAAAAATATGTAGCCCTGAAAAGGACTCTTCTCGAGAGAGAGAGATAATTAGCCCTGAGAAGAGCTTTTGTTCTCGAAAGAGACACCGCGACAGTTCGCGTTCGAATGGCTATTGCCATACTGCCACGGAACAAAAGGTTATGTTCCCCGTATGACGTAGTTGTTGCTCGAGGCTTCGATGATTCGCACGTCGTGACTCTCTTGGTGGCGGTGTTGCTCGTCCTCGACGTCTTGCTGCTGGTCGTGCGCGGTGCTGCTCGTCCTCGGCGTCTTGATGCTGGTCGTGCTCGTCGCTGTTGAATATCGAATGTTGCTTCTTTACGAGTTGTGTCCGACGCTGTCACTCGGCAACGCTTGCGCACGTGCGCGAGAACTAATGGCGCGCGCGCGAGAGAGCGGGGTCTCTTTATAGACTTGAGCGGTAGGCTTCCCCTTCCAGCGCAATGGTAGACGCGTGGGGGAAAAGACCGCGCTCTGTAAATATAAGTGGACCGGTTGAGCGCGAAACTAATTAGTCGACTTCATGAGAATCTACAAGTCTACAATGGATCTACCAGAAGAGTTCCGCCACCTTGAGTACGCAGCGGTAGAAGAGCTGTATAGGGACTTGGAAGTCTTTCCTATACAGCAAGACGACGAGGAGATGCCAATATTGCCTCCATGGATGGAGACTGACGCTACGCCGCCAGGCACTCCTGATGCGCTTGACGCTCAGGAGGAAGATCTGCCACTACCAGCGCCATTGATGGACCTCGACGTCACTCCACCAGTGACTCCGCCGTCGCCAGTCTTCAGCCCCGATGAGGAATCTGGCCAGGAATCGGGAGTCTGGCTGTACAATCTGATTTCACGGCGTCATGAGTACGTCCCGAATCCGGACGTGCATTATTGTCCGGAGGCCCTGCTTGACAGCCCGATGTCACCCGACAGCCAGATGACACCCGAGATAGTCGACCTCGTCTCTCCTCCTGAGATGGAAATTGTAGCGGTCATTTCTCCAGAGGTGAAAATCCTCTGCGAGATAAAGAGACCTCGGGAAGAAGAAGACAGCGATGACGACGACGACAACTCTCCTGCTGCTAGGCTCTGCATGACGAGGAAGCGACCACGACAGGATGACGATGACGACGACGAAGACTTCTTCGCGCCCTGTCATTGTTTCAACTGCCTTCCTCCTCGTAGAAGGCTCTTCTAAACAACGCTCTTCTAATCTGCCCTTTTTAGGGCAAAAACGATAAAAACCAATCAGCCCTTTTCAGGGCTACCATATATTTTTTAACGTATATACAAACAATTTGTTATTTTCCTTATATCCTTCTCCATTATAAAATTTATTAGCAGTTCTAATGAAAAAAAAAGCAACTGGTGATTCAAACTTATTTTCTTAACAGCTTTTCAGGTATTCTAAAAAATAAATTATATGTTAATTCTTTCCTTTTCTCTTTCTTTACAATTGGTGTATCAATAAGTTCTTTTCAGGACTATACAAATATTTAAAACGTATGAGCAGTTCTAAAACTTGCAATTTAAACTTTTTCTCTTTTAGCGGCTTTTTCAGTCACCTTGAAAATGTCAAAGTTTTGGACTAGATTAACTTATATATTATTATAAACATTCAGAGAACGTTTTTTCTGACATATAAATGTATAACAAAGCTGTGTGCAAAGTTTCATCTTTCTATCTATTGTAGATACAATGATATGAGCAAAAATCTAAAAATTGATACCACCGCAGTCTCATGTTTTTAATGAAATTTGATAATAACATGCTATGCTTGACTAATTATGTATCTGAATCATCTCAAAGGATTTTATTATTGAATATTTAGTTAAAACATACTTTGATATAAAATTTTAAGTCTCTATCTATCATAGAATAAGAAATAAGATTGAAAATGTAAAATTTGATTTGACCGTAGAGACAAGATTTGCAAAAATTCATGACCTTGAGACTTCTTGACATTATAAAGTTACTTTAACTATTTAAAACACTTTTTTATTGCATATTAAATAAAAATATACTTTCATGCATAATTATAAGTCTTTATAAATAGATATGACTAAAAAAGTGAAATTTACTGTGAATAGTAATCCTTGAAAGCTGATTAAACTATTTCTTCTCCCACCACGCATAAAAAACTAGTGGAGGTAGTAAAAAAAAATTTAATTTTACCCCTTCCATGAATCTGAGAGCCAATAGGGTGAAGCCTCGCAGGGATAAAAGTCAGGGTTTCTGGTTTCAAGATTCATTCTGGCTCTCACTTTCTCGAGAAAACATGGAAAATTCAAGTTTCTTTTTACGCTTTCCGGACGAGGAGGAGACGTCATGGGACATGGTCTATCACCACTCCTCGACACCGACACCTCCACCACCAGTAGACTTCCTAGACAACCAGGAACTAGTCTTGAACCCGTTCTTTCGAGCAGAAAGTATCGGGAGTCAAGTGGAGGTGTTCGACATCACGTCTTCGCCAGAGATCATTGAGATCTTCTCATCTCCGGAAGTCGAAATTCTACCGACTCCACAGAAGACACCGCCAGAGATGATTGATCTCGTGTCCTCGTCTGACTCTTCACCTCAACATCGTCATGCAGAGAAGAGGAATAATTCAAACGAACCGCTGTATCGTCCACCAGTCAAGAAGATTTCAATCTTGAATTCTTCTGACGAGGAGGATTCGTTTAGCGAATTTGAATACTTGTTGGATGCAAGACAGGAGTCACCTACAAGGACAATAGACCTGGTGACACCTGACAGTTCGCCTCGTAGCAGCAACTACAGAACACCGGATCGCGAATCTGTCAGAAGACGTCTTGTTTACAGCAGTGACGAGGACGAGTCACCAGGTCCTCTCGTCATCTGCACATAAACCAAACAGTTCTTTTCAGGACTAACCCTTTTACAATCGGCCCTTTTCAGAGCCACCATAAACAATCGGTCCTTTTCAGGGCCACCATAAACAATCGGCCCTTTTCAGGGCCACCATATAATATAATAACGTGAGAACGATTTTTGTTTGTATGATAAACAGCTCTTTTCAGAGCTACATATTTAAAAAAAAAATAATATTCTTAGGAGTCATAATGGCGCAGTCGGTAAGACGTCTGACTCCAGGGCACAAATGCACAGGTTCAACTCTCCGCAATGCCAAAATAATTTTTTTTTTATTTAATAATTAAAAAAAAATGTATAAGTAAATTATAGTGACGATTCAAACATAAACTCCCAAGAACTCGTACGGGTAAGTCGGTAAGACGGCTGACTGGTAACCGAAAGGTTCTCGGATCGATCCTCGGCAAAACCAAAATTTTTTTTCTTTCTCTGCTGTAAAGCAAAAATGAAAAAAAAAATGAGATCTCGTAACGGATCGGTCGGTAAGATTACCGACTGCTAAAGATCCCCGGTTCAATTCTCCGCGCATTTCTAAAGCAGGAAAAAAATAATTTTGTGAATTAGAAAGCACTCTGCCGCAGAATTGCAGTGCCCCAGAATCAGCATTCCGCACTATCACCCCTGCCCCAGAATCGGCATGTCGCACTATCACCCCTGCCGCAGTAACGGCCTGCCGCAGTATCGGCCTGCCCCAGTATCGGCCTGCCCCAGTATCGGCTTGCCGCAGTATCGGCTTGCCCCAGTATCGGCTTGCCCCAGTATCGGCTTGCCGCAGTATCGGCTTGCCCTGGTACCGGCCTAGCTTATCTACTATCTGAAAAAACGGATTTGATGGAAATCTTACTGATCCACGACCACTTGAGCGAAAGGCAGGTGTGGTTTAACCACGGAGCCGTCACCGCTCTTTACAGTCAATGATTAGTCAGAAAAATAAGTATTTTTGTTTTTAAACAGAGATTCCACGCTATATTTATAACAAATATAATTAAAATTGTAACGTGGCACGTTTTTAGGGAAAAACTGGACAAGAAATAGTGTCCCACGATGCAGCGAAGAACTTTCTCAACGCCTGTGCTCTGCCCGAGCTGCCTCGCAAATTTCGTGTTCGCACATGTTCTTTTCCTCTGCACTCAGAGGCGGTGAAATTCGCGGTAAGGATTTAGGGAACGGGAGAGAACAACTTAGGAAAATAAATCAAATTCCGATTAAGATAAAATAAAAGAGATGATTAAGTGTACCTTGTTTGAAAGGTATAATGTTGTAAAAGTGAGGTTCGTGGTTCGTCTGGGTTGTCGGCATTAAAAGAGCAGTTGCATTTCGTAAGAGCAAAATAAAATGAGACAATAAAAAACGACAAAACAAGATTAAACACTTTTACATAAGAACACTTGGTATACTGGGTCCTTGAATCGAACAAACTCGAGATGGCGCTCGCCACTTCGCATGCTTTGTATACTTATACTTTTGGTATTGAGCATTTTGGCACTGTCCGTAGGATTCCATGTGACCACATGGTTTGATTGATCTAAAATTTTAAGAGCATGCTTTGAACACTTGTACTTTTGACATGAATGAAGGGATTTTGATTTGAACGCTTAGAAAATCTTTTATGAAAAAAAATGTGGCATAAAAAGGTTAAAAAAAGCCAAAAATTAAGTATTTTCATTGTTAAACATTTTTTAAGCATTCAAATCAAAATCCCTTCATTCATGTCAAAAGTACAAGTGTTCAAAGCATGCTCTTAAAATTTTAGATCAATCAAACCATGTGGTCACATGGAATCCTACGGAGAGTGCCAAAATGCTCAAAACAGTATACGGAGAGTCACTGTGGGTAAATAGGTGCAAATATGGATTCACCATGGTGAAAATACAGGTAATAGAACCTAATATTAGTATAAAAATTATGTAACAATTATAATTTATTTTTGTAATTATTTATAAGAATTTTATTTTTCAGGTTTTAAAAGTGGCTTGTCCCCTTAAGAAAAGGTGGACAAGAGAGCATCAATGGAGAACACCAGTCTATAAAAAAAATTAAAATGTTATTTACAAAAAATTTGAAAAAACATAAAAGACTCATTAAACTAAAATTTGGTGAAAAAAATGGCATGAAATAAAGAGAAGTTAGACGATAGTCAGTCAGAGCCGTAGGTAAGCTGATCTTGTTCAGTGCTCGCACCAGTGACATCTTCGGTAAAATAACTTTAAATACTGCAGAATGCAATGAAATGAGTAAAAAAGAAAAATGGCACAGAATGTTAAAACACGTGAATTTTCGCTATTTAAATATTCTAAGCAAACAACAGTTGTTGACAGGTATTCCAACTGAATTTGAATCGGAGATTTCAAATTGCAAAATATGCATAAAAAACAAAATGCATAATTTACCGTTTAATAATAACAGAACAAGAGCAAAAAATATTTTAGAAATAATACACACTGACGTATGTGGTCATTTTAAGACCCCGAGCCCAAACGGTGAAAAATATTTTGTTTCGGTTATCAATGATTACAGTAAAATAGACAAAGTATACTGCATAAAAACCAAAGATAAAGTATTCTGAAACGGTCAGAGATAGTTAGTGTCAAAACCGCGTGAGATTCAAGATCCAAGGTCATAAAACAGGGAAATTGATTACATTCGAAGATCGTTGCCGGACCCGGGATTATCCTGCACTACGGTAAGATAATCGCAAGCTTCCCTACCCGCTGAAGTTGCTATCCACCAAGGGGACGCTGCTTGTGTGATGTGGAGAAGAGAAGGAAGATAACTTCCTCGAGCTCCACACACTTAAGTAAACCACGCAGTGTCAGAATGTAAGGTATGTGAGGGTACTACCATCTCACTACAAGTCTGAAACCAGATAAAACCCCCTAAGAACAGGGTTCTGCCATCCTAATCCGGAGGGGCATCTGAAGAGAAGGAGAGGAAGAAAACAAGGTGTAAAAGCAAAAAGATATATTTAATTAACTGTATTTTAACTGAGATAATTTATATGATCTGACTCTTATATACTAATAGGAGAGGGAAGGCCTGCATACTTACTGTTCAAGGGCGCTATGCTCATAGACTACTAGGTACGCTAGAGACCGGAGAAAGAAACAAGTAATACCATTCGCCTAGAGCTCCACGAGCGAGAGCCAGATCAGAAGTGACTCGCTGCTGGGCTCGGTCTCTTTATATATCCGTAGCCTTTACTCCGCTCAATGCTATATGCTCGCACGCCATCTGCATACGCTTAGGTAGACTATTTGATAATTACTAGCGCCACCTAGTCGGTAAGTTATCCGTTGCTGCTCTCTTACCTACCTAGTGTTGCCACCGTCTCAATTCGATTGTATGATAAAGTACGTAAACGTAGAAAATTTAAAAGAAAAGATAGTAAAGACAATAAGATGCGATAGCGGTAAAGAATATCTAAACAAATACCCAAAAATCCTGTCGGCATAGTGAGTTGACCCTGCCACTTTTCAAACAACCGTTTTTTCCCCGTTTTTTTCAGCATTTCTCATAATTTTACCGACGTAAGTCGTCAGAATAGTTTTTAAAATCTTTAAACACGCCTATAATTTTTGTTTAAGTGAAATAAAACATTTTTGCAAAGATTTTGGAGCTAAAGAAATATTTTTGATGAAAAATGGCTTTTAAAAACTCGAAAAAGTGTTCGAAAATGTGTTTTTTTTCGTTTTTTGAGGTTACGGATGCTCTATCACTATGCCAGGTTCAAATAATATATCCCATCAGAAACTGAAGTTCAAGACCTTTAATTTCGTTTATTATTCAAGTGTCTAGGTGCGTCTAGGTGCTCCCAGTGCCAAGATAGGTCATTTGAAGTGGGCAAGTTCATCCAAGAACGATGGTTAACATGACACTCATGCACTGCACTTTATTTCACTCGACCGAACCAAGTCATTAACTTTTATTTCATTGTGTTATGCTGTCTGATTAAATAAATTACTAGGTATTGTTCATATTGTCACGTGTGAATATTCACACGTATATAGCATAGCTAGTCATAACGCACTCGAGTATAAATCGCCAAACACGTGCATGGCAACAGCTCGGGCGCACCCCGAGGCCCGATTCTTCCGACTCAGCGCGACTTCCCTCCACGACTTCGGACGACCGCGCGGGCAGGAATCACACAACCCAGGGAGGCTATAAAAGGGGGTGCATACAGGCGCTCGGCCTCTACTCCACCACCCGCAATCCAGCACTAGACAGGTAGTTTTGACTCGGAGAAGACAGATAGGATCGCATAATTATAGAGACCCGCATTCTCCGAGGTCACTTTAAACACGCGTATCTCTCTTTCACGCGAATCATTCATTGTAAATTACGATTAAAAAACAAACACATTCACCGATAATCTCTCGTGTTCATCTATCGCCCCGGTATTTTCGCAGCAATCGTGAGCTTAACACCTCACGGAGAACAAAACATCGACCCTCACACGTAACATTTTCTGGTGCTAAGTGTGGGGTTTTGTTCGCAAAATATACGGGAATATTTTGGCATCGCGATAATGACAGATTACACGGTTGTTATTTCATTCCAATTGACAAGAAGGAAGGATGAACTTTGCCTATCTACTCGTCATCACAGCCACCTTAAGGTAAGTCACAAGTTATTATAACTAACAAATATACCCTGGGACTAACATCAGTGAGAACTTTTTCGGTTCGGAAAGCTAACGAAACTAACTCAAAAGTGTTCCAAAAATAAATAGCAAAATGGCAAGGGCAAATGTATCGGATAACCAAACATTCAACTTTAATGAACGTCTGAAATGGGATCGCAAAATATATTCGCGCACGAGGCCGACGATCCCGAATCTTTTCATAGACGGTTGCAAGAATTTGAGACGTCAGCGGAACCGGCGCTAGTTTTACACACACAACTAGCGATAGCGTTGCAGTAGCACATCCATCGAAAGGAACGATAGACACCGCGATAAATCACATACAGAACGTATTCAGACGAGAAAAATTAATTCCAATGGATAAACTGCAATTATTAAAAGTCGCGAAGGAACACTTACTGAACGTCCGAGACGAACTGGTACGGTCGGGAACAGACGACAAAACGTGGCAACGAGACGGCCTTTCCATCATACAGAATAACGGAACCATCCCTAAATTATCTAACGAAGACGATCCATTCGGGTTAAGGATCAAAAAGGACAATATGGACGAATATGTCACAGAAAAGAAGCCCATTATTCGTAACAACGCGCATAGAGGGCTAAATTACAGTACTCCAAACGCGGTTAAACACCCCTATGACATAAAGCCAGACATTCCATCAACTTTTATCGAACAGCTACCCGCTGATAGACGCCTTAAACGATCAATGATAGACGAAATACCCGATTTCAAAAACAACGGTTTACCTCCTATCGGAAATTATTTTGATAAGCTAGACACAGCGCAACAGCAGGAACAGCATTTGGGAGACTTCGAATTCGTAGAGCAATACGAGCAGTTCAAAAGACGTACTCAAGATAAGGTATACGACGACTTGAGTTTAAAATCATACACAGACCTAGACCCTGCCCCGATAATTATACGCACGCAAGGCGTGCAACAGCATAGAGATCACTCTCGGGATGGGGGCTGGATGTTTTCACTACGTCAAGCATTAAATACGATCCCACCTTATGACGGAAATCCAGACATGCTTGCATTATTTTGCCGCGTAGTTCGCGACGTGATTCACGAATTCGGCTCGGAGTCCGAACACTGGGTGCTTAACTCGTTGGCATCGAAGTTTCGGGGACGTACTGCTGGCGGCTACACTTCGCGCTTGACGCAATACTACACCGTGGAGCGGTTGCTAGCTGATTTAACTACACAGTATAGTGGCGTCGGCGGAGCGGATAAAGTTTCAGCCGATCTTAAGGTAATTCGCCAATATGCTGGGGAAAGTGCCGGAGACTACGGGCTACGCGTCCAAACATTACACAATCGATTGTTAAACATTTACGACGCGAGCCGCGACATGCGCGAGTGGGAAAGAGCTACGTATAAGAACAATGCCGATAAAGAGGCCCTTGAACAGTTTTGATTTGGTCTAAACGGAAAACTGCAACACCAAGTTCGTTCTAAAAACCCATTATGTCTCAGAGAAGCCATTACAGAAGCCGTAGCATTCGAACATCGCACAAGCGCGCGCCGCGCATATAATCAGCAACCGGATCCTGTTCGCGAAGACAATTCCATCGTGGGCAGCCGAACTCATGAGTATTGCAAAGGCAGCATATGAGCCGAAGACCACGCCAATAGCTAGCGAAGCCGTCAGATATACTACGGGTATGAGCGTATGTAATTATTGTCGACAACAGGGACACTTAGAAAAGGATTGCAAGGCAAAGATATGCCAATATTGTAATGTTGTGGGCCACACCTACGTTGAATGCTTCTCTTTACAAAACGCGATAAATAACGGAAAACTTAACAAGGAGAAACTTGAAAAGCTCGCTTCAGCACCTGCTGCCAGTAGTGTATACTCCCTTCCCCGCACCCACCCCGGCCACTGTGCCATACGTCGTGCCTGCACCGCAAGCAAATAATGCGACGCAAAATAATAGCGCTCCACAAGAAAATAGTGGAAGACAGAACGGCGGTTATCGAAAGAACAATGAACGCAAATATTCGGGAGAACGCAATGGCGGCTACAACAATCGAGATGATGATAGAAATTACAACAACAACAATGGATATAATAATTACCGAGATAATAATCGGAATTATAATAACCGAGGTGACGACGGTGGATACGAAAACAGGCGCAATGACCGCGGGTTCGAAAATTGCAGAAACGGCCGAGATTTTGATTACCGGCGAAACGATAGAGGTTATGATAACAGGCACAACGACGGTAGAAGCAACAACTACTACAGCAATAACAACAATAATAATAACCGCTATAATGGTCAGAATAATAACATTAACAATGATCGTAATAGACAAAGGCAAGATAACGGAAATTATAGAAACCAGTCGGAAATTCTTTAAACTACCAGGATGCTCGTTACCAGTCGGGGGTATCGGGCAATCAATAGATAATAATCCACCAAAACCGGTACCGACATTAGATGAGGAGAAGAAAGTAGAGGGGCAAGTCAGTAAGAGGCAGGATAAAATTGAAGATTCAAGGAAGCAAATAAAGGAGATAGCAGTGCAGTTTAACAAATTAAAAGAACATTCGAGACGAGAGAAGGAGGCCCACGTGCAGGAGAAAATAAACAATAGGAAGTACTTAATAAGATTGTGTTCATCTCACACAAAAATCTCCATTAAACAATATGTGATTGCAATTAATGGAGTCACCCCTGGTGAATGTTTAAGCTTAGGTAAGACAATTATGAGTTTAAAGGGACTGGAGTGCGATGTGCACGTGGTTCCTGACGAATTTCCCATTGATACAGATGGTATCTTAGGATGAGATGTGCTTTCAAAATATGGTGTAAAGGTTAATGCTGCCGACAGATGTATAGAATTTGGACAGACTATAATACCATTTACTCAAGATAAAAGATTTATTATACCTGCACGTACGAGACAAGTAATCTATGCACGAGCTAGTGACATATCAGAACAAGTAGGATTTGCCCCTTTACAAAATTTAGGAGAAGGAGTATACTTCGGAAATTTTATTGGTACTAACCAAGGAGGCAAGATACACGCCTTATGTGTCAATACTACGGATAATGAGATAGAATTACACCCACCAGTGGTAACGCTCGAAGCATGCGAAGCCATAAAGGAGGGAGGAGTAGAATTCGATCTAGAAAAAGACGAACCCACGGAGACTGTCAATATACTTACGATATTTTCCGACGAAGTTAAAGAAAGGGCCGAAAAGATTTTTGAACTTCTTGACCCAGAGACACTTAAGGATTTAACGTAGGAAGAAATTGCACATATTAAAGAGATTATCCGAGAGAGACCGTACATCTTCGGGCTACCTGGAGAAAAACTTAAAGCAACAACACTCGTGACGCACAAAATACCTACTACCACGGATGTCCCGGTTCGATCAAAAGGATACAGAGCGAGTCAAGAAGAAAAGAAAGAATTGGAGCGCCAAATAAAGCAATTACTAAAAGATGGCGTAATCAGACCAACAGATTCGCCCTACAGTTCTCCTACATATGTCATACCTAAGAAGCCCGCAGCAGACGGTACGAAAAGATGGCGATTAGTTACGGACTTTAGGAAGCTGAATGACGTAACAGTGGGAAACAGCTACCCAATACCTAACACGGCGGACATTATCGACAGTGTCGCCTCGGCTAGATACATAACCGCCATAGATTTGAGGACTGGATTCTACCAGATACCGATGGATCCCGCAGATGCCCACAAAGCAGCCTTCACCGTACCATTCGGACATTACTGCTATCAACGACTAGGAATGGGACTCAAAGGCGCTCCTTCGACATTTCAGTCCTTGATGGACTTAGCCCTTTCAGGTCTGCAAGGGACCGAACTGTACGTTTACCTAGACGACATAATTGTGTTTGCTAAAGATCTCGAGGAGCACGGAAAGAAGTTCCGACGCCTGATGAAGAGATTAGACGATGCCAACTTAACAATCGAACCTATGAAGTGCCAATTCTTACAGAAAGAAGCACACTTTTTAGGACATATTGCCCGAGGAGGAAAAATTCGAGCTGATCCCAAGAAAATAAAAGCAGTAAATAAATGTCCAGTACCGACGAATTCCAAGAAAGTAAAACAGTTGTTAGGGCTCGCAGGATACTACAGACGCTTTATCAAAGATTTCGCAAAATCAGCGGCAATTTTATCCAGACTGCTGAGGAAGAACGAACCTTTTGAGTGGAAGAAAGAGCATCAGCAAGCCTTTGACAAGTTGCGAACAGCACTGTGCGAAGAGCTAGTAACGAAAGCACCGGATTTAACTATGCCCTTCCTAGTAATAACTGACGCATCTGATTACGCCATAGGACGCGACCATTAGACATTACCTGGCAAGACGCAAGTTTACAGTAGTAACGGATCACGAGCCCTTAAAACATTTCTTTACGACCAAGAAACCTGATCTAAGGTTCAACAGGCTAAAGGCTGAACTGAGAGGCTACGAGTTCGACATTGTATACAGACCCGGAACTCGAAATGGAAACGCAGACGCACTCTCAAGGAATCCTATCCTCGAAGAATGAGAAGATAACCCAGAGAGACCCAAGGCAGAATTATACGAGTTGGCAGACAAACAGGAAAATGAAGCTACGGTACTACGATTTAGAACAACAAAATAAAGAGGGAAGTCCAAAACGCTCCCAGACTCAGCTGACACCGCGGATAAGGAGAGAATATCGACCGAATCTGAAACCTCTGGAAATCCAAGGGAAAGAAAACGCCGAATCGTTGTATACACCGAGAGTACGGACCCAGATCATTCTTCGGATGAGGAATGGCAACCGAGGACGGCAGCTCGGATTGGAAAGAAGAGAGTCTACAAGAAAGTTCATGGCGAGAAAACGGGAAAAACATACCCCATATGCAGTAAGCTATCAGATCCCGGGGAAACATCCGAGCCTATTCTTAGTCAGGCGGACCCGAATAAAGATTTAGGAAAACTATGCAAAGAAGAAAACATGAAACTCGGAGTACAAGCAGCAAGTACACCGCAATATCAGGGAATAGAGTGCATTAATGACCCTAAGAGGCTTATACGAAAGCACACCCTCAATAGAAGTCCACCTAAGTTTCACCGAGACGACATGGAGATCAGCGAGGTGAGCGATAGCAGTCTAGGCAACGACGCCGAGGATGAATTGCTGAACAAGCAGATAATACCAGATCTCGAAAAAGGGAAATTATCAAATAATAATTTCGAGAGAGAATCTTCTCTGGGACACCATAACTTGTCACCACCACAAACACCGAAAAATATGCCTGGCACCGAAACTAGTCATGAAACACCGAGACAAATCCCTCCAAGAACGGACAGCGCGCCGAGTAACATGAATTCCAACGCTAAACCAACGAGCACCGAATCACCGCTAGCAAATCTTCGACAAACAATATTCGGCAAACAAAACAAATTTAAAACTCGTCTCACCGTAGATATAGAGGAGATAAGTAAACAAGACAAGTCTGGTGTTCAATTAAAAATTTGGGAAACCGGTACTCAGAGCAACAACGACTTGCCCGATGAGAGAAACACCAACAGAAGAAATCCTAGCACGGAAACACCTTACGAAAGTATAGATTCTCCACAACCGATACTTCTTACACATGTTCCATTAGCTCCACACGACAGTCACCCTAGCATTCTGAAGCGCACCCTTCCCCCGTGCAAGCCAAGGAAGGATTTCTATCACATTACTCCGCAAATAGACGATCGAGCTAGTGCAAGGCCGTTACCCGCCAGCAGTGCGTCAGATTCACCGATCGAAGGCGCTCATCCACACCATCACGATACGAACCATCACAATAGATATAGCCCTGCGAAGAAGATAGACAACTACAAATCTATGGATCGAATGGAGGGCTCGTTCAATAACCAGCCAGCGATGGACCAAACGAGCAGAACTATGGGCGCAACGCCTGGGGCTCAGCGCACCCCAAGACCTTATTCGGGTACAGCCCTAGACGAAATGGCCCAGCGATTTAATGTATACTCGCAGCAACACGATTGTGCAGAACCACTCAAGCGACTAACGCACGATAGAAATATACCGACTTCCCACCTGGAAACTGCCTGTTTAATTCAATAATAAAAATCTTGAATCTGCAAATGACAGCGAGTCAGCTAAGGTAGCAACTTTTGTGCAGCCCGCACGTAGAGACCTGCTGTGATCCAGAAGAGGCACGCCAGATCTTGCTATCAGAATATATGTGTTCATATATGTGTTCGCAAGGGAGTTTGGTCACAATGTGTGCGTACACTTCCAAACAGACAACCGCAATAATTACTGCCACTTCAACCTAGATAAAGAGAAAGAATTCATACATCAACATCTAGCCGGCAATCACTTCACGCCATATATACAGACAGCAGACGAATCTGACGAAGATTCAGAATCCGAGTCAGAATCAGAACCAGGAGAACAACCTTCAAATAAGCAACGAAATCCGCACGTTAGAGAAGCAATGGCGCGCTATTTAATAGCTGAAGCACGGCCAGATCAAGGCGCACCAGCGTGGGAGAGAGGTCCCGACGACAGTGGTCTGTTTACCGGAGTAAAAGGTTTAAACGATCACCCATTTTCACATAAATGCAATCTCGTTTACATATTAGCAGATGACTTAGTCCTCGACACAGAGGTGCTGAATGCCTTGATAGAAAGACGTTACATACACGTAGAATATATACTAGGAACGCAACGAACAGTCAGCGAGATAATAGTAACAAAACATAGAGATATGTATATGTTCGGCACAGTTTTGAAAAAACACCTGCACGACAAGCCCTTAAGACCGGACATTACGGGGTGTATAAAGACACTACAACTACTTATCGAAAAACACGGAATAACGACGTTCGGTTTATCAGAGACTTAGGGATAATTGCACTCGCAGACTGGGAACACGTAATCGAACAGTGTAATAAAATTTTATTATTAAATTTTTAATATCGATTGTTCTATTCAAAAATAACCTGCCAGTACCAAAAGTCGAGTATAGATACAGGCTTATCAAAGAATATCACGAGTCATCAATCGGCGGCCATAAGGGAACGAATAAAACATACAACCGGATAGCCGGCGAGTACTATTGGCGAAACATGCAAGCAGACGTTAGGCAATTTGTTCGAGGATGCGCGGGATGCCAGGAGAAGAAACTAGTTCGAGTAAAAACAAAATTACCAATGCTCATAACAGACACCCCGTTTTATCCCTTCGACAAGATATCGATCGACTTCTGTGGACTAATGCCTCAGACTGAGAGAGGAAACCGCTACATATTGACCATCCAAGATAACTTTACGAAACTCTGCATATTAGTACCAGTCGAGCAACGGCAAGGGAAGTGACACGAGCACTCACGGAAAAATTAATCTGTTACTTTGGCTCACCGGTAACCCTAATATCCGATCAAGGAGCACATTTCATGAACCGAGTGCTAGAAGAATTCGCGCGCATATTTAAAGTAAACAAGTACTCGACAATCACGTACTATCCACAGTCCAACGGAGGTATAGAGCGAATGCATCATACGCTTAAAGAATATATTAAAATGTACATTGATGGCAATGACCAGTGGGATGAAATCGTACTGTTAGCACAGCACGCATATAACTCCACAGAACACGACGGACTAGGATATTCACCGCATGAATTAGTTTTCGGCCGACGCGCGCGAACACCGTCAAGTTTCCCACCACGCGAGCATTTACAGGCATACGACGACTACCTTGCTGACACGACAGAAGCTTACGCTCAACTTAGAACTATGGCCGCGATGAATCTAATACAATCTAATACAATGTGAAACCCTTTAGGGAGGGAGAAATGGTTTATGTTCTGAAAGAACCCAAGGTAGGCCAATTTAAACCCAAATACAAGGGCCCATGCGAAATAATAGATTTAAATTACTCTACGCATAATGCAAAAATTCAAAAAGGGGATAAAACGCGAATAGTTAACATAACTAAGCTTAAACGACATATACAGGGAATGGAACAAGAAAATAGAGATAAAGATTAAAAGACGCCAAAAACAACGGGATAAATCAACAAACAAAAAACCGCTGCCAATTCTTTGGCACGTAGCTTCCTTCAACCTTATGTATCGCTTTAATATCTAAATTGTTTTTACTTCATATATAATTCTATAAAGTTTTTATGCTTTTTCGTTTGATGGATAAAATTATTTCGAAATAATTATATTACATAATCAATGCGTAACTAAAATATTGATTTAACGATTTAATAATACAAAACAGAAACAAATAGCCAATAGATTGATGTTTCTAACGAAAAGTTCCAAAATTTAGTTTTCGAGATATAATCGATAGGAAGTATTCGGCGGAAGTATTTTAATCACCAGTGATCGAAAAATCGCCATGAATATTAGGTCACACTGCGTACTGAGAAATCTTATTTTAACGATTAATAAATTAAAAACAGCAAAACACGGTCTAAGCTCGATTAAAATCCATTAATGGAAACTGAGATCGAAGGATACAGTGTTCAGTTATATCGATACAGGTGTAGAAAACAAATTTAGATCTTAATATCTTTCGTAAAACAACTGGCTAATCATAAACACCCAAAGGAAAGAATAAAGGCTGTATATAATGCTAACTGAATCCCAAAATTTTATAATGATTAAGATCCTTTTATACTCACAGGTCTATCGCGTCCACTTAGAAAAAAACGAGGATTTTTCATTTTTGACGTTTCTCAGGATCTGGCCATGAAAATGACTAAAATTTAAGTGGTATACTAGTTCTAATCTACATTGCAATACATCATATATTTTTTTACGAATGAGTT
This sequence comes from Pteromalus puparum, assembly GCA_012977825.3. Taxonomy (NCBI): domain Eukaryota; kingdom Metazoa; phylum Arthropoda; class Insecta; order Hymenoptera; family Pteromalidae; genus Pteromalus; species Pteromalus puparum. Next base: position 58,044,976 of record CM053170.1, read on the forward strand.
GCATCTAGTTACTGAGTTATTTACAATTTAATAAAATTGCACTGTATGGTGTAGGAATAAGAAAGAAGCGACGACGATAATAAAATTTTCACTGTAAAACATGCAATTTATCTCTTCAGGTACATATTAGGCAATTTCTTTCTATTAACTTTTTCGAATAACTTTGTTGGCACAAATAATCTCGAACTAAAACTCATATAAAACAACCGTATATATTGTAAAACGGACTTCGTCCCTCTTCTAGCAAAACAGAAGAAATGAACTTGTTGGTATAATCCACCCAGAGTAGAGCTGAGAAACAGGGGTATACATGCACACACACACACACATACATCCGTACGGACATTTTCTAAAAACACCATTTTTCGACTAAAAATTCATCAAAACACACTTTCCACATGTTTTTACACAAACTCAAAAAATTACTATTACAAGGCTTCCTTAGGAAGGAAGCAAAAATAATAATAATAAGTAAACAGTAATCATGGTTTCGGGAAACATTTAAAAATAATATAATCACATTATACTGGAATCGGGATAAGGAGATATTGACGAATAGCTCTTAGTATTAGTATTTCAATAACTGATCTAAAATAATAATTAAAATAATTGATATGATTTGAGGCTAAAATCAACTCGGATTTAATAATATGAAAGGGGGAGAAAAACTTGAACATCTAGCGACCCCCGGACGCCGCAAAGTCCAAGTAATTTAAGGATACAACGAGAACTAATAAAAAACCGCTGCCAATTCTTTGGCACGTAGCTTCCTTCAACCTTATGTATCGCTTTAATATCTAAATTGTTCTTACTTCATATATAATTCTATAAAGTTTTTATGCTTTTTCGTTTGATGGATAAAATTATTTCGAAATAATTATATTACATAATCAATGCGTAACTGAAAATAATGTTTTTAACGATTTAATAAAACAAAACACAGAAAAAAACTAGCCAATAATCATGATGTTTTAACGAAAAGTTCAAAATTTAGTTTCCGAGATATAATGATAAGGATATAGTTCGCGGAACGTATTTTAAATCACCAGTGATCGAAAAATCGCCATGAATATACGCACATGCGTAACTGAAAATCTTATTTTTAACGAATTAATAAAACAAAAACAGCAAAAAACGAGTCTAAGTATAGATTAAAATCCATTAATGGAAACTGAGATCGAAGCGATACAGTTTTCAGTTATATAGAGTATACAGGGTAAGAAAACAAAATTTTGAAGCTTAATATCTTTAAAACTAACTGGTATCATAAACAACCCAAAGAAAGAGATAAAGGTGCTATATAATGCTAACTAAATCCAAAATTTTAAATTGATTATTGCCTTTTTACTCCAGTTATCGCATCACGTAGAAAAAACGACTCATAGTATACAGGGTGAAAAAACAAAAGTTTGAAGCTCAATATCTTTGAAACTAACTGGTTTTATAAAAATCCCAAAGAAAGGGATCATTGTGCTATATAATGCTAACTAAATCCAAAATTTGAACTTGATTATTGCCTTTTTACTCCAGTTATCGCGTCACGTAGAAAAACGATTTTTTTCAGTTTTTGATGTTTTTCTCAGGATCTGCCCCATGAAATGACTTAAAATTTAAGTGGTATATAGTTCTAATTACCTTCAATAATCATATATTTTTTTAGAATGATTCGCTATTTAGTTTTTGAGTTATAACGATTTAAAAAAATTGCACTGTATGGTGTATAATAAAAGAACGACGAACGATAATATAAATTTTTCACGGTAAAAACATAGGCAATTTTATTCTCTTTCAGGTACATATTAAGCAATTTACTTTTATTAACTTTTCCGATAACTTTGTTGGCAAAAACTGAAATCTCAAAACTAAAAAATCACTATAAAAAAAAAACGCGTATATAAATTGTAAAAACGGACTTTCGTCCCACTATCTTCTAGCAAAAACAAAGAAAATGAGACTTGGTGGGTTAAAATCCACCAAGTAGAAGCTGAGAAACAGGCGTATACATACGCACACACACACACACACACACATACATCCGTACAGACATTTTCTAAAAACACCATTTTTCGACTAAAAATTCATCAAAACACACTTCCCACATGTTTTTACACAAACTCAAAAAATTACTATTACAAGGCTTCCTTAGGTAGGAAGCAAAATATAGAAGGACATTCATGTGAGAAAACAAGTAGGATATCGACTGGAACGAAGCAGGGCTTATAAATGACTAAGCACTGGAATTCCCAGAAAAAAAAATTGAAATTATATTAACCACATATAATCACAACAAGTTATTAAAGCTTAAATTATGAATGACAAAATAAAGCGTTTCACCACGGAAAATCGCGATCGTCGGATGCACGCCAGTCAATATGACGACGGGTCCTCGGAGACATAGGTCGTGGACCGTAAGAGCAAGCATCGCTATGCTCAAGCCAGGCGGAAGCCTCTGGCACCTCAGGGCAACCCAGATGGTGATGGCGACAAGGAAAGCGCATCCTAGACCCGATTCCTTGAAGCAGACGGTTTCTCCAGATCGGAGTTGATGCCCGACATACAGGGCAGCTCCTGCAGCGGAACAAGTAGCGGGAACACACGGCGTGACCATTATCACACTGCCGAAACTCTGGATAAATAAAATTATCACCGATAGGGCAAGTGAAAAGATCACGAAGCAGAACCTCCGCTTCATCAGGATTCTCCGCCGAAGAAGTCGTGGGAGCAGGCGCCGCAGCAGCAAGTTCGCTTGATTCGGCAACCTCAGCAGCTTCGGGAGCACCGTCGGAGACACTACTGTCATCCGGAAGCGGTGGGACTAGGCGGCACCTGAGCCGAAGATGGATCAACATTCCAGAGGATGCCGTCATCCTGAGGAAGGTTGTCCCAAGGATTCAGCAGATCCGGGCTAGGCCGCGCAGGGCCTAACGTTCGATTGGGCTCATAAGGGATTCCGAGCTCTGGTCGAACCTGAAACAAGGATTGGAGTGTATAGAAATGAGTGATTAGGACTGGGAGCACAAGCAAAGCACGCAATTACGAGAACAAGCGTTAATCAAGAGAAGATGAACTGTCGGAATCGCTGTCAGTCACAATACGACGATTAAAAGTACGAACCACCGAACCAGAAGGAAAAGGCGAGGCAGAAGTAGACGATGGACCGGCAGAAGCACCCACGGGAGAAAAGATGCAGGACTTGGCATAGAGAGTCCAATTGTCAGGTTTTAGAGATTGTGGATAGCCTAAATATCGATACCGAAAAGGCTGCAGCTGCTCACCAGCTAAAGATTCCAATACCAAGTTTCGCAGACTGCCACGCGGACCGCGACATATAGCACATTCCGTTGTATTATCCCGACAAAAACTACATACCGAGTGACCATTTAAGCATTGATAAATCGGCATAAACATAAAATCGCAACAAATAGGGCAAGGTACCAGAACAGGCCCGGAATTATTTAGCGGGGAAGACGGGCGCGCGATGACTTCGGTATTTTGCGACGAACTCGATAAACTAGTATTGAGAATATAGTACATTTGACTGTATGTATAGTATAGTTCGCGCTAGAATGAGTGAGCGCGTTAACGAGTGTGTGAGGGAACGCACACATGCAAGTATTCCCTCTCGTGTATGAGTGTGAGTCACATGACTACTTGCGGTGTCGAGACTAAACGAGTCTCGCACATCGCTCTCTTGGTTCCGAGCCGTCGCCGAATACACAAGGTGTGTGCGACGCATAGCTGTACATAGAAGGAGAACAATAAATCCACATTGTTATAAACATTAATCCNAAATATTAATCCTCTGCTTTACCTCATTTGATAAATTGATCTCGATCACAGACGGCTCTGTTGGTCGCGCGAGCGACGTCGGTGACGAATTCACGTTTCCGTCCCTAGATAGAGATTCGCGTAGAGGCACCGCGCGGGGGACCTCAAGCGACGGCACTGTCTCGATGAACGGAACCCGGGTGGACATAAACGCAAGCTCGCGATTTTATACCTCCGCATACAAGGCACCAGTGGACGTATCAGGACTCGCCAGACGCGAATCAGCTAGAATTGTGGGAGAGTACCCAAAATAAGCAAAGCTACTTTCGTGAAAATTATTCCCAGTGGTCGACACGGGATTTGACTCGGAAACAGAAATTGTAGAGCTATTATACCAATAACCGGCCCACTCAGTTATATTCTCTCGCGGTGATTCCGACCCACCATTGTGCACAAACGTAGCTACCGAACCACGAGTAGAAGCGCGCTGAGGCTGTACGAGTGCTGGGAGCACTCCAGGACCGGAGCGCTCCTCGTTAGATCAAACCGGAAGGAAGGTTGAGAAGGCACTCGTTATTGGGGGCAATGGTGCATAAGGAGCGAATGCTGCAGAGGGATTATACGGGAATTGGGATACGCCCTGCACGACCACACCGGATAGACACGAAATTGATGACGTTGTCTCGACAAAACCACGAATAGGCGTCCGACTACGCCTAAGATATCTTGCATTTATCACGCCTCGAAAAGACTATAAATCAATGGCAAAAAAAGACATAGAACAGTGAGAAAAATAATAATAACGCGACAACCGGACCATTAATAAGCAGAAAAATACAAGGATTATTACTCACACGAGAACGAGGGGGGCCGAAAGTGATAGGTCCAGGAAAAGGTCGTCCACGACAGAAGACATGAGAACCAAAAGAAGAAGGTACAAGTTCAGAAGACGGACGGAAGCCTCGACCAGCTGCTCGGACTGAAGTAAACGAGGAACCACGATCATCAGGCACTCGTCCGACAGCACCTCGACCACGACCAGTACGTCGTTGGGATGGTCGAGCACCCGATTGAGGTATCTCGTAGAAGACCCGACTCGATCGACCTGACCGGAAGACATAGTCCGGTACGATTATAGGCCGAGTAGATTGCCGGGCGGACCGGAGGAACAGCATATCATCAATCAGTCAGACCAGCGAGATGTTGGAAGCATCAAACCTCGCTGACATGCGGTCAATCGCATTCCTCAATTCAGGAGTGAAAGGACGTCGCGGAGAACGAGGTCCAGATCCACAGGAACCAAAGCAAGCCATCTTTTATTCTCTTTCCTAAAATTATTAGAAAATGAGTATTAGAAGAAAGTAGCTTCAGAGAAAACTATGAAGAATTAGAAAAATATAAATAAGCCAATGATAGACACTTACCAAGGAAATAACGAAGTGATGAACCAATAGTACGAAAGGCCGGAGAGCACTTGGAGAAAATACAAGACAGTCAGGCTGATGACGAACAGCAATTCAGGTAGCAGTGAGATAGAGAGGAGCGATCGCGATCAACTTATTCACGCGAGCAAGATTCCCCTAATCCCAATTTTGCGCAAAATTCAGTCAGTGGAGATAGACCCAAAAGCATCGACGTCGCGTCAGCATTCGGGCTGGAAGACAGGCGCGACGGCGGCCGGTAGAAAAGAACGGAGCGAACGTCGAGAATAAATAGCGCGAACGTATGCAAAAATATAGTTTAAAACCATATTACGATACAATTATTTAACCGCGAGACAATTACGATTTTTTTTTAACTATGCAACGCCTAATTGCGAAAACGGCGAGGGGAGAACGTTAACGGTATCAGTAGTAATAACAATTAGTAAATGTTCATTCGCTATGTAAAACATAGGGATAATATTATAAGGCATAAATAAAGCACCTAAATAAAAAAAAACCGCTGCCAAGTCATTGGTACTTAGCTTCCTCCTATTCTGCTAGTGGAAGATAATTACATGGGACAATCAACGCATTCTTTGATTTAAATATTCGCTACTATTCGATACTAAAAGGATAGGTTAGGAAGACACTTGTAAGGGAGGGGTATCAGGGGAGTGGGGGTTAAGGTGGATATCAAAAGTATAGAGCTCCGTGAACTCCTAAAATAACTTACATATATCGTAATAAAAAAAATACCAGTAATTGCGGAATCGATAATAACGTTAACAACTGCAAGTTACAAAATTGCGGGTGGCTTCATTTTTTTGTGAAAAATAACTTTTTCACAAAAAAATTATTTTTCACGATTTCTACATACCCACAGCCGCATTTCAGATCCTTGACGTTGTTTTCTATACTCCCATAATCGCCCTTTAAAATTTTAAAGCTCATTTCAGCACTCCCACAGTCGCATTTTAACCCATTCGTAATCGTTTTCTGTATTCCCACAGTCGCGCTTTTTGACCTTTGCAATCAGATTTTACATACCCACCTAGCCGCCTTCAGACCCTTGACGTTTGTTTTTCTATATTCCCATGAATCGCCTATTAAAATTAAAAGCTCAATCAGTACTCCCACGAGTGTCGCCTCTTTAGACCCTTCTGTATTCCACAGCTCCTGGGCAGAGAGGTCTCACCGGGAGATCCGCCTCGGCGACTGAAGCCCGAGCTCTCTTCAAGACGAGACGGGTGGTGATGCGCGGCGTGCGTTGACAGAAGGGCTACCCCTGATTGTTGAATATACTTGTATAAATATATCATAAATAAAACCAAAAATATTTTTCAAAAATGCGAAAAATGGCCACTGAAATGGTCGATAAATAGTCTAAATCTTTAAAAGAAATTTACTCGAAATCAGAATCAGAAAACATATCCATGCACGTCCAATCATTATTTACGAACAATCACGTAGTTCCAGAATCTTAGAACAGTATACGTTAAGCACTCATGCACGCACGCACGCACACACACACACACACACACACACACACACACACACACACACAACACACACACACACAACACCACACACACACACACACACACAACACACACACACACACCACACACACACACACACACACACACACACACACACAACAACAACACACACACCAGACAAAACATCTGCCACGACATTTTATAAAACATGAAAACTCTTCAAAATATACTAAGCTTTAATTATCAACATCATATGGTTAAACAAAAAGAATTAATGCTTCAGTCAGCACAGAGTTATACAGGCGTGAGAGCTTGAAGAATTGAATCTTAATTATCTTTTTAAACTAAAAGGTGTCATTAAGCCTACAAAAAGAACCTAAGCCGAATATTGATCAAAAGATCAATCTTTTCCTAAAATTTCAACTCAACCTTTAAACCTTCTTTACTCCCGCTAATCGTACGACATAAAAAAACCCATATTTTTTAGTTTTTGATTTTTATCTCAAAAAACTAGTCGCCACAAATTGCATTAAAATTTTATACAACTAGATAAATATCGTTTGTTTTTTTGTCAATGAATTTTTTTCAAAACATTTAACTATTTATTTTTGACTGTTATATATGTTTATTCGAAAAATTACCTTTATATATCAGTAAAAAATGAACAGATCAGTTCTTGAAAATTCTTGCAGGGGAAAAAGTAGACAAATTTTATGTTCTTTTATAGATACACATATTGCTTGTACATATATGTATAAACTCATTAGCATTTAATAAAAAAGCCAAAAATATTTCTTTCAAAACTAGAAAAAATGCTATAATTATCCGGCCATAAAATGGTCAGAATCATAAAACAAAATGACCTTAAATTCAGAATTAAAAAATATATGCATGTCAAAATTTTATTACAATCGTGTCGCATTGGTTCCAAAATTATGCGCGGTATACGTACATCGCACGCACACACACACACACACACACACACACACACACACACACACACACACACACACACACAACACACACACACACACACACACACACAACACACACACACACACCACACACACACACACACACACACACACACACACACACAACACACACACACAGACAAAACATCTGCCACGGACATTTTATAAAACCATGAAAACTCTCAAAATATACTAAGCTTTAATTATCAAATTATATGGTTTAACAAAAGAATAATGTTCAGTCACACAGAGTATACAGGGTGAGAGTTGAAGAATTGAATCTTAATATCTTTTAAACTAAAAGGTTTCATAAGCCTACAAAAAGAACCTAGCCGAATGATCAAAAGATCAATCTTTTCCTAAAATTTCAACTCAATTTAAACCTTTTTACTCCCGCTAATCGTACGACATAAAAAAACCCATATTTTTTAGTTTTTGATTTTTATCTCAAAAACTAGTCGCCACAAATTGCTTAAAATTTTTACAACTAGTAAATATCGTTTGTTTTTTTGTCATGAATTTTTTCAAAACATTTAACTATTTATTTTTGAGTTATATATGTTTATCGAAAAATTACCTTTTATATCATAAAAAATGAACAGATCAGTTCTTGAAAATTCTTGCGGGAAAAAGTAGACAAATTTTATGTTCTTTTAGATACACTATTGTTGAACATATTGTATAAACTCATATCATTTATAAAAAAGCAAAAATATTTTTTCAAAAATAGAAAAATGGCTATAATATGGCCATAAAATGGTCAGAATCATAAAACAAAAATGACCTAAATTCAGAATTAAAAAATATATGCATGTCAAATTTTATTACAATCGTGTCGCATGGTTCCAAAATTATGGCGGTATACGTACATACACACACACACACACACACACACACACACACACACACACAGCCATCCGCACATACATTTTCTAAAAACGTATAATTCTTACTCCAAACACCTCTAAATGCGTTTCCACGAAGTATTAGCAAAACTGAAAATTTTACTATTACAAAGCTTCCTCTTGAGGAGGAAGCAATAAAAATAATAAATAATAATAAATATTAAAAACACGGCAGATGCGGAAGCCGGTATGGAATAAAAGAAGGAAAGAAATGTGCAGCAGGCTCAATGAAACAGGAATTTCAGCGGCAAGGTGAACAAAAGATGTAACAAGAACGCTATCGCTCATGACGACAACAGCAAAAGGAGGGGAACAATAGCAGATTCAGCTAAAATGCTCATCAAATACGAATACTCAAGCACGCGCCTTTCGCATGAGATGCACTTTAGCGATCTTTCGATAAAATACCTTTCGATGAGTTACGACTGACTCAAAAAAAATGATGAAACGAATTTCTAGCAAGGGCCCATTTTCAATTTTCCGGAAAACCACACCTTCAATGTTCCAAGTCATAATGATACAATTTTCCGAACCTAGGAGCGAGAAGGCGCTAAGAGCTAAGGAGATTAGACACGATGAGGTGGAATAAACAGGGAAATAATGGCTACACAAACATGGGTTTGAGGCTCTACTGAAAACCTCAAGTAGAGATATTTATTTTTTTACAAAGGCGTATGAGAGAATTATAAAAAAAAGAGTACTTAACACTACAACCTTACAAATATCTATAGAGTATATACAAATTAACACTTAAAATACTACATACTACCAGTTGGTTAGACAAAAACACTTACAACATTGCAAGATCGTAGCAGAACACACAAAACTTACTATCTAGACACACACACGTACAATTCAAACTAGCACAATCAAGCAACAATTACACACGTCATACTCAACCAAACGCACTCACACGCACACACGTAACTGTACTACATAGGAGTGCCCTTGCAGCTCTCAGCGAGATGTCTGTTGAGCTTGGGAGCAGTCAACTCACGCCCGCACAAGGGGCACCGAACCCGAAGGGCCACCGGAGGCGCCTTAGAATGGAGTCGAGCCATATGCCTGTTAAGGTTGGCACGCGTCACAAAAGGTGGATGCCCGCATATAGCGCAAGCAAACACCTCGACCTTTTTCTCAGGAGCTTGATGACTCCGGACGTGAGCATCAAACACCCTTGTGACCGAGCTAGAGTAAGGGCACCTCTCTTTCGGACACACATAAAGGCGCACTGTCCGCTCCTTAAGGGTCAAGCTCGACGCCTCATTGGGCCGGATGAAGCTTACGCCATTAGGCCTACCAGCCGCCGCACAGAACCTGCACGTAGTAAAGAGATGCGCGCCGAGATTCCAGGCGGCACTACCCACGTTGACGGCCTCAGCCAGGGTGACCCCAAAATTCACCACCTGGTGGTAGACACCGTGGGCCACAAAGACCAGATCCCCGGGCTCCTGTCGGACGAACTGGTAGCGGATGCTATGCCGGTCCAAGAGATCCGTGGACAGGGCCCAGACCTTATGGTGAAGTGGCAGAGAACACCCCTGGCCCACGACTGCCGTGACCTCTTTCACTACGGCCTCCATCAGCCGGACATTGTCGCACCGATGGACGAATAGCCAAATCTCGCAGGACCCAGGAAGACCCCAGTGAACAAGATTGCAGCTGTCCAAATACCCATCTTCACAATGCATGGGGGTATAGGAACCATCCCCGGACATATAAAAGGTCGATACGTTGATACCAGGCATGCTCGGGTTCACGCCAAGGTTGCGATCGTGACTAATGTTCCACCCCTGCTAAAAATACTCGATAGAGATCGATTAAATTCTGAATTGATTTTGAAGCTATATCTTAATCCCACTTTATGTATTAGAACTCGATTGAAACCGATAGAATCGATAGGAGTCGATAAATTTCAATACGGAAAACAACAATTGAAATCGATGTTTCATACCAATGATTGACCTTTATTCACTTTAATAGTAATTTTTCGTATATAATTCTATTGACTTTTATCGATTCTATCGATTTTAATCGGGCTCTAATGCAAAAAGTGGGATTAAGAAATAGCTTCAAATTCGATTAAAAATTCAATCGATTTCTATGAACTATTTCTAACAGGGACGGCACATCAGCTAATTGGGGCGTAAGCTCGGCCACAGCCTCCATATTCATCCCATACAAGGAACCAGCCTTCGGATCGGCAAATTGACCGCCGTGATGTGACAACACCGAGTCCATGGAGTTGCCCACTAGAGCATCAAGCCAAGCGGGAGTAACCAGCCGCGCCTGCAACGAATAAGAGAGATATAAAGAAAACGATCGAACCCCGAAAAGGAGAGGAAGCACATAGAATAAAAATAGTAAGAAAAGCGCATGGCCTACCTGAAGAGCGGAAGCCAGAGCCGAACTCGATGCTGCATCATAACAAGCAGAGGCCCGAGAGCTTAAATACAAGCCGGATCTGCCAGACGCGGGGCGCAACCGAAGACGCTCGAAGGAATAACGGCCCAAGTCAGTCGGTGGTTCGTTTGGATCGAAGGTCCGGCGGTACTAAATAAAAAAAAAGAGGAAACACTTGTTAATACAATAATAACGACAGATAATTATAAAATAAAACTGTACAAACCATGTCAGAGCTGCGCCGAAGACGCACATAGCAACAAGATTGAACCCAGGGGGAAAGATAGGGAAGATATATGTACACATTTGCTTTATCGGGGAAAAGCATAGTCCCCTCGAGGATTATTGTACCACAAGTCGGGACAAATTGGATGCTGAAAGAATTCAGAGAAGCATAAATATACATATAACCCCGGCAGACACATATCTCACACGCTGAGCGTAGAATCTATTGTTGCAATCGATCCGAGAAGAGCGAAGGATCTAGTACGATGTCCGTACTAGAACAGCCTTCTACAAGCCTTACGCACTAGCAATGGGCAAGACAAACAAGCGCAAACACATACAGGACAGGTGTCATATACACAGGACACGTAAAAAAAGCAAACAAAAAAGAACGATGCGCGCAAAAAAGAAATAAGCCAATTAGGAGTGCAAAAAACGCTAAGACACACGCGCGCACGGACACATCATAGGTAGACACTAAGACATTTAAAAGCACATGAATAGCCATAAAAAGAACTTACCACATGGACGCAATGAGTAGAATCCTTCGCGATTCCCGCCTGCATCGCCTTCAGCACTCGAGCATACGGCACTCTGTCAAACTCGTGCACAAATGATTGACGGACACCACGAGACAGATTGCACTGAGACATGATGCCTGAAACTAATGTACGGTCGAGCCAGTAAAAAAAAAAACAAGAAACCAAAATGAGGTTGAGAAAAAAAAGAGCAAGTACGAGGAGAGCACGTGTTGACGTCGGATGCTGCACTAGGCAACGGGCCAAGGAAGGCTAGGTGCAGCTGCATCCCACCAAATGCATGTGCAGTGAAGTTCGCAACCGAAGTATACGTGAGCGCGGCAACGGAACCACGAGCACAGAACTAGAAACACGCGCGGAGCGCTACCGCTCGGCCGGAGCCGGTACGACGGCCGTGCAGCCGAGGAATGTGATGTGCCGCCGAGGAATGTAAGATGGCCGAAGGCGGCATATGCAAATCAGGATTTCGGGAATCGACGATGTAAATCGAACCAACAATCCAATTACACTCCCCTTCGAGTCAAAGGTACGGGTACACCCCCGAAAGGACTCACACCCCAAAAATTGCAAATAAATAATTAGGAGCGGATAAATAAACAAATGAAAATTTTTTTAGGACGGACAAAAAAATTTCGAAAAATTTTTCTACAAAGGGCAGATTTGTATGGCCAGGGGAGGTACTGAGACCACCTCTATCATAAAAATTCTCAAAGTTAATAAACAACGGAGCATTAGTTAACTTTTTAATTACAAGAAAACCACGAGTCCTAGGGGAAAATCCTCAGAAGTACGTATGGAACACCCCCAGGACACCTAATAGACAAATAGGGTGACCCATCATTTAAACAATCTCACATGTTAAATGCAATATCTCGGAAAGTTACTTAAATAGAAGAATAATTTCTACGGCCCCATGTTGGGTACTCCTAACAATTAAAGAATCAACAAAATAACCCCCCAATTATTTAAACAATCTTATATGTTTAATGAATTACCCCGGAAGTTACATCCACATGTCAAAGACTTTGTACATACAAATTAAGCACTTATAACAGTTAATGAAAAGCGAAAATAGTCGCCCAATTATTTAAACAATATTAGATGTTTAATGAATTGCTCGGGAAGTTACATTCACAGGTCAAAGATCTTACGTATACATATTAGGCATCTCCAACAGTTAACGAAAAGCGAAAATAGACGCCCAATTATTTAAACAATCTTAGATGTTTAATGAATTACCCGGGAAGTTACATTCACATATCAAAGTTTCTGTACACACATATTAAGCATTTATAAGAGTTAATAAAAAGCGAAAATAGTCGTCCAATTATTTAAACAATCTTATATGACTAACGAATTACTCAGAGAGTTACAGCCATAGAAGAAAGATTTTACGCATACATGTTAGGGATCCCTAAAAGGCAACAATAAGTGATAATAGCCACTCAAATATTTAAACAATCTTAGATGACTAACGCATCACTCGGGAAGTTACAGTAAGGTAAAGAAAATTTTTGTAGAGACGTATCGGGCATTCCTTAAGCCTAAGCCCGACGCACACCCATCCGACATAATACAAGTTTAACATTCGGACAAAACCAAAAAGAAAAGACACAGTAAGAAAAAAGCTGCATAGCATAGAGACAGCGTCAAATATCAAGCGCCTACACTGACATAGAGGCAGTCAGACCGACGCCAACGGCAAAGTAGAGAACATCGTCGGACCAGCAGAAAGGAATTAAACCAGCACGCACATAGAATGGTTCTCTGGGAAAGAGAATTAGCCGAGACTAGAGCTGGAAAAACGGTTCATGGCCAAACACTACGAGTACGTTTGCCCTTGCGGAACCGTAGTTACGATGGTAAATTCCACCTTCCGACGGCGAATAGTCGTCGCAGGAGCAGTTCTGTATGACTCGACGGGAGATACCTCCTGCGTAATGTCCAAGGACCCCGAGGTAAACAAGGAACGATTTAGGAAGAAGATGGACGACCAAGCAAGAGTAGAACGGGGAGAATGTTAAGTGTAAAGAAATAAATAAACGAAACAAACCCAACCAAACAACAAAAAACGAGACATGAGCAACAGGTCAGCTAGGCATTATTAGCTGACACAGCGCACTCACTTACCGACAGAGCGCGAAGAACGAAACCGATACCAAGATAGCACACAACAAGAGACTGCAACGGCAGCCGGAACTAGGTGCCCGCCTCAGAAGTCGGGGATCTTAGTTCAAGCCCAGAACAACCTCCCTTATATTTTTGTTATTCTATTTTTTTATATTTTTTTTTTGAGCACAATAACAGCCTACATTACGACCGTAATAGCTTCTGCGTGGTGGAGTCCGTTTAATTCTCTATTTTTTATTTTTTTATTTTTTTTTTTGTTTGTGGTTCTGGTTTATCAGGATTGGTTTACCAGGATTGGTTTACTAGACTTGGTTTAACAGGATACTAGGAGGAGGTCGCTTTATTATTAAAATTAGGGAGACAATAATAACATTAATACTAAAAATAACTAGCATCGGGAACTGGTATCCACCAGTGCCCAGGGAGCCGTATCATTCCGGGAGGTTCATCAAGGGGCCGGCGGTATATAGAGCACGGCGCCGCATCCGCAGGGACGCCCCAGTCCTCCTCATGACAGGGGAACCACATTCCCTCAGCAACGAAGGGGATCATCGCGCCGTACAAGATATAAAGCACGACGACCCCATAGGACCTTTGCTGGACCCTGAGATAGGACGGCGCTCCCAGAGGTTGTCGACAGAAGACACACCGCCCGCCGATAAAGAGTGTGGAGCCTTTCACTCCGTGTCAAGGATAGACTCCACCATCAGGCCCTAGGAGTTCCTCGAAGCCTTCATCATCAGACAAAACCTAAGGGAAAATCATTATTAACGCTTATTGAAAAAGAAAATATCGATACGAAATTTTACCTCCTCCGGGTCGTCCATGGGCTCCTCGCCAAGACCCCAGAACCTCAAATAGCCAGCCATAATACAATAGATGGAAATAAATAGGATAAGAGCAGAAAAACCAGAGAGAAAACAAGTAGATGGAGCTTGACGATAGTCGCAATCAGACTGCGAACGAACATATAACCGGCAAGCCACGGAAACCAGATAAAAAGACGCAACCATGGCAGAAAACCCCACCAAGAGAAGAGCCACCGGACGAAGAAACGCAGAGATCGCGTCTCGCGAAATCTGAGCGCCCACGAAACAGCGCACAGAAAAGCCACGAAGAGTCGGATAGACGACAAAAGTTTCATCACGGCTAAACTCAAAATAGAATAAATATTCGCTAGCATTCTAAACCTTGGCCGATTAAGGGGATCCCTTAAAGGAGCGTTCCATAATGCCCCTTGTCTAGCACCATATAGCCTAATAATTTAAATAAATCTAAACGATAATATGGGCATTAATATTACTAACCCACGGGTTGAATCATAAGAACGAAGGGACAGCTATAGGCGTTAAACATAGGAGAAAATAATACCCTGACAAAAATTAAAATATAGCGACCATCAGGGCGCTATCGCGCTACTTAATAGAATAAAATTATAGGACATGTTTCTTACAGGTGCGCCGTACCCAAGGATATCGATGGAAGGATCGACATAAGGGCCATCAACCATAATCCAGGTCTACTGGTTGAAAAGCTAAACCCATTAGCGACCTCCAGCACGACATGGAAAATGATACAGCGCATAAATCTCGAGTCATTTTTCTTAAGATGGAATAATTTATTAGGAAGCTGGAATATTTTGAAAGCCTTCTGCACTCAAGGAAGCACAGCATGCCATATGAACAGCAGCTAACCAAGATACGTCAGCAAATTGAAGAGACTATGAGGAGCGCTGACAAAGTAAAAGAGCTGCTACAAGGCCATGAAACGACACAGAGACCAAGAATTAAACGAGCCTGGTTTTCCGCTATAGGGAAAATTAGACGTACAATATTTGGAACCCTAGATGAGGAGGCTGGAGAAGAAATCAAGCAACTCATTAGCATCACAGCTAACGATACTAGGCAATTAGCGAAATTGCTAGCAAACCAGACCGAACTTATACATACAGAGTTCGGCGTATTACACGAAAAAGCCGACGAACTGGAAAGCGCCATGAAAGAATTAACGTCCAAACAGGCAAATCTTGCAAAACCAAGAGGAAATTGCAGAAGCCCTAAACTTACTAGAGGATAACGCACTACAGTACGAGCAAGATACGGAGATTTTAACGGACGCTGTACTATTTGCAACTCAAGGAGTCGTACATCCACGATTCATAACACCAGATCAGATAGAAAAATCGGAAGCCCTTGCAAAAGAGACAATAACCGACTCACGGTTCCCGCCTATGGGAACAGATATGTCCATCACCGAATTGATTAAAATATCCGACGTCTCAATTTCATTTCAAGACACAGATGCGTGTCTGGTATACTATATACGATATGGTATACTATATAGGAATGCCATTACTCGACTTCAACGATTACGATCTGTACAAGGCATCTGCCCTACCGATCAAACAGAAATCACTTAACACATCAGACACATCTGCTTATATTTGGCCGGAAACGGAATATTTCGCTCTTGACCAAGGGTCAAACGCATACATCCCCATCACCTTAGATGCATTGAATAAATGCAAGAAGCTTAGCAACTTATACATATGCAAAAACACAGAGCCAGTTCACGAAATTAACGACGGCGCGAGCTATGAAATTAAAATCAGCACCGGGAAAAACCCCATTGATTTCTCGGACTGTAAATCAAATTGATAAAGTCAAGGGACACATTTTGGATGCGCACAAGCACCCTCAACACTTGAATATTCTCCACAAATAAAAACCGCTGCCAAGTCATTGGCACTTAGCTTCCTCCTACTCTGCTAGTGGAAGATAATTACATGGGACAATCAACTCATTCTTTGATTTAAATATTCGCTACTATTCGATACTAAAAGGATAGGTTAGGAAGACACTTGTAGGGGAGGGGTATCAGGGGAGTGGGGGTTAAGGTGGATATCAAAAGGATAGAGCTCCGTGAACTCCTAAAATAACTTACATATATCGTAATAAAAAAAATACCAGTAATTGCGGAATCGTTAATAACATTAACAACTGCAAATTACAAAATTGCGGGTGGCTTCATTTTTTTGATTAATTATTTTTCACGATTTCTACATACCCACAGCCGCCTTTCAGACCCTTGACGTTGTTTTCTATACTCCCATAATCGCCTTTTAAAATTTTAAAGCTCATTTCAGCACTCCCACAGTCGCATTTTAGACCATCGTAATCGTTTTCTGTATTCCCACAGTCGCCTTTTTGACCTTTGCAATAGATTTCTACATACCCACAGCCGCCTTTCAGACCCTTGACGTTGTTTTCTATATTCCCATAATCGCCTATTAAAATTTAAAAGCTCATTTCTGTACTCCCTCAGTCGCCTTTTTGACCCTCGTAATATTTTTTGTATTCCATAGCTCCTGGGAGAGAGGTATCGACTGAAGCCCCGAGCTCTCTTAAGACGGTAGCAGTCTTTTAGGTACACTATTGTTGAAAATATTGTATAAATCATATCATAATAAAAAGCAAAAATATTTGTTCAAAAATCGAAAAATGGCTATGAAATGGTCATAAAATAGTCTAAATCTATAAAGAAAATTTACTCGAATTCAGAATCAGAAAACATATATGCACGTCCAATCTTATTACGATCGATCACGTAGTTCCAGAATTATAACAGTATACGTACGCACGCATGCACGCACGCACGCACACACACACAGAGAAACCATCTGCCACGGACATTTTATAAAAGGCAATGGAAAACTCCTCAAAATCATACTACATAATTATCAAATATATGGTTTAACAAAAAGTAATAATGTTCAGTCACACAGAGTATTACAGGGTGAGAGTTGAAGAATTGAATCTTAATATCTTTTAAACAAAAGGTTTCATAAGCCTACAAAAAGAACCTAGCCGAAGTGATCAAAAAGATCAAATCTTTTCCATAAATTTCAACTCAATTTAAACCTTTTTACTCCCGTAATCGTACGACATAAAAAAACCCATCTTTTTTAGTTTTTGATTTTTATCTCAAAAACTAGTCGCCATAGATTGCTTAAAATTTTTATCAACTAGTAGATATCGTTGGTTTATTTGTCATAGAATTTTTTCAAAACATTTAACTATTTATTTTTGAAGTTATATATGTTTATCGAAAAATTACTTTTATAATCATAAAAAAATGAACAGATCAGTCAATTAGAAAATTCTTGCGGGGAAAAAGTAGACAAATTTTATGTTCTTTTATAGATACACTATTATTGAATATATTGTATAAATCATATCATTATATAAAAAGCAAAATATTTTTCAAAACTAGAAAAAATGGCTATAAATGGCCATAAAATGGTCAGAATCATAAAACAAAAATGATCTAAATTCAGAATTAAAAAAATATATGCATGGTCAAATTTTATTACACGATCCGTCGCACTGGTTCAAAATTATGGCGGTAGATACGTACATACACACACACACACACACAGCCACACACACACACACACACACGCCATCCGCGACGGACATTTTCTAAAAACGTGTGATTGTACTCCAAACACCTCCAAATGCGTTTCCACGAAGAGGTATTAGCAACACTGAATATTTTACTATCACAAGCTCTCCTCTTGGGAGGAAGCAAAAAGCAAAAATATTTTTTCAAAAGTAGAAAAATGGCTATAATATGCCATAAAATGGTCAGAAATCATAAAAAAAAAAATGACCTAAATTCAGAATTAGAAAAAATTATACGCATGTCAAATTTTATTACGATCCGTCGCATGGTTCCAAAATTATGGCGGTATACGTACATACACACACACACACACGCACACACACACACACACACACACACACAGCCATCCGCACGGACATTTTCTAAAAACGTATGATTCGTACTCCAAACACCTCCAAATGCGTTTCCACGAAGTATTAGCAAAACTGAAAATTTTACTATTACAAAGCTTCCTCTTGAGGAGGAAGCAAAAGAGAGACTGTTCTCTAGCTGCAAACGACTAACAGACGACACGATAGACATTGACGGCGTAGGCACGTGGCGCCTGCCGCACGGCTGCACTGCACGCACAAACACAGTACGTCTAGTAGCATCACGCGAAGTACGCGTAAATTATTCGACCGTAATATTTAATGAGACAGAATTAGACGTAGCCTCTTTAATAAATAACACGGGCAACACACCACTAGCATTTATTAAAGACACGCTGGCGAAAGAGGATACGGTAAAATCTCTGAACTTTAGGAAGGATATGCTAGCACGTTCATTGAAAACGGGACGGGATTTTCGCGACATTATCGATAAGGCGAAAAGGCTAGGCGAATATAAGGACATTTACGGTAGATTTTCGTCTCTTCAATCAACGGTAACTTACTCCGGTACCGGCATACTCACGTTTGTCAAAATAGTGGTTATAATATGGAAGGTTCTCACTAAAAGGGGGGGCCCCACGTCTAATCCGCGATAGATTGATTTCAGATCATAGGACTACTCATTCGCAACCCAGCGCAGAGCATCTACAGATGCATGAGGCCAGACGACCCGAGATGACAAACCAGATACTCCCACACTACACCCCGTGGCCATCAACAGGCCTCAGCCTCCCAAATCTGCAGCAGCTGGCCGCAGCCAATCGGATGCTCCNTCAAGGGATTCAAGGTTGAATCTACAGATGATTGGAGCCAAGCACGATCAAGACAACCAATCACGACACAATATAAGATTAAGCGAAAGTACATTTTAAGAAACTTAAAGGAAAGAGAGATTCGCTAGGTAGCCATAATGTATGACAGGACCACACAAGCACAGCCAATGGCGCACTACACAACACACAATATTGTAACAATCACACTTTAGAAAAACAACATACTTATAAAACCGCTCGACCAACCTAAGCAAAAATTGTTAACCGCTCGACCAACCTTAGCAAAGTTTCATGTGACCGGAGAATAACGCGTACTATCTTAGAGACTTTAAACGTGGTAAGTAACAAAAAAAAAAAAAAAAAAAAATAGCACGTAAATCTTAACCTAACCTAACATATTAAGTAGATTACATACACTTACCTTTATGTTCATTCGGGAATAGACTAATAAACATTATAAAAACTCACAAGTAAAATAGGAGGGTAATTCATATGAGAAAAACTCAAAATTTTTTTTGGACGCGGGATTTTATTTGCATAATTATTGTTTGCGGGCGAGGGCGCCCGGTAGCGACCCCAAGGACGTATCACGTGTGAATATTCACACGTATATAGCATAGCTAGTCATAACGCACTCGAGTACAAATCGCCAAACACGTGCATGGCAACAGCTCGGGCGCACCCCGAGGCCCGATTCTTCCGACTCAGCGCGACTTTCCCTCCACGACTTCGGACGACCGCGCGGGTAGGAATCACACCACCCAGGGAGGCTATAAAAGGGGGTGCATACAGGCGCTCGGCCTCTACTCCACCACCCGCGATCCAGCACTAGACAGGTAGTTTTGACTCGAAGACGACAGATAGGATCGCATAATTATAGAGACGCGCATTCTCCGAGGTCACTTCAAACACGCGTATCTCTCTTTCAGGCGAATCATTCATTGTAAATTACGATTAATAAATAAACACATTCACCGATAATCTCTCGTGTTTATCTATCGCCCCGGTATTTTCGCAGCAATCGTGAGCTTAACACCTCACGGAGAACAAAACATCGACCCTCACACGTAACAATATTATCATGATAATAGTGCAAAATATCTTGCTTTACAAAACTAAACCTAAAATAAATCCATGTGAACATTCATTGTGGCTTCGAGTACATGAGATAAAAATCTCACATTTTGCTCTTCATCGGCAATTAGGGTCAAAATATCAAATCAGTCAATTAAAGTGATAACACAATACAGATTATTTAAACTTATTTATCAGGTCTTAGCATTTCCAAAAAGATTACATATCGATACTTTTCAATGTTTAGTTCAGAAGCTATTAGAACATTCGTATCTTCGAAAATTGTAAACCACGAGCAAATGCTTCAAATTATTTTGAATTGTTCTGATAGCTTCTGAACTATAAATCGAAAAGTATTGATACACTAAAAATACCTTGGGGCAACAGCTGTACGATTTGGCGGTATCGAGCACCCACTAGATTTTCGTGCAGCGGATTCACGAGTTTCGGGCTACAGCAGCCCGAAATCGCCGGTGGCGCCTCAATAGTAGCACGAATTTCGGGCACCAGCAGCCCGAAATCAGCGGCCTGAAATTACACGTCGTTTCGTAGAGTGGTGGCACTGGTTCGTGACGCGGGAGCCCTAAGGTATTTTCAGTGTATGTAATCTTTTTGGAAATGCTAAAACCTGATGAATAAGTTTAAATAATCTATGTTGTGTTATCACTTTAATTGACTGACTTGATATTTTTACCCTTATCACTGATGCCAAGCAAAATGTGAAAATTTTTTGTCGTGTACTCGAAGCCACAATGAATGTTCGAATAAATTCATTTTAGGTTTAGTTTTGTCAAGCAAGATATTTTGCACTATTATCATGCTAATATAAACAATATCTATAATTTACTTAATTATGACTGCATAACACAATGAAACAAAAGTCAATGACTTGCTTCGGTCAAGTGAAATGAAGTGCAGTGCATGAGTGTCATATAAACCTTGTACAGTGGAGCAGGACTGTATTGAATAAAGCAAAAATAAAGTATTGATAGAATTAAACTGATTTATTATCTGGGGATTATCCAAACCTCTTAAGGAGGTTCTAACCCTACTACAATAGTCAAAATCGGTGCATTCTTTTACTTTTCGTTTATTTTTCAATATGCATTGTTAAAGATGCTGTAACCGTAAACCTGCAGCAAATAACGATTTTCCGAGTAAATTTAACAATCATATTTGTCCTGACTAGAATAAAAAATCTCCCGTAGAAACTGATTTGACTAATTTTTTGAGGTAAACTATCCGTTTTCGGCATTCTGTAATTGTGTTTATTAGTTAGAAGTATCAAATGATATTTCTTAAGCGCTCTAATCATTTATCAGATATTGCTTCCTCCTCTAGAGGAAGCTTTGTAATAGTAAAATTTTAAGTTTTGCTAATACTTCGTGGAAACGCATTTGGAGGTGTTTGGAGTACGAATCATACGTTTTTAGAAAATGTCCGTGCGGATTGTTAGAAATAAGTGAGGTAGACGGGAGGATTAATAATAAATAAGTGTGTGTGTGTGTGTGTGTGTGTGTGTGTGTGTGTGTGTGTGTGTGTGTGTGTGTGTGTGTGTGTGTGTGTGTGTGTGTGTGTTTTGGAACCATGCGACGGATCGTAATAAAATTTGACATGCATATTTTTTCCTAATTCTAAATTCAGGTCATTTTTGTTTTATGAATCTGACCATTTATGGCATATTATAGCCATTTTTCATTTTTGAAAAAATATTTTGGCTTTTTTTATAATGATATGATTTACAATATTTCAACAATAGTGTATCTAAACCAACATAAATTTGTCTACTTTTCCCGCAGATTTTCTAGATGACTGATCTGTTCATTTTATGATATAAAAGATAATTTTCGATAAAGCATATATAGACTCAAAAAACTAAATAGTTAAATGTTTTGAAAAATTCATGACAATAAAAAACAACGATACTACTAGTTGTAAAAATTTTAAGCATTTTGGCGACTAGTTTGAGATAAAAATCAAAACTAAAAAAAGATGGTTTTTTTATGTCGTACGATTATGGAGAAAAGTTTAAATTGAGTTGAATTTTAGGAAAAGATTGATCTTTTGATCACTTCGCTAGGTTCTTTGTGTAGCTTATGAAACCTTTCAGTTTAAGAGATATTAAGGATCACAATTCTTCAACTCTCACCCTGTATACTCTGTGTGACTGAAACATTATATTTTTGTTAAACCATATAATTGATATAAAGCTTAGTAAGTTTTGAGAGTTTTCATGTTTTTTTATAAAATTTCCGGTGCAGATGGTTTTGTCTGGTGTGTGTGTGGGCGTGCGTGCGTGCGTGCGTGCGTGCATGCGTGCGTACGTAATACTGTTATAATTCTGGAACACGTAATCGATCATAATAAGATGGACGTGCATATATGTTTTCTGATTCTGAATTCGAAGTAAATTTTCTTATAAGATTTAGACTAATTTTATGACAATTATGGCCATTTTTCGATTTTTGAAAAAATTTTTTGCTTTTTATTATGATATGATTTATACAAATATTCACACATAGTGTACGTAAAAGACTGCTACCCCAAGGTTGGAATATTTTCCCCTTCTACGACGCCGCGCTCTCTCGT
Source organism: Pteromalus puparum (assembly GCA_012977825.3). Taxonomy (NCBI): domain Eukaryota; kingdom Metazoa; phylum Arthropoda; class Insecta; order Hymenoptera; family Pteromalidae; genus Pteromalus; species Pteromalus puparum. The sequence continues at coordinate 58,068,114 of CM053170.1, forward strand.
CTTAAGAGAGGCTCGGGCTTGCAGGTCCCGAGCGGATCTGCCGGTGAGACCCTCTCCCCAGGAGCTGTGATACAAGAAGGGTTAAAGGCGACTGTGGGAGTACTGAAATGAGCTTTAAAAATTTAAATAGGCGATTATGGAATATAGAAAACACCGTCAAGGATCTGAAAGGCGGCTGTGGTATGTAGAAAATCTAATTGCAAAGGTCAAAAAGAACACGACTGTGCAGATACAGAAAACGATTACGATGGTCTAAAATGCGACTGTGGGAGTGCTGAAATGAGCTTTAAAATTTTAAAAGGCGATTATGGAAGTATAGGAAACAACGTCAAGGATCTAAAATGCGGCTGTGGGTATGTAGAAATCGTGAAAAATAATTTTTTTGTGAGAAAGTTATTTTTCACAAAAAAATGAAGCCACCCGCAATTTTGTAACTTGCAGTTGTTAACGTTATTATCGATTCCGCAATTACTGGTATTTTTTTTATTACGATATATGTAAGTTATTTTAGGAGTTCACGGAGCTCTATCCTTTTGATATCCACCTTAACCCCCACTCCCCTGATACCTCTCCCTTGCAAGTGTCTTCCTAAGCTATCCTTTTAGTATCGAATAGTAGCGAATATTTAAATCAAAGAATGAGTTGATTGTCCCATGTAATTATCTTCCACTAGCAGAATAGGAGAAAGCTAAGTGCCAATGACTTGGCAGCGGTTTTTCTTATAGTACAATTTTTTCAACAAAAACTTGGCGTTAAATCTTTAGCAATACATAAATAAGTACGACGAAATTGTGATTTCCCATAAGAGTCCGTGTTAGACAGCAAAAAATTAAAACATTGATTTCTCAACTTGTAGGTACCCTAGCTTTCTAAAAATGTATGTAGATAATTTTAAGGCATATGCGAACCTATATACGAAATTTCAGAATTATCTTGGCGTTATTTCTATTTAGTATAGTACCTCCGTAACAGGGGACCTAACCACCTTAAATTGTCAAAAAATGAAAAATCGGATTTTATTTTTATATTAATTTTAAATTGTTAAAAAAATGTATTGAATAAATGTATAAACTCAAACAAACTATAAAGAACAAAATACAATTTTTGTATGTATCAAATAGTAGGTGCAACATGTCTCCAAAGGCCAAAATTCACAATTTTCATTTTTTCACTCACCGCAGACTTACTTCAATTCTAGGCATCGAACAGCATTAAAACTTTACAAACATATTTGAAATACACATAGTTTTGATATGAGTGTAGAAATTAAAAAAAAAATTAATTTAAACAAAATATTTGTCATTTTCAACATTTTTAAACAAATATTTTATTTAAATTGAAGATAACTTTTCAAATTTTAATTTATTTTTAAATCTCCACACTCGTATCAGAACTATGTGTATTTCAAACATATTTGTTAAGTTTTAATGCTGTTCGATGCCTAGAATTAAAGTAAGTCTATGGTGAGTGAAAAAATGAAAATTGTGAAATTTGGCCTTTGGAGACATTTTGCGCCTAGTATTTGATACATATAAAAATTGTATTTTGTTCTTTATGTTTGTTTGAGTTTATTTGTTTGTTTCATATATTTTTTAAACAATTTAAGGTTAATATAATAATAAAATCCAATTTTTTATTTTTTTAAATTAGCGTTTCTCCACCTTTGCCAGACTTTTCAGCAGATTCCGTGCAGAAACTGTCTGGCACTACCATCTTATATACTTTGAAACGGGAATTCCTAACCTCTTTCAAAATTTCAAACGTTTATAACTTATCAGAATCTGTATTTTTCTGCACCAAACCGGTGCTAGTCTGAATCATTTTAACAAACCTTTCGTTAAACAAAAAATCAAGAAAATCGACCGACCTGTTATGATAATATAGCAGTCAGCATTTTGCGCTGTGAATTTTCTTTTCGATTTTGTTTTCTTCTCCTTACTTTCGTTCTTATCCTCAACACTTCCGTGGCGCGAAAATTCCAATCTAATTCGAAACAAAAACGCATTTTAAATGCATATTATAGACATATTACGATATTCAGATAACAAACTACTGTCAGCTTTTTGAATTTAAGAGGTTGTCAGTGCACAATCTACCTGGGTAGTAACTAGGTAGCCAGGGCAGCCGACGAGGTCTAGGTAATAATATGTTTGGTACCTTTTTTAATACAATTGTACCATTGCTTTTATAAATAATGTATAGCTAACCAAGGTGACCAATGACAAGGCCATTGTAATGCGTCCAGATGAGGCGCCAATAACGTGGCCGATGACAAGGTCCAGGTAGTTTTTTGGGTTTAGGTAAAAATAATGTTCGTGGAGTGCGTCTAGGTGTGTCTGGATGGTGCGCTCCGTAGTTTTTTGGGTCTAGGTGTAAAAAATGTTCCAGGGTGGCGTCTAGGTGTACAGGAAAGCTAATGACGGGGTCTAGGTCGTGCGCTCCGTAGTTTTTCTGGTCTTGGTGTAAAAAATGTTCGAGGATGGCATCTAGGTGAATAGTGTCGAAGTATACAGGGTCGCCAATGACGAGGTCTATGTGGTGCGGTATATAGTTTTTGGAGGCTAGGTGTACAGGGCAGCCAATGTAGAGACCTAGGTGGTGCGTTTCGTAAGTTTTGCTGCCGAGGTGTAAATAATATTCAAGGACGGCGTCCATGCGGACAAAATAACGAGACAAAGGTGGTGCTCTTTTTTAGTGTTTAACTGTAAATACTATATATGGTGATGCAAAATGTACCGTTAATTTTCTAATTCTCTTGAAAAATATTGAAATCTTTAAAATAAAACCTTTTCTATAAGGTAGTCGGAAAGTATACATTTTTTTCATGTATTGAATTTTTTTTTATTTATAATGATAACTAACAAAAATAATTTTTGTAATAGCGACAAACGATGGTAAAAAAACATTAGGGTTAGCTGTGGGTCGGAACTTATATAATAGGTTATAGTGTATCGAAACAAACACTTCTGATGACCTCCGATTGAGCTTCTTGTTGTTCCTTGGCTAGTTTTCTTGTAACAGTTCTATCTCTGACATACTTGACCTCTTCTTCTACAGGCCTCTACTTCTACTCTACCTCTTCTTCTGACTTTCTTTCTTGGGTCTTCCCCTCTTCTTAAACACGCACGTGTTCTTCTTTTTCAACTTCAACATCCTCTTTGTCGAAAGTCAACAACCAACTTTCTTGATTCACTGTCTCGTTGGTAACCGTCCAGTTCTTTATATCATCTGACTTGTATACATCTCCAAAAACCTCGCTTTCTATGTATTGTACGTTTCGGCTTTCGTAGATCTTACCATCCTCTGGGCATAGAAGCAAATATCCTGTGTCGGTGTAACGTACGAGTACTGATTTATTTGACATCTTGTCAAATTTGGTGTCTGGCTTTGACTGTACCTTTGCAAATGCTATGCATCCAAATCTTCCTATCTGATTTATCCTCAATCTCAATTCAGGATTTAATTTGACTACGGGTGACTTGAATTCCAGCTTACTGTGCGGTGTCAAATTATATATGAGCACCGCAGCTTTCAGTGCAAGGTCTCATGCGTTAGCTGGCAGTCTGCAGTCGAACATCAGATCTCTCACGATCTTCTGTATAGTCTGATTATATCTCTCAGCTATACCGTTTAATTGAGGCGTGTATGGACAGACTGCTCTTAGCTCTGCTCCATACTTATCTAGGACTTCTTTAGTTTTACCGCTGGTGAATTCTGTTCCCTGGTCGCAATCCAGATAGCAGAATTTTTCGTCTACTCCACAGGTGTTCCTACATTTGACTACGAAGTCGTCAATGCAGTTAGCTGCCTCTGACTTATGCTCAACTAAATAAGCCATGGCAAACCTTGAGTAGTTGTCTACTAGCACCACGATGAATCTGCATCCTTTCGGATGTGTCGTAGTTATTGGACCCATCGTGTCTGCGCTGACTCGTTGCAGCGGCTTCGTTGCCATGTCTTGGTCGTTCTTGAACTTTGATCGATTCATTTTAGACATCTTACAATTTTCGCAGTCCTCCAGACATTTGCCATGATCCATGTCTTTAAAATCTTTTATGTCTGGATACAAGTTCTTCAAATCCATAATCTTCTGCAACGTCGTGTACCCTAACCTGATATGCCATAGATTTATCGTATTTTTAATCCGGGACATGTCTTCGACTTTGCAAGCATCTGGTTCAACGCTCTTATTTTTAACAACCTTGTTTTCATTGGACTCATTCTTGCCAGACTCATTCTTTTCGAACCTCACGTGTTTCTTATTTCTTAACGCAATTAATGCTTCATTGTGCACATCTCGACTCTTATCTATTTTAATTTTTAGGTCGATAAACCAAAATGGATCATCAAAGTATCCTTTAAGGATCTTTTTATTAGACTTCGGATCATAAACGACGATAGACTCATTGTGAAGATGTACTCTTAAGCCCTGGTCTGTAAAACGCTTAAGTGATAATAGGTTTCTACTGAGATTCTCCGCGTAAATAACTCGATCCAGATCTATGTGATTTCCATCGGCCAATTCAAACCTGACCTTGCCTTGACTTGTAGACTTAATGTCTGCCTTACTCTTCTTATTTGTGCATCCAATCACATAATTTGATTTTTCATCTAATTGTGTCAAGATCAGCTTAGAATTGGTCAAATGTTCTGTTGCACCCGAATCAACAACGAATTTTTCCACTGCACTATCATCTTCGTTTAAATTAACATACATACTTATTATCTTATCGTTCTCATTACCTTTTTCTCTCGCTGGAGTCGGAAATTGCCTGGAGCGGTATGAAGGAGATTTAGAGGCCACTCGTCTAGGAGACCGTCCATCTCTCTTAGTTTGCTTCCTGCGTGGCGACTGGGTTCTTCCTCTGTCTGCAAAGCGCTTTCTGGCAGTCTCGTTTCTTGTTTGGCTCCGGGCAGTCAATGGAGGTATGCCCAAACCCGTTGCAGTTAAAACATTTAACTGTCTTGTGCGTGCAATCGTTCTTGCCATGTCCTTTCTCTCTACACCGATCACAGCGCTTCAGAGAGTGATCTCTTTCTCTGCTTCTCGATTTTTCCTCCCTGAAGCTGTTCTTGGCTTCGCCGAACAGAGCTGCCTCGTCCTTTGATTTCGATGCGTCTACCTGAAATATGTAATCTTTCAGTTGGCTATACGTGTAGCTTTTACCTGAACTGTGTGAAGCTATATTTTCCGCGGTTACTACTTCCGGAAACGCACTTAAGACAGCATTATACAATAAACTTTTCTTTTCTTTATCCAACATCTTGGATATACCGTCTATACTCTCGTATTCTCGTACAAGCGTCTCAAACCGTAGACAAAACTCGAATGCCGACTGTTTTGTCCTGTTAAACTTCGCATTGAACAGACGTTTCTGAGCAGTATGAGCGTTTAACCTGAACTCATTTCTTTTGATTTCTTTAAGCTTATATTCTTAAGGAGTTCTTCTGGGTCTTTCTCGTTCAGCGTGTACATATGATACTTTTCATCAATCTTGTTAAGGATAATCTAACGAACAATATTTTTATCGTGAGCCAGCTCTTCCTTGTCTATCAAGTCATGCTGGCTTGAATCAAGCACGTAATGACACAACTTACGTGACTTCAACTCTGAGAATAAAAAATCCTCAAAGGTGGCATACTCTGAATTCAATCGCAGTTTATAAGTCCTCGTGATATTAACCTGCTTCATTTTAGCATCGTTGATGCTGGTGCTGCTAAGCATATTACTCAACTTTGTCGTGTTATCTGGTTTGCTGAAAGAGGTATTATTAGGGTTGAACCTTAACCTAGTTTTCCTTACGTCCAGATCATCCGTTTGTCGGTCATTCCTGAGAGCAAACCCGTGTCTTTTGTTTGCCTCTGTACGCCAATCTTTATACGGAGACAACGTCTTCCTACTCTTTGCCAGGCTCAACTGAACCTCTCCCTCGTTCCAGTCGTCAGTCACAGCTTTACCCTCCCTTGGTCTCATTGTCGAAGAGGCTTGTATTCGAACGTGCGCTTCTCCCATCTCTGGTGAAAGAGGTGGAAAGCCGATCATTTCCTTGATGTTTAAGCCTGGTTGTTTTCTCGACAGGTTAAATGGTCGATCCTACGTCTTTTCCATTATGATCTTAGGCTTCTGTAAAGTTGCTGCCGACGTCTTCTCCTGAGAGTTTGCCTCCTTGGGGTTCTCGTACCTTTTAAACCATTGGTCTTCTCTTAGTTGGTCATCATCGCTATAGTCCTGGCTCAACCCCTGTTTGTCTAGAGCGCTGGTCAGCTTCGACAACTCCCTGGTGAGTGAGCGACTCATGTGTGACAATGCCTCAGTCGTTTTCGCAACAACTCTTACTACCGCCTCCATTCCTTTCAGCAATCCTGCTGATAGATCGAGCTGCATGTTCCTGTTGTCTTCCGTGAGTCGTACTAACATCTTCAAGCTCGTCTCATCACGCCCCTGCATAGCAGGCATGGTCTCGGACGTCGTGGCACCCGACCTCTCTTGACCGCTGCGGTGGCTTGTGGGTCCTCTCAATCCTGCCACGGATTGCGGTGCTGAGCTGAGGACGTTCAATAAACATCCTGCCTCCTCAAGCGTCAGCATATTCTTATCTGTAAGCAAATACAGAGTTAACCTGATGTTAGTCTGTTAATTGAGAGGTTGCCCTTGCGAGGCTCCTAGCATTTTGTGCACAAGCACTGGGCATACTCACAATCAGCCGAGACACCTCCGATATACGGAGGCTCCCCAGCCGGCCTAGTCTCTTTTTGTGGAATATGTACCGAAGTACGGCTCCCACAGTCCGAGATCCACCGAGCACGAGGACAGGCATGGTGCGCCTGTACGTGCGCACGTACCTAGTCAATCGTGGTTTCGTGTTGAACCTCACACAGATTCACCCAGACTGCGTAACATCATCAGTTGTATGTCAGACTTAATCTGACCAGATTTCAAGTGCATGCATTTCGTTATCTTAAATATTTGTATATCATGTATATGCATACACGTATAATTATGTACACATATATAGTATATATACGTTTATAATATATACGTATCAGATAATCTTACCCAAGCAGAACTTATTCTCGGAACCGGCAAAGATCCAGATGTCACCGACTTAAAGCTTTAGCCAGAGATGTTCGTTTGGTTTGTACGCTTCAAGTTGGTAGGCATAGACGATCTTCTCCTTAACCTCCTCCAGCAGTTGGTTGCCATCATTACGTGCTGTTGAGCAAGATATAAATTAATTCAGGAAATTTAATTTATATTATAAATAAATTCATGTATTGCTTATTGAGTCTCTTTGTTGCAGAGTTTTCACCCGCATAACAGCAGCCCCACTTGCGCGGTGTCCGTAAACAAAGCAGCACGCAAGCAGACTTGCACTAGTTATGTAAGTGTGCGTGAGCATTTTGAATTTCCCCGCGTTCATGTATCTTGAAACACGTGATCCATGCATTTGCGCGCAACTCGCGCTCGGCGCTCTCCTTCATTCGTGTGCAGTAGTGCTGCACGTTGTTTGCGGTCTTCCTGTGCTACGTGTAGTCGGTAAATTATCAACCAGTCGTTTTCAAATTGCTTTCTCTCTCCCTCCGATCCACACTGCCCGTGCGCTAGAGAAAAAGCTAGCCGCCATGTTGAGCTGGTTGCTTAGCAACCCCCTTTGTTTACGTTCTTAAAACTTTCGCCGCGCGTGTTTTGACTTTGCGTATCTCGGATTTATTTTAGCCGGACGTGTTTTGACTTTGCGTTTCTCGGAATCCTTTGTCTCGACATTCCTGTCCGTTCGTGTATCAATTTTGACAAAGAAAACGTAGCTTCGCGTAGCAATATATTTCGTTTTTTTTTTAACTCGTGATTTTAACTTTCTCAATTCTTTCGCTTCGCGTACTCTCGTTTTTTTTTATATGAGAATTTTACTGGTTTTCAGTAGCCGTTTCGTGTATCAATTTTAACGAAGAAAACAAAACTTCGCGTAGCAATATTTTTCATTTTTTAACTCGTGATTTTAACTTTCTTTTTTTTCGTTCTTCTCGTAGTTGAATCCCGCACTTTACTTAATTTTCTTTACATATATTTGGTTGCACTTACGTGCGGTGTTCCCTGGTAGGCACCGTGTAACTGTCACTTTTTAACTGTAGTCTATTCGCGCAGTGGAAACGTGCGAGCCCATAACGTATTATTATATTTCCGGGAAACTATGGATGAATGAAGAAGGTGAATAAACAAAGGATATAACACTGTTTGTAAGGTTGAAATGAACGTGGTTTTATTAACGTGTGCGAACAAAGAAAGAACGTATGAGCGTAAGCGTTTGGAGCGAGTGCCGGATCAAGAGTAAGGCATCGACAGAAGACTCTGCCGAGCTCGGCGCTGTCGTTGAAGGGAGGGTCGAGAGGAGGCGCTGGCATCGGAAGACAGCGTATATTCTAACACTTTTAAACTAATCGGTTGTATAAGCTGCAAAAAGAACTTATCCGAAGTAAGCAAACGACCTATATTTTCCCGAAATCCCAACTTAATTAAAGCCTTTTTACTCCCGTAACCGTACGACATAGAAAATCCGACTTTTTTAATTTTCGATTCTTAGCTTAAAAACTAGTCTATAAAAAGGCTTAAAAATTTTACATCAAATAGATATTATTATTTTCTATTATCATGATTTTTTTCAGAACGTTTGATCATTTAGTTTTAAAGATATAAACTAAAAAAAAACAACTTTTTTATCATAAAAATTGAACGGAACGTTCAATCTGGAAAATCTTGTGGAAAATAGTAGGAAATTTTATGCTCTTTTAGATACACTATTGTTGAATATATTGTGTAAATCATATCATTAGAAAAAAGCAATTCAATTTTTTCAAAAATCTAAGTAAAAAGAGGGGATCTCCCCTACTTACGTCGGCTTCTTACCGCCACGTCTCGACAAGCAGCGCTTGTCTCTAACGCTCTCTGACTACCACGATTTACCAACCGGCCCTTTTCAGGGCTACCAAGTTGTCTAACGTTGGGGCTAACGCCAATTCGTTTCCTTTTCCCCGCCAAGGACTCTGAGGCGATCCGGGGAAAGAAATATTAATATGGTCATAAAATGGTCAGAATTATTAAAAAAAAATTTCCCAAATTCAAAATCAGAAAACATATGTACATGTCAAATTTTATTACGATCGGCCGCGTGGTTCTAGAATCATGACGGTATACACTAGGGTGGTTCAAAATTTCCCGACTTTCGAATTTTCAATGTGTAACCCCTTGAAAAGCTTAAATACATAAAAAAAATAAACATGGGCGCTGTGCGATGAATTTTAAAGGTCTCTACGTCCGAAAGAAAATCATTATTTTTCGTTTTTTTTTCAGTATTTCCGTTCTTTTTTCGATGTTTGCTATTAAAGCTATATAAAAGTTTTTTTAGGTCATCAGAAGTGTTTCTTTCGATACACTATAACCTATTATATCAGTTCCGACCCACAGCTAACCCAAGACAAAATTTTACCCTTTCAAAAGTGATCATCTTTGTCAATTTTGAACGAAAAATGCGGGCAGTGCGACAATTCTCCGCTCGCCCATTCTTGTTTCTTAGTCAGAAGTTATTAGAAAAGTTTTTTAATTTTAAAATCTTGAGTCGTGTATTTCAATATTATATAGTTTTAATTATTTAAATAGTTTCTGAACTATGGATTAAAAATATATGATTGAATATGTTTTTTGAAATATCAAGAAAGATGAGTAATTTAGAATTTTACTCATGAATCTAATATATTGTATCAACTAAGAATTGAAGTAAAAAATATTTTATTTTATAAAATAATGTACCTGCATGCGTATACCTGAAAAATATAAAAAACAATAACTTGACATCAGTTATGTTTGTTTTGGGGATTTCACGACTTTTGTAAATAAACTTTTACTTGCCAATATTTTACCTTTAAGAAAGTTTTTTTTTAAGGAAATTTCATAACTTTTATAGAGACTATAATACATGTATTACATTATACGGTATCAACAGTAAAAATATGTAATACTCAAGATAATTCCCGGAGACGACATTGATATTGTCCATCCTGGCCACCAGATACCTCGGAGACCGTCGCCATAGTCATATTCGTATTCAGCGACCCCAAAAATTCTAGAGTAACGAGTTTCAACTAATAATGTTATAAATTTCCGTAAAACTCGAGGAGACGACTTTGATACTGTCTACCCCGGGCACCAGATACCTCGAAGACCATTGCCGTCAGGATATTCGTGTTCAGCGACCTCAATAACCCCTGAGTAGCAATACTCCACTCATTTCCGTCAATGTTTATCGAGTTGTAAATTTTGAATTTATTTTCTTCTACGTATTACACCTATTACACCTATTACACTGTCAACCGGAAGACGTTTTATCATGATGAAAAGTGCGATATTGTTAATGAAAAAGCCAAATTTCAATCTACTTTATTACATTATAGAGATACAGATCTTAGTACTTTATATGTTAAAGAGTAACACGTTAAATTGCGCCTGTTACATTGTAACGTTGCAAGAAAGTGCAGCGTTCCAAGCAGCGCGAGTCCTGGACCGGGGTGGCGGCGGAGCATCCCGAGGCCGAAAGCGTGAATAGTTTGAATATATACTTATGCGTGTGTGTGCTTTTTTTTGTTTTCTATATTCCCGAGCGAGAGCGGCGCCGAGCGCTACAGTAGGTACGAGCGAGAGAGAGAGTAGGAGTTGCGACGTTGCCAGATTCAGCTAAACACGAGAGGAAGGCAGAGCGGAGTCCTGGAGGATCCCAGCCAACGGCGAAGCAGCGGGGCCAGGAGAGGGCCGAAGAAACCTAGTTTTAAGCCGGTTTATCTATGGGAACGCGAAAAGCTAATTATTAAGTGTGTGAATGTAAGCATGTATAAACGCATTCGAAACGCGCGCGCTCGCGGGGCCTAGTAGGAGACACGGGGATTCGTGGATAGCGACGGCGCGAGCGAGCCAATTAGCGGCCTCCGTTTTCGCCGGCGCGGGCCGCGAGTTTGAACAAGGAGCTGCGCTCGCTCTCTTGCCTGCCAGCTCCGGTCCTGGACGGACGTGTCCATCAACGCTCGCCAAATAAAGGTCAGTTGGTTTTCTCCTTAAACATCTTCCTCGCGGTCAGGCGTGTCGTCGAAACTCCTGGTGGAGACGACTCGAACGGGTCTAGGGTTCTGAGAGAGTTTCGTGGTAGTGTCGCGGTTTTCTTTTGTGTTGTGTGTCGAGTTATAGATTCACGGTTTTCCGCGGGTTTATCTCTCGGTTGTCTAGTTGTGGCGTGAATCGGCTTATCTTTTGTGTGGCGAAAAACCTGGTTTATCTGGCTATCTGGTGTTTGATTGCATAGGTCTGTCTTTGTGCAAGAAGCACAATTGATTTTGGTTAAAAGATCGGGAGATCGTGTTGTCCAGTGTGTCGTAGTCTAGCGTCGTTCAGTTCGGGGAAAGAGTTCGCAGAGAAGCGCATATTCGTGTAGTATAACAAAGCGGACGGCGCGTGCCAGCGGCGGTCTGGTGCAAGCGAGAGCGACAGCGGTCGCTCGTTGCAGGCAGAGCCGAGCGCAGCCGGTCAGATGCTCGTAGTATTCGTGGCTTAAACGGCTGTCCACCATCTCAGGTAGTAGAGGCACGGGCAGGGTTTAATTGGTACGCGAGGTGTGTCTGGGAAGGGTCGGCCACGTCTTGGCATTCCGGGTACAAGTAGTAACCTACGGGTGCAAGGCGCGAGCGCGGCGGGTGCATGTGTTAGAGTCGTCCGGGGATAGGCGCTGATCGTCACCCGATGCACGGATTCGGCCGGAGTGTCGCTCCTGGAGTAGGAGTGCCGGGGGGTCCGTACGACCAGCGTGTATGAGTATTTGGGTGAATGTGTTCGGCTTCGGGACAAAAATCGGCAGTTCTAGCGGTTTATCTTTACTGGTTTTGCTATATTCAGGTGTGCCTAAATAAATGAGTGATCTGTGCTGTAAAGGCGAAGTGAGATGTTAAATAAAGAAAACAGTCACAGCATAAACCGCCCGTGTCTGCATGATTTTCCCCTTTGTTCCACCTCACCTCCTGACTAAACCCACCCGCTCCCAATATCACGAACCGGCTGAGCTGCGGGAAAATCTAGTGTCGCGATCGTGCAGGCGCATGGAAAAGACCTCGCGGTCTTGACGACAAGGTCGTCTGGCGCCCCTTTGTTAAAGAGAGCCTGCACTGTCGCTAAGCTGGTGTAAACGCGTGGCCAGCTCCGAGAATATCTAGCTGAGCAAGTCACAGTGTTTCAACATACACCTATTACACCTATTACACCTTTTACACCTATTTCACCGTCAACCGGAAGTCGTTTTAATGAAAAAATAGAGGCAGAATTTCAATCTACTTTATTACATTAAAGAAATGATGATTTGTGAAAATTCTTTGTTGACGTGAAAAATAAGTTTGATATCTTTCAAATCAATGCTAACAATCACATAAAATACTACTGTAGCAATTGAAAAATAGTGTTAGAAAAAAAAGCAAGGTTAGAAACGACGATTTCAAAGATTATAGGGCGCGGTGCTTCCCTAAGGCTTCGTATGTACTTCGTACTGTATACTTGCCATCGTGGCGCTATCGCGCTCCTTGATGTTTGCTTCTTTAAATATTTCCAATCTAAATTATTTTGCTGTAGGAGCAATTTTCTTAGCAAAAGACTATAATAATTAGAAAGATCCGATCAAAATCTCTAAAATAACGAAGAAACAGAATCGATTGTTTAGTTTTGAAGATATATACGAACAAAAAAAGGTCGAAATTAGTTAATTTTGTAGCAAATCGATACTTTTTGACATTTTTAGGTGTAGACAACTTTTAATCTAAGCGACTATTTTTAACCCACCAGGGCTAACATTGAAGATATTATCTCATACTTTAATCCTATAAATACGCATTTTTTGTTTGCGCTCGCAGACGTTAAGTTCAAGTACAAGTACATGTCGTTGAACAGTGGCTACCCTAGTGAAAATAATTAGGTGTGCCAAAGTGTACTTAAGTGTGATAAGGTTTGCGAAAGTATGCCAAAGTGTGACAGAGTGTGCCAGAGTGTGCTATAGTGTGCCATACTGTTTCACTTGTCCGAATTTGACCACTTTGGCACATTTTGGCACACTTGGGCACACTTTGGCACAAAATCTATTTCCACTAGGGTAGTTTTAATTAATATTCCTTACGCAAATTTCTTATAAAATAATTCAAGTTGTCCAGAAAGCATTGTGCTAAGCCCGATTCCACAGGATCATTACTTTTTCAGTGTTCTATATATGCTATAAGAAAAAAGTGGTCGCAGGAATGTAACAATTAACATTTTTTTTCGCATTTTTGAGCACTTAGCAGCTTAACTAAATGTTTACTGTAGATTACTCTATACATTTAAAAAAATATTGTACACTTGAAGGATTTAGTAGGCTTTTTGGTATAAAGTAGGCTAAAAAATCCCCCTTTACTTTCTTCGTACACAATATGCTATTACCGATCCGAAGCTTTATTTTTGAGAAAACAGTACTTAATTACTGGAACTGCGCGCCTAAATCAAGAAACCGTTTTGCGGTCCCTGTCGAGTATTCTATGCAACGTCCATATCTAGAGGCTAGATATATATAGGGGATCCGGCGCAGCTGACCACGAGTTTGCGCTTAGTCAGGGGCCGCGGCAGGACTTCATACGTCCCTGCACTCGGTCTATCTCTCTCTTGCTCGCGGGTCTGATGCCGCGGGAGAGGATAGGTTCGTGTTTGGCAGCGCGTGCGCGTTTTCCACCGACGCTCTGAGTTCACCTGTAAATGTAATTGCGTTTCTGCGCATCTCTCCGTTTTTGTCTTTCTTCGCGTCTCAACAGCAAGCTTGCAGAACGAGGGCTCCTGCGCAGATCAGTTCGACTCCGTTACTCTTCCAGAAAACATCTCCTTACGTAACCAAGCGCGACGAAGCCACGTATAGGAGAACTCCAGAAGGAAGTCCGGATCCAGCCGCTTGAGTTGCAGTCTCGCCTCGCCGCTGGTCCTTTCATTAGTGATTTAATAATATTTTAACATATTTACTTTAACTCTCCCGTAGACTGATCCGGGGAGTCATTCCCATCCTGGGAATACTCTGCGTATAATCTAATCCAATAACCCTGCCTCCGACAGGTACAAAAAGACAACTATCGCTGTCCGGCTGGCGGTGATAATATCACGTCCCAGTCGGTTGCCTATGGACGCAATTCGCGATTATTCGTTTTACTAATTCTATCATCATAACCCCTCGTGTACCTTACGAATAATGATCACAAGGCTAATGCATCATCATATTACATAAATGTATAAATAATCTTGTTTTTTTGTTTATCTTCACATGCCATTAAATTCACACCATTTTCGCTGCCATATATTTTCTACAACAATAATTATAATTTCGTACAAATCACAACTTATTTCCCCTATAGAATCCGTTTCGAAAGCTGGGTCCCTGCCTGAGGTCACGGTAAGGCCAAATAAGTTGTTTTCTTTCAATTATTCATAAATGCTTCGTACTAGTAAAGTCATCATATTTCCACTTCAAACTAGCAATATCATTTATTAAAAAACATTTTCAAATATAAATTCTTTATCAACGTTTCTCTCTTCAATAACATTTTTACTGCGTGCTTCACACATCTAACTACATTTCACCTATTAACTACAATATTTACTTTTTTTTTATTACATATTCAGGCCAATATATTTCCACTCAATAATTGTATTTGTATATTCTGAGATTTCATTTCTTCGATTCTTATTTTTGCTTGTATTCGATTGTATCAACATTTGTAATCATTATTCTCGTTATTTTTGCCGAGATTGTTATTTATCTTTCTTTCGTAATAATTTTCCAATTTGATTTTTCTTGCTCCATAAATAAAGTGAATAAAGGCTGCTAGCCCCAAGCATTATACAAACATATATAATTGTAACATTTATTTGACCATCTGTATCCCATCTACTCCTGATCATACCTGCGCCCCAAGTCTCTATTAATTATATTGATTATAAAATTTTAAGATCTTTTCTTGAGCACAAACTCACTTATTGTTATTTTTTTGCGATTTATCACGTCTTGCATTCAACACAATATTTATTTGTACTTAAGAGGATAGAAATAAATTCAACTCACTCTAAATAATTTCTCTAAGCAAATAACGCGAAAATAACAATCTTTCATGTAGGTTGGAAATTCTTTTCGACCGTTATTTGACAGAAGTTTTATATAAGAATTAGTAATTTTTTTTTTTTAAGGTAATTAACATTAAACAACCCTGGGAATTATCGAGAAGTTGACTAAATAATAGATAAATTTCCTGGGACCGTGTGACAGATGCAAAATTCATTAAAAATTCACATGAATTTTCTGTTTATCTATTGCGCGGTCCCCAGGGAATCATCACCAAAGACTACAAAAACTTATACATATATAGCTATCATAAACAGCTTCTATATTTAGTGTAAATAATCACCCTTTTTATTATATATATATTCAACAGTCAATCTGGAAAATCTCGCAGGAAAAAGTTTTATTAAAGTTTTATTAAAAATTGTTTTGCTCTTTAAGATACACTATTGTTGAATAGTTTGTATAAATCATATCATTAAAAAAAAGCAGTTCAATTTTTTCCAAAATCGAAAAATGGCTTTAATATGGCCATAAAATGGTCAGAATCACATGTATACATACACACACACACAGCTATCTGCATGGACATTTTCTAAAAACGCGTGATTTGAACGCCAAACACCTCCAAATGCGTTTCTACGAAGTTTTAGCGAAACTGAAAATTTTAATATTACAAAGCTTCCTCTAGGAGGAAGCAAAACTACAAAGACTTTATACATGGAATATCTATGTAGAATTTTTTCGTGTAAGAGTGTTGTGAAGTATATGTGGAGTATTTTTGTATAAAGAATGTTTAGTGCGGCTAACTATTTTTATAATCAATTTTATATATTTTGCATGCAAGAGTTAATTTCAACGTAATAGATATTAATAAATAAATAAACAAACCTAGTACAAGGCATCACATTTTTTCCTCGAATAACATTTTTTCCCATACTAATTGCTCCAGAGTCTTGAACTTCAAGAGTGTGAATGCATCCTGAAAATCCAATATAATATTTTCCTAACGTTACAGAATAATCTGGTACTCCTCCAATAAAAACACTGCCATTAATTTCAAGTTGTTGGTTATGCCCATCACTTGCCCCTACTTCAATGTGTTCACCGTCAAGCTCAATACTACCATCTCTTCCATTTCGCTTTAAAATAATTCTATGTCTTTTACCATCGTCAACTTTGAATGTAGTTATCTTTAAAATAGCTGGACCAGATCCTAAGCTATATTGAAACTCGACAAACCTAAAAAATGTATAAACTTTTCAAAATAATCAATAACTTTAATTTTATAATATAGGTAGATATTGATTTACTTATACAAATAATGGATGATTGATCGTTTCAAGTATTCAGCAATTATTGATCAATTGAGAGTTTAAAATTTTCATGTAAAACTATCCTCTAAATCCTAAAGTAGAAAAATCAACGTTGGAAAGTTTTAATAACGTCGTTCACACTTCAGAGATAGAATAAATCCTTAGCTATGTATAAGAGTATGCAAAAAGAAATACCAAAAGGAGTACTTGCATTATTTACAAGCGAAATTGATTCGTTGCAATCCGCAAATGTTTGCTACTGCCAACATTTGCGCGATGATCGCCATGATTGCGTGCTTTTTTTGAACGATTCAAAATATTATTAAAAATGTTGAAATAATATTTTAAAATTAAGAAAATAGATGATTAACATTAAATAGGAATCAAATTGAAAAAAAATCCCTAGCTGTACATTGCACTACCATCTGGGCTATTTGCTTTCAAAGTAGATTTTACAAGCGCAAATACGTTCTATGAAAAACAAATAAAATTATAAGAAGTAAATTTACTGTTACTAAAATAATTATTGATTTTAATATTTCCTGATCTAAAATTATATATTTTTAACTTGTATTATTTAATAACAATAAATTTATCAAAAAATAATTTCAATTCCCTTTTTAAATAAAAAAACTGATTTGTACTAGAAGCAATAAAAAGTTAAAAAGTCTGCATATATCAATTGCTCTTATACGTTGTCCGCCAAACAAATAGCTCAGATGGTAGATCAGCGGGCGTTTTACGCCAAGCGAGCAGCACATGTGCAAGTCGAGCTTCTCGTCTAAATCGAGAAAATTCATTGATTTATGAAAGAAAATTGATTACCCGAAAGTGCGATTGTGTAGTATCAACATCAGAGAAGTGGAAGTGGCAAAAATTTCCTACGATCTTGAAGATAAAATATCACCGATGGTTAAGGTAGTTCTTCACAGACTAACGAACTTTAACGAATTTTTTCTCAATTATGAGTTTGGCAATCGGGGTTGAGAAAAATTTGATAATTTTACTTGTAGTTTTAGGAACCAAATAAATTTTTTTCATAATGACATCTAGTGCTTGGATCAAGCCTGGGTTAATTCTTGCAAAAAAAAATAAAAATATTCTTCTTGGTAAAGGACTTTCTTTTTATAATGTAATATTAAAATATTTTTCTATTAAAAATATACATAATATACACCACTTTTACTGAAAAAAATTATTGACAAACCTTATAAAATCACTGACCAAAAATCATGACATTCCACTACATAAATCAGTGTTTTTAGTCACTTGCCACAGCTTTTGAAAGATCCGGGCCATTTTCTTTACTCCATCCAGGCTTAAGATGTTCCTCAACCATACTCCCTCAGACTAAGCAAGAGACATTCCTATAAAATATCAATCAAACATTGTTCACCACAAATAACATGTGGAAAATCCAATTAAAATTATTAGCAAAACATTCAATTGATGGCGAACAATGTTTAGTCGATATTTTATAGGAATGTCTCTCGCTTAGTCCGAGGAAGTAGGTTTGAGGAACATCTTAAGCCTGGATGTAAGTAATAAGTAATAAGTAAGTTACAATCTTTAGACAAAGGGGTAAAATTTCTTCTCATAAAATAGTAATGGGCTTTGTTGTGAAGCATTTAATTGATGTCCAGTCACCTGGTACAAGAATTCGTCGCAACCAGACCATATTTTGTTCAAGCGTTTCACTAAATATCATGAAGTCTTCGAGATAGATCTCAACTTCCTCCCTCTGCAGGACGGCCGTTGTTGAAGACATCGCTCGCGTAAAAGTGATTGTAGCCTCATTAAAGAGATTGATCTCTTTACAGAGGCTGGAAAAGAAAATTTAACAGTTGAACCGAGGAAATGCCAGTCCCTGAAAAAGGAGGCACACGTTCTCGGACATATCGTCGGAGGCGGTAGCATTAAAACCAACCCGGCCAAAACTAAGGCAATGGCAAAATACCCAGTGCCAACCGACCCGAAAAAGCTGAAACAAGCACTCAGCTTTTTCAGCTATTACCGACAATTTATAAAGAATTTGTCGGGAGTAGCGCGACCGCTATTCAAACTCCTACAAAAAGATATAGAGTTTATTCGCTCCGTGCAATCCGTTGGAGGGGATAGGTGAATACGGTGTCGCCGCCTGTTGGGCATATTTCGCAATACAATAAGACTTCTCGTACTAGCTTATATAGCGCATATGATGAAATATATTTTTATAAATTATAAAACGCATTTGAAGAAATGCATACACACATGTGGTGTTACTCAGCTCGTCGCTGATCAATTTACAAAAATTCTCATTTATTTTCAATCGGTAGAAGTGGAGAAAATGCGATTTGAAAACTCGTATCTATCCGCAGCACCGAGCGAATGGAGGTTAGAGTACCATATATAACCGAGCGTCCAAAAGTTAAAATGATAGGGCACGTGTAATCAATACATTCCTTTCTTTCTGTGTATGTGGAGAAAAAATTTTACCTACAAGAGCTCAAACACGTCTTAATTGTTCAGTATTGATTTGTCGCGATAAATCAGTCGTTGCAAAAGTTACGCCGTTTCGAATTTTACAACAACGTGCGTGCACGCATCTATTGTCCTATAGTTTGCGAGTCTACCGATAGGTAATGTAAGAGGCAGAACTGTTACTCACGTTAAAATCTAAACCTCAAAACTACTTGAAAAACATCTTAAGGGAATATTTCGAGATCAAACCCATGCGTCTCTTAATAAATTTAAATACATTATAGATCTTTCAGTGTAGACGAATCTTAGCAACTCTTTGAACGACGTCATCGATCCCCACATAGCATGAAAGCTTTTTGAAAGCTTTCAGGAAGCTTCCTTGAAAGTGTAGGAACCTTACAAGAATATTCCATGGAATCTTCCTGGATGCTGAGAATGTCCGCTTCAAATCACTGTCAGAAAGGTTGCTAACAACATTACTGTAATATTACTCAAAAACTTTTTGGAAGGTTTTCTGAAAGGTTCAAGAAATATTAAATGAAATCTTTTGAAAGATTCCAATAATCTTCCAATATCTTTCAGTATTGTTAGAAAAATTTAGGTAACCTTCTATGAAGGTTTAAGAAAAAATTTGTAGTATCAGATAAATCAAAATTAATTTTTCTATTTATTTAATTAATTTTAAACTTATTATTAATACTTATTATTATTCAGTTTTATTAATTATTATTCATATTGTATTATTCTGTAACAAAGAAATGAAATTAAATTTTTCACCGGCGGTGGGAATCGAACCTGGATCACCAGCATGGTAGTCAAACATGCTATCCGTTTACCTAAACAGAACTGTTATGTTTAAAAGTTCAGATCTGATATATTAGCTACCTCAACGCGTAAACTAAAACTAATAATAAATAAACATTAATCAAAAAATAATAATAATGTATGATGATATATAAAGTAACCAAAATTCTAATTACTGCTTGAATTAACTTTCATGAAGATAAATAATCTGAATTACATATGAAATGCGAACGGGAATCTTTGTGAAAAGGTTCAAGAAATATTGCACGAAATCTTTCCTGAAAGGTTACTAGAAGCTTTTGAAAGATTCACTATCACGTTCAGAGTTGAAAATTTTTTTAATTTTATATGAAGCTTACAGAAAGATTGCCGTGACTTTTCCTGGAACCTTCCATGTAATATTATGGATAGCTATTAGAAATGCTAACGGAAATCTTTCTGGAGAGGTTTAAGAAATATTGTACGGAATCTTTTCTGAATGGTTACTGGAAGCTTTTGGTATATTCACTGTCACGTTCAGAGTCGAACATTTTTTTAATCTTATATGAAGCTTGCAGAAAGATTGTAGTGATTCTTCCTGGAACCTTCTTTGTAATATTATGGATAGCTATTAGAAATGCTAACGGAAATCTTTCTGGAGAGGTTTAAGAAATATTGTACGGAATCTTTCCTGAATGCTTACGGGAAGCTTTTGGTAGATTAACTGTCACGTTCAGAGTCGAACATTTTTTTAATCTTATATGAAGCTTGCGGAAAGATTGTAGTGATTCTTCCTGGAACCTTCTTTGTAATATTATGGATAGCTATTAGAAATGGTAACGGAAATCTTTCTGGAGAGGTTTAAGAAATATTGTACGGAATCTTTCCTGAATGGTTACTGGAAGCTTTTGGTAGATTAACTGTCACGTTCAGAGTCGAACATTTTTTTAATCTTATATGAAGCTTACAGAGAGGTTGCGGTGATTCTTCCTGAAACCTTCGATGTTGTATGACGGTTAGCTATTAGAAATGCTAACGAAAATCTTTCGAGAAAAGTTCACGAAATATTGCACGGAATCTTTCAAAGAAAGCTTTTTAAAAGCTTCTTTTAAGATTCTATGTCATGTTTCAAAAAATGATAAATGGAATCTATCGTTGTTATCTTCTGTTAATCTTGCAGGAAGATTTTGAAGTAAGACTTCTAAGTAAGATTACAGAAAGATTTTTTTTAATTTTAAAGTTCTTACAGGAAGCTTCTGTGGGAATCTTTCTTGAAACTTTCGTTGGCAAGCTTTCGTGCTATGTGGGTCGTGACCATTTTTCTATCATGTCATGATCAAATCTGATCCGCAACCACTTGTAATACAGCGGGTAAAGAAGCTTGTACGTTTTGATTCTAAACTCTTCGATAATTTTAGGATGACTTACGTCAGAAGTCATTACGTCTATCAGCTTGTTTAATAGATTATAATACGAAGTACCTTCGATCTCATGAATTGGCACAGCCCTTTCATAATAATCCAAAATCGGTTGTTCCCTTTGTATTAATGAGATTGCTTTCTTGTCGAAAGGAGTTAGTGTAATCTAAACGCTTGTATAATGTCGAGATTTTTAGCTAATATATGACTGTTTCGGCGCATGTGTTTTGGATTTTCCTTTCCAAGGAGTTAAAATGATAGGGCACGCGTAAACAATACATTCCTTTCTTTCTATGTATGTGAAGAAAACATTTTATCTACAAGAGCTCAAATACGTCTTAATTGTTCAGTATTGATTTGTCGCAATAAATCGGTCGTTGCAAAAGTTACGCGTTTCGAATTTTACAACAACGTGCGTGCACGCACCTATTGTAGTATAGTTTGCGAGTCTACCGATAGGTAATGTAAGAGACAGAACTTTACCCACGTTAACAACTAAACCTTAAAACTACTTAAAAAACATCTTAAGGGAATATTTCGGGATCAAACCAATGCGTCTCTTAATAAATTTAAATACAATATAGTATTGAGAATATAGTACATTTGACTGTATGTATAGTTATAGAGCGCGCTAGAATAAGTGAGCGCGCTGACGAGTGTGTGAGGGGACACACACATGCAAGTATCCCCTCTCGCGGTATGCATGTAAGTCACATGACTACTAGCGGTGCTGAGACTATACGAGTCTCGCACATCGCTCTCTTGGTTCCGAGCCGTCGGCGTCGTACAGTTCACATGGTGTACACAGCGTATATACATACATAGTAGCTGTACATAGAAGAAGATGAATAAATCCACATTGTTATTAAACATTAATCCTCTGCTTTACCTCATTTATCCAACATGGTAGCAGAGCGTGGTTTTGTATTTTGCTCTATCCCACATATCTACTTTCGAGTGATAAGAGGGATATATAAGTGAGGTTAAAAGCCACGTGGTGAAGACATTTTTCAAAGAGAAAAATCAAAGTGTTTGAATAATATAAGAAGAAAAATACAAGTGAGAATAAATAGATAAACAAAATGACTATTGATTATTAGAAAGATTTTTTGGAAAAATCGTAAAATCAGTGTGATGCACGCGGATTAAAAAGTACATGTGAAACACGTGGCAGAGTGCATGGAAAATCGAGAGACGCCAGAAACGAAGAAAGTTGAGAAAATTCAAGAGGAAGATTCTGAACAGGAAGGAACGTTCGAGAATCAACTAGAAATTGAAGAGAATTCTGAAATAGAAGAGAAAATCGAGTTTCAAGGAGACGAAATGGAGAAGAAAGAATTTGCTATACCGGTGTTTGATGGAGAGGATTACAACAAGTGGAAGAAGAGAATAGCGATGTTTCTAAAATTGAAAAAGTGCCATGAAGTTATAGAAAAAGAAAAACCCTCATCGGAGACAGGCACAACATGGGATGATAATGACTTGAAGGCGATTAGCATAATTGATTGTGCTATTTCGAATAAGCAATTAGAGTTCGTGTGCGAAGAGACTACTGCATTTGGAATAATTAAAAAGCTAGACAGTATGTATTTGAAAAAATCTACAGCACTGCAAATTGTATGCAGGAACAGACTTGAAAAAATAAGATTAAATAATTATAGTGACACGGCGTCATTTTTTAGTGATTTTGAGAAAGCAGTGAATGATTTGAAAGGCGCAGGTGCCAATATAAGTGAAAAAGAAAAATTAAACTATATGCTGAACACGTTGCCAGAATCGTACAGCTACATAGGTGATTTAATTGATACGTTGAAAGAAGAAGATCAGACAGCTGATTACGTGAAAAATAAAATTAAGCTTTCCGAGATGAAACACGGCAATGAAGACTCTGAAAGAAAATCAAACGTTTTCGCAACAAGCAAAGAAAGATGCTACAAATNAAGATGTTATAAATCCACAGCGGTGGAACATGGCGAGGTCCGACACGTGGTCGAGCCCACGATCTTATATACAGGTCTGGAAACTCCGGCTCGAAAAGCGTAACCCAAGTGAAGCCAAAAAAGCAATATGGCGATAGCTAGAGGTCAGCGATTTGCGCCTGCGCCAACATTTGAAAGCAAAGCCGGGAAACTGCTTGGGATCGGGGGGCTCGGGGAGCTCCAGCGAGTGAAGGGAGGGAGAGAGAGAGAGGTTCCCCTCTCTCCCCGCGCGCTGCTTCCCTCGTCGCGTACCTGCTCTCCCCCAGCCAATAAACTTAATATTTTTGTTATCTTCTCGCTATTACTTGGAAATTCATGTGACAAACGAGGTTAAAATTTTGTGCTATTATACTTTAATAACCGAATATATAAATAAATAAATTATATAAAAATCAATTAATGCGCAAACTAAATAAATAAATTACGTTCGGAACTTAACGATTGCAAACTTAAGTTATTATAATACATGTATGATAAGAAATGTCATATTACTTCTTGCTTGTGATGGATTTTTACTGTTGATTTTACTATTTGATTATCATGTTAACGGGTTCACCTTATCAATTACTTACCAAGCTTATCAAATAATAATTGGTAAAATGAAGTTAGTTTGAGTTGTTTATAAAATGAATTCAACATTTTAAATTGCCGTGCAATTGCTGTGATAGATAAAATACAATTACAAATAGTTTATTCGTTTGGAATCTGTCTTAAAAATTAGTTTATAATTAAATAAGTATTTCACGTACCGGACTCGGAAATAGGAACTCTGTTTTAATTATTAACTCCGAAAAATTACTATTACTGTATTATAATAATGTAATTTTATTCTAAAAAATGAATGAATAACTAAATAAATATGAGAGCTATATAGGCAAATTAAAAAAGGCGACAATAGTAACGAAAAGGAATCGGTACAGGCTTTTACTTAATCCCTTAGAGAAGGATTCTCGAGTTTTCTGCAATAAAACAATATAAAATATCGCGGGAATCTGTTCTCGAGCTACTGGTACCTCATTTATTTTATTGCACGCCGACATTGTCAACTTTATGGCAGGAGGGAAAATAAAAGTTCCTTGATCAACACGTTTCTTGAATCTGGTGATCAAGGGTTCAAAGCGCAGGGCTTGGCCGAGCCGAGCTCCGCGCCAATAAAACAATAAAACTCATTTGGCGCGCCGCGCGCTATAGCCTCGAATTTCGACTTGCGGGGAAAAATTTTTTTCGTGGTTTATCGATCGCATGATGGTACCACGTGTACTTTATAAACCTTGGTTCTTGTAAGGATCTAGCCTCGGATCTGGCCAAGAGGTAGCGGAAAAATCAGTCCTCTACCTTCGGTGAACGCGACAACAACCCTTGCATCTCTTCGTCTGTCACTCGTTCGACTACAGTGCATCTATATCTGTACATTTAATTCGAATTTTATTTGTTATTGATCTGAAGACTTACAATCTTTGTGCTGTTTCACGTTCTTTTTTAAGTATCTAAGCTTCTTTTTTCAAAAACGTCGCGTATAAAGTATCTGAAAAATGGTTTATAAGTATATGCTTTATTTTTGCAGAACGAATGACCTCGTGGATGATAAAAATAACGGATGTCTAAGTGTGTTTTCTGTGCCAAAAACTGAAAAGCGTAAGATGGAATGGCAAACTGCTATTGGTGCAAAAAGTTTAAATCTCATCATCGTATGCGTGTGCGTGCAAGAGAGAGAGAGAGTGATAGCTCCGTTTAGAGGCGAGAGCCTCGGGACGGCCCCACGGGGATGCCAATTGCGACGCTGTGCCTCCCAACACAGGTGCGCAACACCTAGCGCCTCCGTATGCACTAGGATTTATTTATTTCGCGGGATTGTACACGCGATCGCCGACGTATGGGAGTACGCTAGAGAGAGGTGGGAAACAGAAAAGAAATCAAACACAAACAACACTATATTCACTTTTCGGGCTCATGTATTTCACCCAACCCTTCCCTACAACGTGGTGGCCGAAGCCGCCCACACACAATAGCCGCGCAGGGCTCGTCGTCGCTCCTCCGCTCACACTCTCGCACACGCACGCTCTGCCACGCTGTCGTCCTGAGGTTCTCACCTCTGAACACAGCTGACTCTCCTTTATCAATCCGCGTTAGTCCCCAAGCCGTAGCCGGTGACGTCACGCTACGCTAACAGCTGCCGTCCCGAGGCTCTCGCCTCTAAACGGAGCTATCACTCTCTCTCTCTCTCTCTTGCACGTACACGCGCCGGCTCAGCGCAGCTCCCGCTGGTAGCTGCGCGGCCGATACGCTCTCTCCCTCTCTCTCGTGCGCGCGATAGTACCCGCTAGCGGCACATCTCTCGCGTACTGTGTGCATCATCGCGGCGCCGTCGTCCTAGTTGCGGCCCGACGCTCCCTATTTCTCGCGCTACACAACACACCGTAAACCGCGCTCACACGACGGCTCGCGCTAGCGGTCCGGACGACGATGCTGAACCGCAAGTCCGTTATATATAATCCTCTCGCTCCCTCATCTTCTCTCTGTGTCTGCTCTCCGCTAAGTACTAAAACGCCTTCACTCGACACTCCTCTTTCGAATCTATTCGT
This sequence comes from Pteromalus puparum, assembly GCA_012977825.3. Classification (NCBI taxonomy): domain Eukaryota; kingdom Metazoa; phylum Arthropoda; class Insecta; order Hymenoptera; family Pteromalidae; genus Pteromalus; species Pteromalus puparum. The sequence goes on from CM053170.1 coordinate 58,093,795, forward strand.
GCTTCTGCTCTCGGGCGGTTTTTTTAAGTTCGTTGCACGCTCCTTATTGCAAACATTCAGCCGTCTAATTTTTCGCTGGAGGCTGCCTCCACACGCTGTTAACTCAAATGCACTTTTCGCACTCCAACTCTAACCTCAAATTGTTTGCTGGATTGGCTTCGCTTTTCTCTTTGCTCTTCCTGCCATCTCTACTTCTCCAATCAGCACAACCGGACAGTCTCACGAGACGACGGCGGACGATCTAGTCGATCACATCTACACGCGTCGGTGCGTTTCTCTGTCTCTCTCTTTCTCTCATATTTCGTCCAACTGCCATTTGGTGATGGGCTCAGCTTCATTTCTCTGTCGGTAATTCCAACTACGACATCGTACTCCAAGCTGCTACATTATCGAGCTGACCAGTAAGTTGCCGGCTAAGAATGAGTGTGACGGAGAGAAGGTTACGGAGGCGTACCAAACCATCTGCGAACACTCCAATCACGCCTATACAAAAAGACCCGAGCAGTGCGAGTTTGTGCAACTCCGTTCACAAACGTTGCGTAACCTTTCGATCTGTGGTGTTGAAAGGCGTCCCGACGCTCGCGTGTGCAACGTGTGCTGACTTAAACACCAGAGCAAAACTAGACGCTTCACTCAACGCCAGCACGTTGCAGAGGACTGGCAAGAGGGCCAAAGCAACATCAGCACCCTCTTCGACTAGCACCTCGCGCAACCAATCGCCGGTGCGTCCATCAGCAACTTCCTCTGCAAGGAAGGACGTCACTCTGCAGGAGATCCTTGCAGCAATAAAGGACGTCCGCGCGAGGCAAGATGAAGCGGCGATGTCTTTGAGAGATAATTCCACCAAACTCTCGGGGTTAGAGACGAGGTTGGGCCTACTGGAGCACCGACTCATCGCCCTGGACGACCTGCCCTTGCTCCAAACTCGCATAGCAAATGCAGAGCAGACGATCCTGGAGCTAAGGGCACAAGTTGAAGATCTGTCGTCCAGGCCCCCTCCTGCGCAGACCCCTCATCACATCTCGTCCGACAACGTTTCCCCTTCTAACAATGTCCCCTCGGAAATTGCCAGTCTCCGAAGGGAGCTGCTGAAGATCAAGCAGCAGCAGGGGAACAACAACAACAACGTCGTTGTTCTGACAGGGCTGCGCTACACGAGGGAAACATCCATTGACCTGCTGGCCTTCGCTGTGGTGTCTGCCCTTGACCCCACGGTCCTCAAAAGGGACATAGCCGGGGCAAGGATCATGGGAAGAGTGAATGAGGCCGCTGACACCCAGGCTACTGACAGCAGACTTCCACCGATTGCTGTCACCCTCTCTTCTCATGCTCTCGCTCGCTCAACCATCAGAGCGAAGATAAAGAAGGGCAAGCTGCACACGGCGGAGCTCGACGTAGGTATCCTGGAGGAGGCAAAGGCCCCAAACCATCAGGGGCTAATCAACGTCAACGAGCTGCTTCCTCCAGAGATACATAAACTGCGCGTCAGGACCAGACAGGAGGTCAAGAGTAGGCCCGGATGGAGGTCCTACGTCAGGGACGGTACAATCTTCGTCCGGTCCCCCAACAACTCGGACAGGGCCACCATCGTCAGCAGTGAGGAAGACCTGGACGCTTTTTTAGCCAGGATCCCTCCAGCCAGCACCAACAGCAGCAGCAACAACAACAACAACAGCACCATCATCCACTGAAGACGACGCTCTCACACACTCACATCATTCGTCCTTCGCCACCATCATCGTCATCTAAATCAACATCAACATCATCCAAGGTAACTCTGTCCGAGGGACTAAGGGCCTGCCATTTCAATGCTAACTCTCTCACGGGTCACATTGAGATGGTAAGGCTCTTTTTGTCTACTCGTCCCTTCTTTCACGTAATTGCTGTAACTGAGACCTGGTTAGACGACAAAATCAAAACCATCCCTTTACTGGACAACTACATTCTACTCAGACGAGACAGAAACCGGAATGGTGGAGGTGTGGCCCTCTACATACACAACTCTCTCACAGCTAAAATCATCACTTCATCCGACGGCACTTGGTTGGGCAGGCCAGGGAAGCCTGAGTATCTCTTCTGTGAGGTCTCAGCGAGGGGAGTTAACCCTATCTTTGTCGGCGTTGTTTATCGACCACCCCATGCCCCTTTCATCCAGGGCAGTGACTTTATGGAAAAACTAACCACGCACATGCACTGTTACTCTACTAAACTTGTCATGGGTGATTTCAACGCTGATCAGCTCTCCTCTTCTGAGGATGCCAATTTCATCAGGTCATTCATAGATGAGAACTCACTTCTGTCGGTTCCCTATGGTGCAACGCACCACAAACAGGACTCCGACACCTGGCTTGACCTCTGCTTAATTGACGAGCAGGATCGCCTTCTCGCACACTGGAAGACCGACACTCCATTTATTAACGGACATGATCTTATAACGGCCACACTCGACGTACAGATGCCACTTCACGTACCTCAAACTTACTCTTACAGAAACTACAAAGGCATCTGCGCCGAGAAGCTAAGGGACTTCTTGGGTGCGTGCGACTGGTCATTGCTCGCTACATCATCACTTGACGACTACATCACACTGTTGAACGCTAACTTGACTAACGCCATAAATCATCTCGCCCCATTACGAACAGTGACCCCACGAAAGAAACGTCACCCGTGGTTCACCACGGCTCTTCGTGACCTAGTGAAAGAGCGGGACAGACTCTATCGACGTTTTTACAGATCGCGTCTCCCCTCAGACCTACTAATCTATAGATTAGTTAGGGATGACGCTCATCGGCAGGTCGAGGATGCCAGGCTGAATTATTACTATTCACGCTTGGCGTCTCTGACTGACGCCGGTGAGATCTGGAGAGAGCTACAGAGACTTGGAATCACCACCTCCAGGGAATCACCTCCCTCTCGTTTCTCTACTGAAGACCTCAACAGGCACTTTAGCGGAATTTCCACCGATCCGCTGGCCCCTGACGTTGCGGACTATCTGCTAGGGCTCGAGAGTCTGAACACCCCCGCACACTTTAACTTCAGGGAGATAACGGAATCGGACGTTTTAGCTGCGATAATGCACTTTGACTCCCAGGCAAGAGGCAGCGATGGCATTCCACAGGGCATAATTCAGAAGGCATTGCCAGTACTCGCTCCCTTTCTCTGTAGAATTTTCAACCTGTCCCTGAGCGAGTCATGCTTCCCCTCTGTCTGGAAAAAGTCTCTAGTGCATGCGCTAAACAAAGTCAGTTCCCCAACATCTCTTACTGACTATCGTCCGATCTCCCTTTTATGTTTTCTGTCAAAGGCACTGGAATGGCTGGTACACAAACAAATATCTGAATATCTGGAATCGAGGCTCTGCCTTGATGATCTACAAACCGGTTTTCGCTCCGGACACAGTACTCAGTCAGGCCTGATAAAGTTGACCGACGATATCAGGCTAGGGATAAACAAAAAGATGGTTACACTTCTCCTCCTCTTCGATTTCAGTAAGGCGTTTGATACTGTGTGTCACGTCAAACTTCTCTCTAAACTAACCTCCTTCGGTTTCTCGAAACAGGTCATCCGCTGGCTTGCTTCATACCTTACGGGCAGAGAGCAGGCTGTCATTGGTGATAAGGGCGAGCTCTCCACCTTTCGCCCTCTCAACACGGGAGTCCCACAGGGGTCCGTCCTGGGCCCCCTGCTATTCTCGTTATACATCAATGACATCGGCTTCTGCCTTGACTCAGACACCTATCACCTCATTTATGCGGATGACCTCCAGATCTACTGTCAATGCCCCCTCGAGGAGCTGGACTCCTGTTCCGTTAGGATGACAGCTAATGCCGAGAGGATTTCAGGCTGGGCAGCACAAAATTTCCTGAAGTTAAACGCCAGCAAAACTCAGGCGATCGTCCTGGGCTCCCCATACTACATAAACGCTTTACCAACTGTAGCTAACACCTACATAAACATAGGAGGAGTCCGGCTCGAGTATCAATCATCCGTGCGCAGTCTCGGGTTATTGCTAGATTCGAAGCTAACCTGGAAAGAGCATGTCAAGCAAATATGTAACGTGCTCACTCTTAATTATTCGTCTAACTTCTTGTCCGAAAAAAGCAGCTTAACGCGATCACGGTCTGCTGTACCGCCTGGCCACCAGGGGAAGGACGAGCTCCGGAACTCCCCGTCCGTCGATGGAAGCCTCGCTTGGCCAGACGGCCTGCTTCCTCCGTTCTCTCTCTCTGCTCCTCGCCTACGTCCTCTTGCGTCCAGGTGTGGGGTCGTGGTGGACCTCTCTCGATGCCGGACCTGCCGTCACTCTCGTGCTGCGTGGCGCAGGAGACGCGCGGATGACTGGCGGGAAAGCTGCCCTGGAGCTGCAAGGGTCGGTGACTGTGATGGCTGGTGACGTGCTATCCGTCTTAATCTCGCTGTCGTCAGGTGATCGGAAATGCTGCTCTACTATCTTCTCACTTTCTCCGTCACTGTCACTCCGCGCGCGGCCTTTTTGATCCTCGTTGACGTGTTGCATCACCGAAAATCTGCAACGGAAACTGGGAGGTCGGCGGGCCGGCGGCGCGCGCGCTCGGCGCTGCTCGGCCGTTAAGGCCCGACCGGGATAACGAAGCCCGATTGGGCCGGGACTGCGGCGGCGAGACCTGCTGATGGCGACTGTGTTTCGGGCCTGCTCGGTACCGGGCGGCTCTTCCTTGAGCACGACGACACGAATTCATGAAAATTCCGCGGGTTTAGCGCTTTAATTCGCGTCGAGCAACACGGGCCTCGCTGGAATCGGATCGCATCTTTCTCGGCATCGGAAGGTTTTGCCGCGCAAACAACAAAATGCGATTTGCGCGGCTGCGACGTACAACGTCGCAATCCCCCTCCCTTAACGATGCTACTCCCTCTTGAAGAGAGACCGACCACATCGTAGGTCCAGGAAGAGGACCGTCCAACTCCTTCCCATTTGAGTGGGTTTTAAGTTGGGCGGGGGCGCCACCCTACATCCTCCCACTCGCCCCGGGGTTGCGTTTGGAGCACAACCGCAACCCCGACTTCTCTTCCCTCTTGTCTCTCTCGTGGCTCTCTTCTCCTTCTCCACGCAGGGTAGCCTCGCTGGCCTCGCGGCCGCTGGTTTCCCGCTTCCTCTCGTCGTATGTCTCTCTCTTACTCTCTCTCCTCGCGACGTCCCCCGTAGATGCGCCGGAGGACAAGCTCTCTCGTCTCAGGAGAGACCCCTTCCAAGCCTCGCAAGATTTGCAGGAGAGCCTCTCTCTCCTCTTGCTGGCTATAGATAGGAGCCTCCCTTACTCCCTGGAGATGGCGATTCCGGGCCTCCTCCTCGATCTGGAGACGACGGAGACGCTCCCTCTNTCTCGATCTGGAGGCGACGGAGACGCTCCCTCTCCTGCTGTTGATAGAGCTGTTGGTACAGCTCCCGTGCCACTCGCTCTTCGACCTCACGCCGATACTGGGCTTCCTGCTCCCTTTCCTCTCGTATGCGGCGCTCATACGCCTCTTGTTCCTCTCTCTCCTCTCGCTGGCGACGTGCAACGATTTCTCTTTCTCTCTCTTCTCTCTCTCGATGCTCACTGGCCTCTCGCTCTTCTCGCTGGCGATGGCCCCGTCTTTCCTGCTCCTCTCGTTGCCGGTCTTCGGGTTCGTCCCAGGTCTCCTCGACGAGGCTGACACCGCTGGCCGTCTCGAGTGTCGCGTAGCCTCCTCGTCCTCGCTGCTGGTGACTCCGAAAAGCCTCTGCGCACCGCGGACAGTCGGCCAACAGGACTCCGTGCCTTCCGCAATTACCGCAGAAGTCACGGGTAATCCCCTTCCTACACTGCGTTACCACGTGGCCTGGCTGCCAGCAGTTGAAGCAGTGATAGGGAGGCGGGTCGATCGTCGGGTTCGTCGGGATCGGTTGGAGTCCTCCGAACCACGCTCCCCTTTCCTTTACAGGCAAGGTCCTGTGGCTGTTGGAGCGACTCCTTGTTCGATCCGCCGACCGGGCCTCTATGACGTTCCTCGCGTCTCTCCTCTCTCTATCTCTACTTCTCTCCTCGGAGCCGTTGGTCGCTGTCCTCGCCGCTGAGACTGGCGGGTCCCGGGCTGGTAAGCGAGCGTCGGCCTCCTCTTCGGAGCCGTTGGCCGCTGTCCTCGCCGCTGAGACTGGCTGGTCCCGGGCTGGTAAGCGGGCGTCGGCCTCCTCTTCCGCCTCTCGCTGTATGCGCCTAGCTTCTCTTCTCCGGGCGGCTCTAGCTGCGTTACGTCGTGCGTTTCTCGATGTGGCAGCCTCCGCCCGATTTGCGTCGCTTCCAGAGGGTGCAGCAGATGTCGGCTGGTCCGTCTCCATCGGTTCCTGCGTGCTCGTCGTGGAAACAGCTTCGGCTCGTGTGTGCTGCTCCTCTCGGTGACTACGCTCAGCTTCCTCTCTCTCCTTCTTCTCCTGCTCGTTCTTTCTCTTTCTCTCCTCTGCTGCTGCAGCTGCTTGCTCAGCTTTGCGCCGCTGTCCCTCGTCGCGAGCCTCGCGTTGCCTCTGCTCCTTCTCTCGCTCTTGCTGCTTCTTCTTCTTCTTCTCCTGTTCTCTTTCTTTGGCCTCTCTCTCTCTTTCTCTCTCCGCTTCTTCTCTCTCTCTCCTCTCTTGCTCTCGTCGCTGCTCCTCTCTCCTCCTCCTCTCATCCTCGTTGGGCTCGGGAGTCTGGCCTCCGTCCTCCTGGTGACGAGTCGGAGTCCAGTTATCCCAGTCCAGCATTGCTGTTCCGGAATAGACGCCGCCGAAGAAACCCCTTGTCGGTGGCCTCATGCCTTCCTCGTCGTCGCTCGAATCGGCCCTCTGAGCGGAGACGTAATCGTCCACCGTCAGTTGAGGGGGATTCTTACTCTTCTTCTTCTTGTTCTTCTTCCTCCTCTTCGTCGGCGAGCAATCGCCAACCTCCCTTCCGGGCTGGCCACTCGAAGTAGGGGCGGCAGCGGGATCAACAGGAGAGTTAGCAACATAAGTTTCCAGCTCTCTCTGTGCCCGTCTGCTTTCCTCTGCCTTTGAGCTCTCTCTCTCTCTCGAGACTCGATGGATGGCTCCGGCCTCTCCGATCGAGTCTCGTTCTCCCTCTCTCTCTCTCTCTCAATCTCCTCTCGAAGCGGGCCCAGTCGCCGAGAGATGGCTCCTTGTGTCATCCCCCGGCGCAGGCTCTCCATCGCCTCCGTCCTCTCCTCTTGCTGGCTGCGTGCTGGCGTCGCCGTAGGACCAGCTGTGGATTGGCGTAGCCTCGGTGTGGTGGAGCCGATCCTCAGGCTGGTCATCCCCACCCCAGAACCCTGCATCGGTCTCGGCGGAGCGGCTGATG
>CM053170.1:58102413-58133666 GCA_012977825.3 Pteromalus puparum
CGAAGAACCAGAGAGAGAGAGAGAGAGAGGGAACGAGACGAGGGAGAGCCGGCCGTGCGGCTGGTGCATGTGTGTGTGCGAGAGAGAGACGGAAAGTTGCGTGACGTCACCGGCTATGGCTTGGGGACTAGCGCGTGTACGAGAGAGAGAGAGAGAGAGGGTCAGCTGTGTTCAGAGGTGAGAGCCTCAGGACTATAGCGTGGCAGAGAGTGTGTGTGTGTGCGGAGTTTGCGAGTATCTGCGGGCCCTGCGTGGCTACCTTGCGTGGGCGGCTAAGGCCACCACGTTGTAGGGAAGGGCTGGGCGAAATACAAGTGCAGAAACGTGAATAAAGTGTTGTTTGTGTTTGATTTCTTTCCTGTTTTCCCACCTCTCCCCAGCGTACTCCCATACGTCGGCGATCGCGTGTAAAATCCCGCGAAATAAAGAAATCCTAGTGCACGCGGAGGCGCTAGGTGTTGCGCACCTGTGTTGGGAGGCACAGCGTCGCAATTTATACGATTTAATTATCATAAGGATCAATCTGGCAACGTATTGTACACAGTAAGTATAATATATTTTTTCCAAAATACGTACACAACTCTACATTTCGATACTAGTGCGTAATACGTGCGTATCGAACTTTGCACACAGGGTGTCTAAAATCGTATACCCGAACATCGAACCGTATTTTTTTGACATGACGCATGCAAAGCACGATTTAGCAGAGGCTTTTGCGACACAACGTGCGCGAAACTGTTTTTCGCACACGGAGTGTCAAATAATAGCGTACGCGTCTAATGCCTACAGGCACTTTCGCTAATAGATTATTATGCACTTATAATTCATTTTATTAATTTTTTTGATATGCCCAGATGCGATCCCGTGTACATTGTTAACCAAAAATAATGAAAATGTACTTGCACGATCTGCCACTCATACTCGCGAGAGTGTTTCTCATCAAGCAGTTTTGGCTAATATAACGAATCAAGATATATCAGTTAATAAGACTACATTTATACAGAAATTTAATGTTGACGTTGCATTTGATAAGGATTATACGGAGAAAAACAGTAATAATGATGAAAGTTCGCCTGTGTTGCCCATGTCTACAGCAAAAGCAACAACTATGAGTGATTGTATGAAAAGAAACAGTATTAATAATAAAAGTCCACCTGGGCTGTCTGTGCTTGAAAAAAATGCCGATGATACAGTTATTAGTAATTACGTAGAAGACAACATTTGTAATGAAAATCTTCTGTAACAATGTTCCAGTCACAGTCTTGGTGACTCGTCTGCACAAAAATATAATGAAAATGTTCCGATAATAAATAATTATTTAGAAGATATGCCACTTTATCTACCTCGTGAAGTTCAAACAGATTTAAAACAAAAGTTGTTCAAAGAATTGTGTGGCAATGTAAATATTACAAAATTAACCGAACTTTGGTGCTCAACTGTACGAGCTGAACACAGCGTTAATTTTTTCGAATTTGCCATAAAAGAATGTCATGACAATAGTGATGATTCTTACAGCAATGCAATAAAAAGGAGTATTACTATTACTAGAGATATGAAAATGATTTTTTATGCAATGGGAAAGCCTATACAATCAAAACAATTGGAATATCCCGATAATATTAAGAATTTAACTGAATTAAATGAAATAATATTGAAATATGCCAAAATGAATTTTTTTATCGGAATAAGAGAATTAGAACATGTAAATCTAGTCAAAGATGCCATCGGTTATACTGACTTATTTGATACTTTGAGGCATAGAAACTGTCTAATATTTAGTGAATCAGATCGTTGCAAGATTTGTAAACAGGTAAAAAAAAAAACGATTGCACAGAAAAAAAATCGTATGGCCAATAGAGATACTAGAATAAAGAAAACTTGCCCTTCAGATTTTAATAACAAAAGTACACTACAAATTTGGAAAAAAAAGTGAAAGCTTAACACCAAGTTATTAAACGATCCAAGAAGAAAATAGAAATGTTAAAAAATCAAATTGATACGATTAAGTCTAATTTAAGCAATATAGATTTAGAGAGCACACTCAAAAAATAAAGTAATAACATACCAGAACAGCAAAAAAACGTAATTAAACAAATAATATCATCGGCTCGGTCTAAAAAATCAAGTGGTCATAGATATGCAGAGGATTGGATAGTGCAATGTATGCTAATGCATATCCGTTCTCCCAAAGATTATCGGCACTTACAGAAAACTCATTCTTTACCTTTACCTTGTGTAAGGACTATTCGTCGCTATGTGTCGTTAATCAGTACAAAATTTGGCTTCGACGACCAATTTTTCGAACTTTTTAAAAAGTCTCTTGATTCAAGGGCACCTATGCAAAGGCATGGAGTTATTTTATTCGACGAAATAAGTCTCAAGTTCAGCATTAACTTATCAAGGCTTAGTTGATAACGGCATTGCTGGTGAACAGCCAAAAGATGTCACTGATAGAGCGAAGTCTGCTTTAGTGGAAATGTTTCAACCTTTGGCTGATACATATACACAACCTTTTTGGGTTTTCGCTTCCAGTGGCCCAATACGGGGTACTGAGTTAGCGAAAATTCTAACGACGGCAGTCATAAAATTGGAGAACGCAGGTGCAAAAGTACACGGAGTTATCAGTGATGGGGCTGAGACAAATAGAAAAATGTGGAAGGAATCCGGCGTTAGTGGAAAATTGGACCATACTACAAATTTTTGTTAGCATATGATGGATGAAGAGAGAAAATTATTTTTTTTCTCCGATACTCCTCATTTGATAAAAAATGTAAGGAATAGATTGCTGAAAAAAAATCTAAGAGTGAGTAATTCTTATTTATATGTATTATTTGTAATATTTTTATTTTTATTTGTAACATTTTTAATTTGTAATATTTTTAATTTAGATCAATAAGGATGACTCTGCAATTCAATGGGATCATTTAAAAACCCTATATAAAGCAGATGATGAATTGTCAGATGCACTGCTGAGGGTTTGCCCAAGATTAACCGAAAATCATGTGAATCCTGTCAACTCAGCTAAAATGCGTGTCAGACTAGCAACGCAGGTAAATTTTTTATAACGTTTAATCTACATTTTTCCATAATGCATGCAATAATCATTGATATATTAGATATTATATAAATCTTATTTTAATTATTTTCCTCTACAGATTTTTAGCAGATCTGTTGCAAATGGATTTGAAATTTATCAAAAGAGGGGTTATCCTGGTTTTGAAGATATCAAAAATACGAAGATATTTTGTATGCATATAAACGACATTTTTGACGCTTTAAACAGAAAATGTTGTAATGAAAGTTTAAAGGCTAATAATAAGGATTATCAGGTAATGAAAAAGATATGATTTTGTATGGATAATAAATATTATTTACTTTAATATTATTATCGATTGTGCAGATATTACAGCAATCGCTAATATGGTTAAACCATTGGGAGCGTAATAAGAAGGAGGGGATGATTACTGATGATGAGTTTCTAACTGCAAATACAGCAGAGGGACTTCGAGTAACTTTGTTGTCTACTCTTGACTTATGTACTTATATGAAAGAAAAATATCACTTCGAATACGTACTAACTGGGAAATTAAATCAAGATGCATTAGAAGTAAATATTTTTATCATATTTAATTATATTTCTTATTTAAAATTCTATGTAATGTATGTACGTTTTTCAGAAATTCTTTGGTACCATAAGAATGGCGGGAGGTGCTAACGACCATCCAACGACGCCAACTTTTTTACAACTATATAAATTGCTATCAATATATAGTATTTTCAAGCCTCCACGGTATGGTAACTGTACGGTTGATTCTAGAGAATTGCCAAAAATACTGATTACAGTATCAGATTTAAAAGAAGTATTTAAAGAAAAAAAGGCATCAAAACTCCAGGAGTTGAAAACAAAACTTGATAGTTTAATTGATTATGAACAACCTGGCGTTGTTGACTGTGTTGTATATTATCTTACAGGTATGACACGTATTATTTTATATATTTCAAGTAAACTTAATAAGATATTCATATTTATGCTGATTTAAAAGCGGTAGCATATCATTCTAATAATAATGCTCATCGTCATGGATTTATACAAATAGTTTATTATTATTATTTCAGGTTATTTGGTGCGGCAAATACAGAAACGTACTAAATGTGATATTTGCAGAGATTCGCTGAAAACAGCACATAATTTGGCTGTAATTCCTGAAGCTGAGTTGGTAAATCTGAAGAGTGGAGGAAATCTAATACATAGCAACATTAATTTCTTTAGAATGATCCAGGCATTAGAAAATATTTTTAACAAACATAGAAAATCAATAAATGTTTATAATAACACTGTTAATCTATGCGTCCAGAGCGGACGGGTGGGTGCCTATCACCACTACACAGCGCGTCCTCAGGTTGCGGATAGAGGAACGGCCCCTGAGAAAGAGATTAGCTGCGAATAAATCGAATAAGCAGCCGCGGACAGCCGATAGGCCCGGGCGTGGGTGTGATGAGCCCGCACTGGCGATCGAACGCATTCATCACCACAACAACGAACACTCAACAATATTTCTTATTTCACTTTCTCTTCCTACCTAACTATGTCTATAATCTATCTCTCTTAGCACACATTACAAAAATCCTGCTGTCGTGGAGAATGCGGGAGCGATGACAACTGCCCCGAAAGGGGATGTGTAGAATGATTCGCCACCTGGTCTTACACGGCAACGAAGCCAGCGTAGGCGCGCTGCCTTGCAGGGGGGCGTTAGGATACGAGCGTGATTCCGTAGTGTGTCCGACGATGAGCTGACTCCGTCCTCATCAAAGTCGGAAAGCTCTCATACTTAGTTCTAGAGAGGTATGGGAGTTATCACCTCTAGAACGGATGATTCACCTGCGATCGGAAACAGGATCCAAAACGCGTGGGTTTCACTTACTATCAGTGCTCTCAAAAAACCAAAACCAAACCAAAATCAATAGGGACCTAAAGGTGAGGAACGTGGAATGTGCGCAGGTTTATACAGAGCATGTGCGTACCGGGAAATCTTAAAAAAAGCTGACGGTACAATCTAGACTTAGTAGCTTACAAAGAAACTCAGTAGTGACAAGATAGCGGTATATGTTAGGAAACTGAAAAACTTCACCTTATGTACGGGGGCGCGAGCGGACATTCCATAGGTACCTGGATTCCTGTTAACAAAAGAATTATACACGCCGGCTTTAAAAGTTTCAAATTCGTAAACGACAGACTCTCATATATCGTCATCGAAGGAGCGTGGTACAATTACGTGGTTGTTAAACGTACATGTTCTAGGGAGGACAATAGAGGAAGAAAGTAAGGATCTTTATTACGAAGCCTTGGAGCAAATAATCGACCAATTCGCGTCTTACGACACCAAAATAGTAGTGGGGGATTTCAACGCTAAAATAGGGAGTAGAGGAAATGTTTTAGCCCACTATAGGCAAGGAAATGGTGCACAGAACCTAGCAACGATAACGGTATTAGAGGCATTATTTTCCGCGGGCGGCAAAAGATCTTATAGTAAAGAGTACGTGCTTTAAGCACGAAGTATATACACAAATAACGTGGACATCGCCGGACGGAGAGCCACGAAAAATCAAATCATCACTTTCTTATCGATAAGGAGGCTCCACACGAACGGCTTGACGTAAGAACCTATAGGGGGGCGGATTGCGACTCGGATCATTTTCTAGTACTTGCCAAGATTAAGAGCCAAATTAGTAGCTGGGCAAAATAGTAAACGGGTGAACAAAGTAGAAACGTTCGATATTGAAAAGCTACGGAACGGATAGAACGAATTAAGTATCAAGTAGAAATAAGAATTCGGTTTCAGGTACTCGAAGAAAACGAATGCACCGACTGAGGTAGATGACGACCGAACGTCTTTGGGCGATATCGAAAAAACGATAAAAGAGGCGCCGCGATAAAGTGCTAGGTTAGAAAGAAAAAGCCAAAGAGCAAACCATGGTTTGACGAAGAGTGCGAACTCTGGTTTGAAAGGCGCAAAAAGGCCAAATTAGACAGCGTACACAATACCGCGGCGCCGATAGGCCCGTAGTAAGAAGGCCACACTGAAATAAAAGGCAAGTGGGGGCGATTTACAGGAACAAAAAACGCGAGAATCAAAAGAATCAGATTAGAAAAATAGAAACTAATAGTAAGGAAAATAACCCGCGCGAGATGTACAAAGGAATTAACGCTATTAGGAAGGGTTTCCAGAGTAGATCACAATTAATGAAAGATGAGGGCGGGAATCTCGTCACAACCGAAGGTGAACTGTTAAAGCTGTGGAAGGGATATTTTGATAAGCTGCTAAACGTACATGAAAACTGCGAGGAAACGGGAGACGAAATCCACACTGCTGAACTCCATTTGGAAGAACCGACCTACAAAGAAGTAGAAGCCGCGATCAAAAAACTAAAAAACAATAAGGCCGCGGGAAACGATTCTATAACAGCGGAACTACTTAAATATGGGGGCACCGAGCTTACAATCAAAATTTTTGAATGTGTTATTTGTATGTGTTTTTAAAAAATTTTTTTTTACTAAAAATTTTTGAACTAGTACGCTCTATTTGGAAAAATGAAACAATGCCGGAAAACTGGAAAGAATCCATCATCATACCGATTTGAAATCATGAAAATGCTTATAACTCGAGTTTACAGCCCAAAATCGATTTTTTACAGTTTAAAAACCAATTATTTACAATAAAACTTTGAGGCTTTGAGTTTTACATAGAAATGTTAAACGTAAAATTTACAGATATTTTGGAAACACAACGTTTTACCGTGGCAAACATTTTTTTTAAACATTTTTTGGCATACAACAACCCTATAAGCGATTTTTTGATATATATAGATTCAATAATAACTTCGGTGCAACATGCCACATCTAATCCAAATATTTTCAGGAATTTTCCTATATTGTTAAAAGCTGAAATTTATATTTTGGCCTTTATCTTGTACATACATACATGATTAAGCCACTGTTCAAATTAAATTATAAGAAATGCGTTATTTAAGAAATACAAGGATCAGTGAAGACGATCCGAGTATTACTTGGCATCATATAACGACGTACGTACGCTATGATAATTATATCTTTTAAGCTGAATCAGTAAAATTCACATCCGAAATTTAAGTGTATTATTATAGTGAACTAGAAAAACCTAAATTCAATAAGGAAATTCGCTTAGATTGAAGAAAAGCTCTAAGTAGCTTACTACATCCCTCTTAACTATGCTGAATTCCTAAACAATCAATTATCTAATTGAAATCCTACAAACGAAATATTATCCTTTTGAAAACTGCGATACAGTAGTGTTGTATTATTTATCTGAAATTACAATAAAAGAAAATTAAAATAAGGTTTATTTTAAGAATAGATCTACAAACAAAAATAAATATTTGATACAAATACAAGCGAGTTGCCAGTTTTCCAGTAGTTTTGATGGCTGTTAAAAGAATACCAATCAGCACTTGGCCACAATGTTGAGAAACTAGAAAACAAAAAAACATTAGAAATTTATACTCACAAATAATTATTCAAATACTGATCTTACATGATAAAAATACTCATCCATCAATATAGCAGTATAGTAGTAGTATACTAGTGCATGAGCACCATCAGTATCCTTAGTTTGACTCTGGTAGATGCAGTAGACCATAATCCAACAAATGCAGATTTGTTTATACACCTAGACATACAGAAAAATATTACGAAATTATACTCATAAATAATTATTGAGAGATTCAAACCACTGATCTCTGCTTAAAATTTAAAACAAGGCAGCTTTTAAGTATGTATACCGTCAAACAACATGTTTTAGTAACATAGTTCATGTTTACAAACAGAAGATTATCATCAAGAACACTGAAAATATATCTGCAAGCCATAAGAAATCTGTTGACTGAACTTATTCAGGGGACAAAGCGTTTTAAGTTAAAACTTTTTGAAGAATACAATATCAATTTAATATACAGTTCAAGTTTATATTTTAATATTTTAAAAATTACTGTCAGATTGTATAAATCCATATCCAGATTTGTATTAAAGTAGTTCAATTATCCAAGAACGCCAACCAACACTCCAGGACAGCATCAATTCAGTTGCAAGATCGTCTCAAGGTGGTTCAAGCAGCTGGCAACGCCAATCAGGACTGCCGGATAATGGAAATAGAGCCCCCAGGATCATTCGTAGGTCGTTGAGCCAGCTAGAAACGCCAACCAGCACTGCCACAAAGCTCAAATATAGTTCCAAGGTTGTCTCCAGGTGATTACATCAGCCAGAGATGGCAAGCAGCACAACTAGGTAAGATAAATCCAGCTCCCGGGTTGTATTGAGGCTGTTGAAGTACCTAGAAACGCCAACCAGCACCACCAGAAAGAGAGAGTGAATCCAGTCCAGGGTGATCTTGGAAGGCATCGGAATTAATGATAAACACTGATGTAACTCTAAAAAACAGATCACAAAATCACACTGATTATACTGCACATAACACAATAGATATTTGTTGTAAATATAATGAAGACAAGAACAAAGGAAAACCAGTCGTAGATCTTATGCGATAATGAATCTTCATCCAGACAGAATCTTGCAAGAAGAATGTATCAGCACATCAACAGAATGATGAACAGCAGCAGCAGCCACAGGAGCACGGAGAAAAAAAAGTAGCAGTTACGTAAAACTTAAGTAACCATAACCTAAATCTTCAAGTAAGGGAGTTCAGTAAATCCTACTGAACTTTTTCGAGTTGTTGCAACTGAACTGACAGTTCAGTAGAATCTACTGAAGTTTCTCGTTGAATTAACTTAATGACTACAGTGGCAAAGTCCCCCCGCCCGAATGAATTTGCGAATCGTGATCTCGTTCTACGGATCATTTATTTTTAAAAAAAGAATAATTATTATTTGAAAAAAAAAAAATATTTTTAGGATATTATAATATATGTTAATAGGTTAATAAAAAAATCTGTTTTATCGTTAACCAAAAATTGAAACTGCGTATTAAGTATTTTTGATGAAATTCTCATTTATCCTGGATTACAGTGAAATGTTTTGATTTTATATTAGCTTAGAGTATTTCAAACTACTATACAAAATTTCAGAGCTCTCAATCCCATGGTTCATGTAAAAAAGTCTATAATGTATTAACAATGGAAATCTCCTTTGACGCAAACCAAAAACTGAAACCACGCATCAAGTATTTTTGGTGAAATTCCAATCTAACCTTGCATACAGTGAAATGTTTTGATTTTATATTAGCTTAGGGTATTTCAAACTATTATACAAAATTTCAAAGCTCTCGGTCCCATGGTTTTTTAATAACGATTTGCAAACACACACTTTTGCTGCATGAGGGAAGCTGCTACTGAAGTGCACGCAGTCAGCACTACACAAGTTTGCTTTGGTGACCGCAACTAAAAAGTTAGGTAGTATCTACTGAACTCGACAGTAACTCTTACCGAACTGGCGTTACTGAACTGACTTCAGTAATCGCTACTTTTTTTTTCTCCGTGAGTAGTCCAAAAAACAAAGAATAACCTCCAAGCAAAAACTCAAGTTTCTTGTTGGAGCTACTATACTGCAGTACTATACTGCAGCTTCCTATACTGCAGCACTCTTTGATGAACTGACGCTCACACATCGCATCTTCGGTGCCATTGCGGGCGCATCACTTTTGAATACTTTTTGCACTGTCTTCCAAAGCAAGAACCGCGAGCAGCTGATCCGCGAGCGGAATCACGGTGAGCAAAGGTTGCTTGAAAACAGGCACCATAGCAGCATTTCTGTTCTGATTTTTAGACTATTTTTAACACTGTTACATCACGTCGTTGTTGGCACTTTTCACTACGCACTCACTTATAATATCGCCGAAAAAACATTGCGGTTAGCGGAGGCCGGGAGGCTACTTCAGATCGTCAACACACATGGGCATGTCGCTAACCGGTCGTCAGATCGATGCGCACAATGTATGCGCAGTGGTCGAGCTCGCTGCCTCGCTTCGACAGAGCCACCTAACAGCTGTTCGGTTTTGCTCAGCTGATATAATAAAACTAATACTTTTTCTGTTCAAATTATGCAATAAACTGTCTTTGCAGTTTGCACGAAATTTATGATTTTTTAGGAATGGAATGAAATTCGGTTTGTTAAGCGTGACGTTACAGCTTTTATATAAATACCAATGTGTATTTTCCACCAAATAGGATAGTTCCGAATTTGGCCACCTTATGGAATTTCGCGCGTATAATTTGAATTAAAGAACTATAAAAAGATAATTTTTTTTAATCTTACGAAATAATAATGGGTTCTCAATCATATTTAAAATAAATTTCGTTGCGATAAAAGAATACATGTATTTATTATGATAAATTTTATTGTTTTTTATTGTTTATTAACAATAAAAAACAAAATAAAATTTATACGAATGTCTATATTCCAAAATCAACAATATTGAAAATCATGAGTCAAAAATTAAAATAATTGAAAAACTTTCAAGTTATGCATGGCCAACACATTTTTAATTGTATACGAAAAAGATAAAAAATCAATGTTTTGTCAGACAGCGAGCGCGTAGCGCAAGCACCGGCGGGCATAGCGAACGTCGGGGGATATGGCGAGCGTCGGCGGTCGTGCCTTATGCGCAAAACGCGAAGCGCGAGCCGTAAGGCCGCGTGTGGCGCGCTATAGTTACTCCCGTAATCGTACGACATAGAAAACCCATTTTTTTTAATTTTTGATTTTTATCTCAAAAACTAGTCGCCAAAATTGCTTAAAATTTTTTACAACTAGTAGATATCGTTGTTTTTTATTGTCATGAATTTTTTCAAAACATTTAACTATTTATTTTTTGAGTTATATATGTTTATCGAAAAATTACCTTTTATATCATAAAAAATGAACAGATCAGTCAATCTAGAAAATCTTGCGGGAAAAAGTAGACAAATTTATGTTCTTTTAGATACACTATTGTTGAATATATTGTATAAATCATATCATTATAAAAAAGCAAAAATATTTTTTCAAAAATAGAAAAATGGCTATAATAATAATGGCCATAAATGGTCAGAATCATAAAACAAAAATGACCTAAATTCAGAAATCAGAAAAAATATATGCATGTCAAATTTTAATTACGATCGCGTCGCATGGTTCCCAAATTATGCGGTATACGTACACACACACACACACACACACACACACACACACACATACACACACACACACACACACACACACAGCCATCCGCACGGACATTTTCTAAAAACGTATGATTCGTACTCCAAACACCTCCAAATGCGTTTCCATGAAGTATTAGCAAAACTGAAAATTTTACTATTACAAAGCTTCCTCTTGAGGAGGAAGCAATATATGCATGTCAAATTTTATTACGATATGTCGCATGGTTTCAAAATTATGTCGGTATACGTACACACACACACACACACACACACACACACACACACAGAGAGAGAGACGTACACACAGCCATCCGCATGGACATGTTCTAAAAACGTATGATTCGTACTTTAAACACCTCCAAATGCGTTTCTACGAAGTATTAGCGAAACTGAAAATTTTACTATTACAAAGCTTCCTCTTAGGAGGAAGCAAAAAGAGTGACCTGCAAGACATGATCCTAAATCAGTATCACAATTTTTACAATGAAATAAATAATTGTTAATGAGACATAAATATTGTATAATAGTTCAACCTCTTGCATAAGTATTACTTTTATACAGTCTCATTTTCCTCACTTCAAGAAACCTTACACCCAGTAACAACTCCTGAGTATGAATAAATGGACACGTATAAAATTATGTAAATGATATTGTCAAAGGAAGATCCATTTAATATGATTCTGAGATTCTCAATATGTTAAAGAAGTCAAAATACTTTATCGGTGTAAACTGAATTGTAAGGTTTCTTGATATACACGAGCATAGGAGCTTGAATGACTTTAACATCATATTCTAAACAAAAATTGTAAACCATATCCCAAATGTTATTTCTACACATGATTGAGATTCTTCTTTTTCTGATTGCTGTAATTTATTATCAGTATCCATGCTACGCTTAGGCGTTGGGTTGTCCTCCAAATTAGATAATAACTTTCACAATCTTGTCAGAATTCTTCGAAATCTCCAAGTAACCTGTAATAAAACAATAACGTAGTACGCGTCAAAAAGAAGTAAAGCATTGGAGTTATTCTTACCTGGTTAACTGCAGTAGAGGAAAATATATGGGTCTGCCTAGACTACAGCTGGCACAGTTTGATCTTACAGCTGTCTCTTTTATAAAATTTATAGCCTGTCCTTGATGTTGGTTGATAACTTCTATAATCTCAAGGCTGCTCTGCTTGCTGGGGTTTTCGATGCTGCAATATTTACTCTTCTTTGTCAGAATTTATCAGAATCTCCAAATAACCTGTAAATAGAAAAATAATGTTGCACTCGTCAAAAAGATATACAGCATTGGAGTTATTCTTCCCTGGTTGACTGCAGCGGAGGAAAATATAC
Source organism: Pteromalus puparum (assembly GCA_012977825.3). Classification (NCBI taxonomy): domain Eukaryota; kingdom Metazoa; phylum Arthropoda; class Insecta; order Hymenoptera; family Pteromalidae; genus Pteromalus; species Pteromalus puparum. The sequence goes on from CM053170.1 coordinate 58,114,938, forward strand.
GGGTCTGCCTGGACTAGAGCTGGCGTAGGTTTTATCCAACAGCTTTATTTTGAAAAACTCACATCTTGTTTATGCCTGGTTATCATTTCTCAGAGCACAGCATACAGTTTAGATGAGACACATCTGAAATTAGAATTGACTCATTGAAATATAAATCACTGATCTTATAAAGTTAGAATAAAATATTTAAAGAGTATATCTTTGCTCCAAGCTGCAACTCCACTAGATTAACATTTTGAGGTTAAATTGACCTCTAAGGAGCTACATCACACTGCTGTATTGATAGATGCCGGTCACTAATCCTAGACAGGAGCATCACCGTAGCACTTGGATACGTAGCTTCTTGCAGAATTTACTACTTCCTCACTCTGCCACGTCATACTTCCTGGCACATACCTACAGTTATTCGTATACGCGGCATACATTCTCAACGTCGAGAAAAACTAGCACAAACAGGTGCAACACTAACACATCAGCACAAATCCGATGCGGACTGCATGGATCACTCCCTGGCATGGACTATGGGTCGTCAATCAATAACGAACTCGAAAATAAATCCTTAATTTCCTGGTTTCTTCTTCGGCTCATCGGTAAAATTCGGCTATCCGGCGCTCGGTGCATGACTGTACCTCGAAACCTGTATCGAAGCAGACGAACTCTTATAGCGGTTGCCGGGTCCCGGGAGCCGCCGAACGGGACGATCACATATAGTCGTTTCAGATTCGCTAGTGTCGCAACGTAAAATGCTTACATCTATGGCTCAAAAATTGTAAAATGTAGGAGAAATGTATGATACTCTAGTTATGCCCCGTGCTATTGTTACCTACTATCTGCTTACATATTTCTTTTAAATTAAAATACTTTAAATAACATGTAAAACGAAAATACTTACCTTATGAATGGGCTTATACAGAGTATAATTATAATTCAAGTTAGCAAATTTGCAAAATGCATTTGCTTTAGTTTGGACGCTCCGAGTTTTTCTACTTTTCACTGAAAACAGTCCAGTTGTGCTAGTTTTTGCGGAGAGTATTTTAGTTGTGCTTATCTTCGCGGCAAATAACGAGTTGTGCTAGCACTCACGTCGAATTCGCGAGCAGTGCTATTCTTCGCGGCAAACTTTGAGTAGTGCTACTCTAGCCTGCGTCAACTGAGTTGTGCTACTAGGAGTAAAAAATTTTAACGGTGCTACTCTTCGTAAGGAGCAGCGTTATATTATACTAGTTAGTTTTAAAGATATTATTAAAAATTTTGTTTTCGCGCCCTGTATACTCTATATAACTAAAAACTGCATTGCTTAGATCTCAGCTTCTATTTAATGGATTTTAATCTATACCTAGGCTCGTTTTTTTCTGTTTTAGTCTTACCAATTTATTAAAAACAAGATTTTCAGTTACGCATGGCGTTTTTTCATAGCGACTTTTTTGGCTATCGGCGCGCATTATCTTAACGAATGTCAACTCTCGCGTAAGTGAGTGAGTGAGTGTGTGTGTGTGTGTGTGTGTGTGTGAGAGAGAGAGAGAGAGAGAGAGAGAGAGAGAGAGAGAGAGAGAGAGAGAGAGAGANGAGAGAGAGAGAGAGAGAGGGAGAGAGAGATTTAATTATATATATGTAATTGATTCCAAATAATTTTATCCACCAAACAAAAAAAAAATACAAAAACTATATAGTATTATATATGAAGTAAAAACAATTCTGATGTGAAGCAATACATAATGTTCAAGGAAGCTACGTGCCAAAGCATTGGCAGCGGTTTTTTTTCAATAACTATTGTTATACCGATTTAGAAAAGTTGTGCCATTTGGCGCTACCGTCCGATAAAAAAATATTATACGTATGCTATGCACCAACTTTTTCGAAATTTAATTTATAGCAATTATAGTAATTAATAGTCTGCGAGTTGCGCATATTCTCGTGCAAAATTTGTGTGTGTGTCATGTGTGTGTGTGTGTGTGTGTGTGTGTGTGTATATATATACACATACACATATGTATCTCAATCGGATACAAAATATATACATGTAGGGACCCGTAGTTCCCCACTACGCCGCTAGGGTTCGGTCCTCTCCCGCAAGTGGCAAGACATCTCGCCGATCAGTACATAAGTCCACTGCGGTGCTTCTCCAGCGGCCGGACTTACCGACCACTCTATGCGTCTAAGGCAGGGTTACCATCACAGCCTTACTAATGAGTCCAGATGGTAACCCGGGACGAAGCGCACCATCTTTCCTCTCCCCTCTTTCTGTCTGGTCTCGTCGCCCGACATACACACGAATTTTCTTTTTTAAAAATTTTTCAAACAATGGAAAAAAATATTTAATTGTAACAATGGCATTTTGAGGCCTTTTTTGATTAAACAATTGCATTAATTACTAATAATACCACTTATTCGCTAATTCTGAGTGCAAATTTATATTCTACGGGAAAATATACATATGAATATGTATTTTCGATGTTAGATCGTATTGATGTGCACGAGAATATGCGCAGCTTGCAGACTATTAATTACTATAAATTGCTATAAATTGAATTTCGAAAAAGTTGGTACATAGCATACGTACAGTATTTTTTTATTACACGGTAGCGCAAAATGGCACAACTTTTCTAAATTGGTATAACAATAGCAATCGGATAAAAAAAAATAATAATTTGATTTGCTTAAAAACTTTCTTAAAGCCATATTTTTTCAACAAATTTTTCAAAACGGTCCCACTGTCCAATGTCTCGAGAAAACTAATCTTGAACCCCCGGCAGACATTTTCAGCCACACGGAGAAAATTTTTCCACTCCAAACGCCGTTTCGCCAGTGCGCTCTATCGGCTGCCGCGTGGCACTGCTGTGTGGCGTTGGGCGCACAACGTTTCGCCGTGACAGGCATCCCGTTTTGCTGTGCCAGCGGCCCCACTCCGAACATTAACTGTGATGCGCAACTAAAATCAAAATTTAACATTTTTTATAATTATATTTTAACATAGTATTTTTATACATATTTATCTCACACATGTTAAATACAAATAATACTACCTAAAATACATAGTTAATATATAATAAAATAAAATCTTACGAAAAAGGCTTTCCGGATTTCGAAGAAATTCTCATTTCATTTTTCACCACCAAATACGCCAAAAGTTTTCTAAAAACGTCAATATCTTGATCTTTACCGTACTTATATAAAATCAAGTTACCCGTTAAATTAAGCTCGTTACTGAGAAGCTTATACAACTGTTTGTTTGTTTGTTTTTTGCTTCCTCCTCAAGAGGAAGCTTTGTAATAGTAAAATTTTCAGTTTTGCTAATACTTCGTGGAAACGCATTTGGAGGTGTTTGGAGTACGAATCATACGTTTTTAGAAAATGTCCGTGCGGATGGCTGTGTGTGTGTGTGTGTGTGTGTGTGTGTGTGTGTGTGTGTACGTATACCGCCATAATTTTGGAACCATGCGACGGATCGTAATAAAATTTGACATGCATATATTTTTTCTAATTCTGAATTTAGGTCATTTTTTGTTTTATGATTCTGACCATTTTATGGCCATATTATAGCCATTTTTCTATTTTTGAAAAAATATTTTTGCTTTTTTATAATGATATGATTTATACAATATATTCAACAATAGTGTATCTAAAAGAACATAAATTTGTCTACTTTTTCCCGCAAGATTTTCTAGATTGACTGATCTGTTCATTTTTTATGATATAAAAGGTAATTTTTCGATAAACATATATAACTCAAAAAATAAATAGTTAAATGTTTTGAAAAAATTCATGACAATAAAAAACAACGATATCTACTAGTTGTAAAAATTTTAAGCAATTTTGGCGACTAGTTTTTGAGATAAAAATCAAAAACTAAAAAAAATGTTTTTTTTATGTCGTACGATTACGGGAGTAAAAAGGTTTTAATTGAGTTGAAATTTTAGGAAAAGATTGATCTTTTGATCACTTCGGCTAGGTTCTTTTTGTAGCTTTTGAAACCTTATAGTTTAAAAGATATTAAGATTCAAATTCTTAGACTCTCACCCTGTATACTCTGTGTGACTAAACATTATTATTTTTGTTAAACCATATAATTTGATAATTAAAGCTTAGTATATTTTGAGAGGTTTTCATGGTTTATAAAGTGTCCGTGCAGATGGTTTTGTCTCTGTGCATGAATTGTGCGTGCGTGCGTGCGTGCATGCGTGCGTACGTATACTGTTTAATTCTGTGAACTAACTGATCGATGTAAATAAGATTGGACAGTGATATATGTTTTTGATTTTGAATTCCGAGTAAACCTATCCTTTTAGTATCGAGATAGTAGCGAATATTTAAATCAAAGATGAGTTGATTGTCCATGTAAGTATCTTCCTAGCAGAATAGGAGAGAGCTAAAGTGCCAATGATTGGCAGCGTTTTGTTTTATGATTCTGACCATTTTATGGCCATATTATAGCCATTTTCTATTTTTGAAGAATATTTGTGCTTTTTATAATGATATGATTTATAATATATTCAACAATAGTGTATTTAAAAGAACTCTAAATTTGTCTACTTTTTCCCGCAAGATTTTCTAGATTGACTGATCTGGTCATTTTTTTATGATATAAAAGGTAATTTTTCGATAAACATATATAACTCAAAAAATAAATAGTTAAATGTTTTGAAAAAAATCATGACAATAAAAAACAACGATATCTACTAGTTGTAAAAATTTTAAGCAATTTTGGCGACTAGTTTTTGAGATAAAAAACAAAAACTGAAAAAAATGTTTTTTTTTTATGTTGTACGATTACGGGAGTAAAAAGTTTTTAATTGAGTTGAAATTTTAGGAAAAGATTGATCTTTTGATCACTTCGGCTAGGTTCTTTTTGTAGCTTATGAAACCTTTTAGTTTAAAAGATATTAAGATTCAAATTCTTCAACTCTCACCCTGTATACTCTGTGTGACTGAACATTATTATTTTTGTTAAACCATATAATTTGATAATTAAAGCTTAGTATATTTTGAGAGTTTTCATGGTTTTATAAAGTGTCCGTGCAGATGGTTTTGTCTCTGTGTGTGTGTGCGTGCGTGCGTGCGTGCGTGCGTGCATGCGTGCGTACGTATACTGTTATATTTCTGGAACGTTATTAACGATTCCGCAATTACTGGTATTTTTTTATTACGATATATGTAAGTTATTTTAGGAGTTCACGGAGCTCTATCCTTTTGATATCCACCTTAACCCCCACTCCCCTGATACCCCTCCCCTACAAGTGTCTTTCTAACATATGCTTTTAGTATCGAATAGTAGCGAATATTTAAATCAAAGAATGAGTTGATTGTTTCGTGTAATTATCTTCCACTAGCAAAATAGGAGGACGCTAGGTGCCAATGACTTGGCAGCGATTTTTTTTTTGTACTACAAATAAAAACTTTTAACAAAACTGTGCTATAACGCTTGCAGATTATAAAGAAAATTATAATCTTCAAAATACAACCTTTCTTAAAAGGTAAAAGTCGGAAAGTATCAATTTTTTCATGTTTTGATTTTTCTTTATTTATAACTAATGATAACTAACGGAAATAATTTTTGTAATAACGACAAACGATGGTAAAAAAATAGTGAAATCAACAAATGGGAAATTGTCAATTATTTATTTCATTAAATCATTTTTTGTTGAGAATGAGCGAGCAGAATTCGAGCAACCGCAGAGAAGCTATGCACGTGAAGCATGATAAAGCATTGATAACGCCAGGCTAGTTCAAGCTCAACATTTTTCAATACAATTAGTAATTTTTTAATTTTTGTCTTTATTGCTGATTTAAAGGTAATATTTTCAATTATTATGAACACACTTGACGGACTCGTCGCTGTAGTTTTGCGGTGATAAAACCGAAATGGTTCAGTGCACAAGTCTAAACATTTTTTTTTACTATTATATTACTTTTAAACTGAGTGTGAGAACATAGACCAGGTACTGTAAACTGGCAAGTCCGTCAACTATATTCATAGTAATTGAAAATATCACCATTAAATCAGCAATAAAGACAAAAATTGAAAAATTACTAATTGTATTGAAAAATGATTTAATGAAATAAATAATTGACAATTTACCATTTGTTGATTTCACTATTTTTTTACCATCGTTTGTCGCTATTACAAAAACTATTTCTGTTAGTTATCATTATAAATAAAGAAAAATCAAAACATGAAAAAATGTATACTTTCCGACTTTTACCTTTTAAGAAAGGTTTTATTTTGAAGATTTCAATATTTTTTAAGGGAACTAGAAAATTAACAGTACATTTTGCGTCACCATATATAGTATGTACAGTTAAACACTAAAAAAGAGTACCACCTGTATATCATTATTTTGTCCGCATGGACGCTGTGTTTGAATATTATTTACACCTCGACAGCAAAACCTACGAAACGCATCACCTAGGCCTCTACATTGGCTATCCTGTAGACCTAGCTTCCAAAAACTATATACCGCACCACTTAGATCTCGTTATCGGCGACCCTGTATACTTCGACACTGTTCACCTAGACGTCATCCTCGAACATTTTTTGTACCTAGACACGAATAACTACGGAGCGCACCATCCAGGCATACCTAGACGCACTCCTTGATCATTATTTTTACCTATATCCAAAAAACTACCTGGACCTTGTCATCGCCCACCTTAGTAGCGCCTCATCTGGGTGCATTAGATTGGTTTTATCATTGGTAACCTTGGTTAGCTATACATTATTTATAAAAGCAATGGCACAGTTATATTAAAAAAGGTACCAAACAAATTATTACCTAGACCTCGTCATCGACTACCCTGGCTACCTAGTTACTACCCAGGAACGTAGATTGTGCGCTGACGACCTCTTAAATTTAAAAAGCCGACAGTAGTTTGTTATCTGAATATCGCAATATGTATATAATATGCATTTAAAATGCGTTTTTGTTTCGAATTAGATTTTAATTTTTGCGCCACGGCCAAGTGTCGAGGATAAGAACGAAAGTTAGGAGCAGAAAAAAAATCGAAAAGAAAATTCACAGCGCAAAATGCTGACTGCTATATTATCATAACAGGTTGGTCGATTTTCATGATTTTTTTTTTAATGAAAGATTTTTTTAAATCATTCAGACTAGCACCGGTTTGGTACAGAAAAATACAGATTCTGACAAGTTATAAACGTTGGAAATTTTGAAAGAGGTTAGGAATCCCCGTTTCAAAGTATATAAGGTGGTCGTGACCGTAGTCGTATATATATACTTTATATACTTTCCCCGGGCACTACCGTGCCCTTTGATATTTCCCCTGACTGTAATGCTTATGAAAATTGTCTAAATCTAGTGGGATTGACAAACCATTTCCTTCATGCATTTCAGGCACATCATTATTCTCTACACCTGCATCCATATCTTATATAAATATACGATTATATACAATATATACAGTAAAACAAAACGCCTTTCTAAATGAATAAACTTCGGCTTAATAGCCGACCTGAAATAGGCATACAGGAAAAAACATCATAACCGATAAACACTAACATTTAACTCTCATGCCTAACCTCTAAATACGAAATACATGAATCAAAATCGCACAGACGCAGTGGCAAAAGCGCAAGATCGACCGGTTCCTATGGAGGAGCTGTCAGAACTAATAGGCACGTGCTCGCGAAATCTGAAGCCCGTGCAAAGGGGAGAGGCCCCAAGCGACGCGCGCATGCGCTCGCTTGCTCTCACCGCGGCGATCGACGTGCTACGGCGCAATGGTCTTACACGGCAACGAAGCCAGCGAGGGCGCGCTGCCTTACAGGGGGGCGTTAGGAGAATAAGACTGTAGTGTGTCCGACGATGAGTTGACTCTGTCCTCATTAGAGTCGGACAGCTCTCATACTTAATTCTAGAGAGGTAGAGTTATTACCTCTAGAACAGCTGACTCACCTGCGATCGGAACAGGATCCAAAACGTCGCCGGACGGAGCCACGCAAAATCTTACGAGAAGCGCCACACGAACGTACTTGACGTAAGAAAGGGGGGCGGATTGCGACACGGATCATTTTCTAGTAGTAGCCAAATTAAGGGCCAAATTTGTAGCCGGGCAAAATAGTAAACGAGCGAGTAAAGTAGAAACCTTCGATATTGAAAAGCTACGAAACGGGATAGAGCGAATTAAGTATCAAGTAGAAATAAGGAATCGGTTTCAGGTGCTCGAGGAAACGGATACACCGACGGAGGTGGATGGCGATCCGAACAGTGTATGGGGGGATATCGAAAAAACGATCAAAGAGGCAGCGAATAAAGTGCTAGGTAAAAAGAAAAAGCCAAAGAGCAAACCATGGTTCGACGAAGAGTGCGAACTCTGGTTTGAAAAGCGCAAAAAGGCTAAATTAGACAGCGTACACAATGAAAGCGATAGGGCCGTAGAAGAGTACCATGGAATAAGAAAGCAAGTGGGTGCGATTTACAGAAACAAAAGCGTGAGTATCAAAAGAACCAGATTAGAAAAATAGAAACTAACAGTAAGGAAAATAACTCGCGCGAGATGTACAGAGGAATGAACGCTATTAGGAAGGGTTTTCAGAGTAGATCACAATTAATGAAAGGTGAGGGCGGAAATCTCGTTACAAGCGAAAGTGAACTGTTAAAGCTGTGGAAGGGATATTTTGATACGTTACTGAACGTACATGGAAACTGCGAGGAAACGGGAGACGAAATCCACACTGCTGAACTCCATATGGAAGAACCGACCTATAAAGAAGTAGAAGCCGCGATCAACAAAATTAAAAAACAATAAGGCCGCGGGAAACGATTCTATACCAGCTGAACTACTTAAATATGGGGGCACCGAGCTTACAATCAAAATTTTTGAATGTGTTATTTGCATGTGTTATTTGGAAAAATGAAACGATACTGGAAAACTGGAAATAATCCAGCATCATACCGATTTTTAGAAAGGGGGATAATACAGACTGTAATAACTATCGGGGAATCTCACTTTTAGCTACATGCCACAAAGTTACACCAAACGTAGTACAGACCAAACTCACGCTGAGGACACCGGTCTAGAAGTGAGCGATTCAAAAACGAAATATATGATCATGAATAAACTAGGCATCTGCGAAGAAGAGGGTGATCTTAGAGTCGGAAATTTTACTTTCGAAAAGGTTAGCGAATTCAGATATTTAGACACAACTATAAATGATCGAAATGAAATTAAAGCCGAGATTAAAAAGAGACTTCATTCGGGTAATGCCTGCTTCTACGCCGTGAATAGATTACTAAAATCAAAACTGTAATCTTATACGGGTGCGAAACTTGGGCGCTTACTAAAGCGGAAGAAAACCGTTTTAGGGTGTTCCAAAATAAGGTTCTGCGAAAAATATACGGGCTAAAGAAAGATGAGGAAACCGGGGAGTGGAGGAAACTGCATAATAACGAGCTTTACAATTTATACGCGTCACCGAATATAAACAAAATACTTAAAGCACGGACACTAAGATGGGCAGGGCACGTGGCAATGGGAGATGATCGCACGGCAGCGCGTATAATGAATGGATAGTTGAGCACACCACGACCACTAGGTAGACCTAGACGCAGGTAGGAGGACAACGTAAAAGCGGACTTAGCTGAAATCGGGCGGGAGGGTGCGAAATGGATTGGATTGGCACAAAATAGAGACACGTGGAGAGCTCGCGTAGATGAGGCGATGAACTTTCGAGTTCAAAATGCCACTTGAAGAAAAAAAAGTAAAAGCCCTGAATAACCCGTACAACAACTTCTACTGAGAACGGTTATCCATTATATCGTAGACGAGATAATACACCTGAAAATCGCACGTATTCAACAAAAAAGTATGAGTAAATTATTCCAGTTGATAACAGTATGGTCGTTTCTTACAATAGCTTCCTACTACAAAACTATAAATGTCATATAAATGTAGAATATTGTGCATCTGTACAAAGTATTAAATATATATTTGATTACATACATAAGGATGGAAATAAAGCATTATGCAAAATTATAAAACCGCTGCCAATAAATTGACATGTAGCTTTCTCTAACTAAATGTATAGTTCCAATACATAAAATATTGTTTAAATATTCAGTATGTGAATGCTATTTTAAATATTTCCGATCTTCATTTTTTTGCTGTAGGAGTAATTTTTTTAGCAAATAATTCGAAAGATCCGATCAAAATATATATAATAGCAAAGTTACAGAATCAATCGTTTTGGTTTGAAGATATATATAATAAAACCGCTGCCAATTCATTGGCACGTAGCTTCCTGCAACGAAATTTATTGTTCCAATAAATAAAATTTAATTATTTTGCTGTAGAAGCCAAATTTTTTAGAAAAATCGGTTTTTACATATCAGCTCTTTACTTAAGAACCGCTCAACGAAATCGTTTGAAATTTTAACAGCAGATATCTTCGTTTATGGTGAATCACCAAATAAGCATTTGACTACATTGTTTTAGAGATATAAGGAATCAAAAAATTTTCAAAAAAAATTCAAACCTTGATATCTTAAGAACCATAGGGGTTTTAAAGTTGCGCAATGAACTTAGTCAAAACATATAAAATATCTACCAATTCCAAAAATTTCAACATCTAACATCTATCTCAAAACATGTTTCTATGAAGTTTTAGCGAAACTGAAAATTTTACTATTACAAAGCTTCCTCTAGGAGGAAGCAAAACATAAAACGGGAAAAGACTATAATAATTAGAAAGACCCGATTGAAATCTTCTAAATAGTGATGTTACAGAATCTATCGTTTTGTTTTAAGGGGGTGTCAAACCCATTTCTGCGATTTTATCGGCCTAGCGCCGGTAATGCAGGTGGTGCTTATGATCACCTCTGGCGCCATCTGGCGACGATCGCCAGAGATGCGCATAAAACCAAGATACGGATACGCAAGGCGTAAAAAAATTGATATTAAGTCTAAAATAATTATTATAAACAAACATGCGTGTTTCGACTACACATACATCCTACTATAAAAAATTATGTGTATTTTGCACGTATACACGCGTGTTTCGACTACACGCTTATTTTTATTACAAATAGTTATGTGTATTTCGCATATACATACGTGTTTCGACTACACGCTATTCTTATTATTACAAATAGTTATGTATTTCGCATATATACACGTGTTTTGACTACACGCCATTCTTATTACAAAAAATAATTTAATGCAATGCACCACTTTTAAAAAAATTAAAAAAAACTAAGTTTATGTATATAAGTGGTGTATTGTACAAACTTGAAATTTGATATGCAAGCTCTTATTATGTATTTCAACATATTTATGCAGTTTAGTGATTTAAGTATAACCAGAAGATCTAGTTCATTCTAATTAAACGCTCTTGGCGCAAGTGTTTTCAAACAAAGTAGATCTTTTGGTTACACTTAAGTCACTAAACTGTATAAATATGTTGAAATATATAACACAGACTTGCATATCAAGTTTCAAGTGTATATGATACATAAGGTTTGAGATATACAATTTTTAACCACACAAATCTTGAAAAGTTAAATTTATATTGATGTGCTATATCATCATATAGACATGTGATAAAGTTTTGGCCTGCAACTAGTTAACTTGCCATATAACAGGAGATGTACCAGAAGAAGCATCTAGTTAATCCTAAACATACGACTGTTGTAGAAGCTGCACGTATAACAGCAGCAGCAGTTGACCAAGCTCGAGTAGCAGCAGCAGCAAAAGTTGTATGTGCAGCTTGAGTACACCCTGGACCAGTAACTCCAGCAGCACTGGACTTTGTACTGAACGGACTCTTGACGTTCAGCTATAGAATGTATACTAGCAACTTCCAACTCCATGGTCGTGTACAGATGATTAAGAGAAGCCACTACCAGTCCATCAGACAACGTGGTTCCAGCTCCTGGTTCGTCTTCAGTTGATTGGAAGATGCCAGCATGCTAACCATCCCAGCAGACAGTGTGATTCTACCTCCAGGGTCGACATCAGATGAATGAAATGGGCCAGTAATGCTAACCTGCCCAACAGTCAGCGTGAATCTGGTTTTAAGGTTGTCCCTTGACCTACAGCAACACCAAACAGCACCACCAGAGAGCGTAAACCTGGCTTCAGAGTCGTTTGCAGATAACTGAAGCCTTAGAAACGCCAACCAACATCAGTAGCACCAGACAGTGTTGATCCAGCTCCAGTCGCCTTGTCTGTAGCCATCAATGCTAACCTAAAATGGATAAAAACGAATGACACAACCACGTAATTACTCATTTCACTGCACATAATACAAGAAATATCTGTTGTGAATCTTGAGTAATGACGAATTTGATAAATCTTCATCCAGACAGTAAGATGTAGGAGGAAGGAATCAGCACAGCCGTTGAAGCAGCACAAACAGTCACAATAGTCAATCCTCATGTAGAATGCATCTTGAAAATTTAACACAGCAGGGGAGGCAGCTAGAGCAGCAGCAGCAGCAGCAGCAGGAGTAGACATTAAAACAAGGGATAACCTTCAAGCGGAAGCTCAAGTTTCTTGCTGGCGTTACTTTTTTTTCCCTACTGCATCACTCCCTGACGGATTGCCTCTCACACGTCGCATCGTGGCTGCAATTTCGATGCATCACTGTTTTACACTTTTTGCACAGCACTAAGTACACTAGAAATGAAGAGCCGGAACAGCCGATCCGCGAGCGAGATCGCGGTGAGCGGAAGCTACTGCTTCAAAGCACAACTTAGGTGTATTGCGCCACAACACTCTTCTGAAGATAATTATAATAACTGTCTCTTCTGCATCACGTCGTCGAAAAGCACTGGTTCACAGGAACAAGACATCTCGGTAAACGGATGAGGTCGTTTCAAAACATCCAGACACGCATTGAAAGCAGGTGTACACAGTGTCACAATAATAGATAACACCCTTCGCAGCATGAACTTTTTGCACTAATTTTCCATTGCCATTTTCAAATGAGTAACCATTATGTCTCCACAAGGGTCCCCAATTAACAATACTTTGTACTATATGTAACAACTGATGGACATTGTATGTCATAGCCGCTTTTGTATAGTGTAATTCTGTATAAGCAACCAACCTTTTCAGTAAGTTAGCAGCGTGTTGTAATTGTATCCAAGATATATTATTCTTATTAAGTATATGAAATGACTCTACCAAAAGTGACCAGTGTTGCTTATAAATAAGCATGTGCGGAATAGCCATGAGAGCAGGTAGGCTATAGTACAGAATCCATTTTTCAAGTTCTCTAGCCTTTAACCAACTTCTTTCCTTCATGGATCTGGACAACCTAGCAATTTGGTTAGGTCCTTTTATTTTTAAGACCACATCATTGATTATATCAATATCTGCATTAGATAACGAAAATGGCATGTAGCTTGGGTCGAACCAGTATTTGCAAAATTATTTTGCTATACCTAAGCAGATGCAGTGCATGCTGTCTGGCACAAAGCCTGAAATAAGATTAAAACCACTCAAATTAACTAGTACTGGTATTGGTGGCTTTTTAATTCCAAAAACAGGATTCGCAGATTCTCTACTTAGTTGCATATTTTGCAATGTTTCTATTTCTGTTCTATTAAATGGCACTTTATCGAGTAACACGTATTTGACGGAACCACCTCTATTACTTTAAATATAAAGTCCTGGATGCAGGCACCAGTATAACATCCAAAAGGTAGGTTCACTATTCCTACTATCAGACATCTCGCTACAGAGTCTACACAACAGCATATCACATGTACATGAAATCTATTTTCTACGCCATTAATTTTACAATTCCCTCATTGCATAATTTATTCATATATAACGTAAGGTTTCAAAAAGATATTCATATCGAGTTTATCTTTTCCAAACCAAATCCCACACGTAATTGGTTATATTAAATATTATCAAGTGTCGCGATAGTGCCACTAAAGCGAGTTCGAGAAGCAGACAGAGCCGCGGCGCCCATAACACTATTTACTTCAATATTGGTTGTAACATGGCAAAATCTTGCCGTGTGACAACGAGATCCGAACTATCGGGGTGAAGCGTCTTAAGGCTGTATGAATGCGTGTGTGTATGATATTAATGTCGTTTATTTTCCTAGTAAACGACAGGAGACAGAGCAGTGGCCGTGACGGACGAAAAGTACCACGGGCATCATCGACTCAGGAGTAAGAGACGCGAGAAAATGATCAACGCGTGCACCATAAGTTTCGATGCAGGTGACGTGCCTTTTGTGGTGACTGATGACGCGAGAGTCCGATTCAGCAGGACCAGTGTAACATCAGCTCGTGCACAAGAACGCCAGAAACAATAACTACAGATGCCACTAGAGTTCAGAGCCCGGATAACGGAGCATTGGGAGTCGCCACGGGTTCCGCGGCTGAGGCTATCTTACTCGCCTGCGAGCGAGAGGTTGCCCGTGCGTTGCGAGAGTTTGAAATTCGCGGCTATCTTCTCTGACGGTGTCTTCGCGGATATCTATACGCATGCGCAGGCGCACGCAGTGACAGCACACGAACCTATAGCGTTGCGAGCAAGCGATCTGTCGGGCCGTGCCGCGCTGAGCAACAGGCGCGCGCGGAATCCGGTGGCTAGGGAGAGCAGAGCGGCGGCGGCGAGTCGCGAGCGTTCGAGCTGACACTCGCCTGCTCCGACTGCTCCAGGATGGACCTGACTTTTCTTTTTTACCTGCTTCGCTCGAGGACGATCACCTGCCAATTCGCTCTTCCGAGGATTTCTGTAAGGTTGGTGAATCATTTCTTTCTCCGTTCGTATCCGTCGCAGGTGAAGTGCAGTTCCACGTTTCGGTTTCGCGAATGTTCTGGCTACCTCGTGTGCGAGCAAGATATCTTTGAATCGCTGTCTTTCTCTCGAGATTCGGATTTGTATAAAGACGTGCGAAAAGGGATATCTCGTCGTAAGAATGAGTGATTAAGTAAGATTGTAATATCTATCTGGTGCCGGCACCTAGATGTGGACGCACGAGGCGTAAGGTGGCCAGGCATTTCGTAGAAATAAGTTATTCCGGCGTCAGCGGAATTTGTAGCTATTCGAGAAATTGAGAGTGTGTGAAAGACTGAATATACGCGAGATATCTGGCACTTGTCGCGGCTACCTCTGTTAACGGGCATCTTATCTAACTTGTAACCGTAGATATTTCTTTGTAGCAATATAAGTTTGATATAAGAATATAAGATCTTTTAGTCAAAACCCCGTGTTTTACATCTTCCAAACCACACTCTCTCCTATCCGTTCGCGGGGTTGCAGCTAGCCGAGGACAGCAACCTCGTAAATCCCTTGCGCCAGGTAACAAAGAGTCGCGAGACTCTGATGTTCACGGTGAGCGTCTGGCGCTAAATCGGGTAACAGAAGTCCCGGGCAAGGAGTATTTACCCATAATAACTGGACGAAAACTCCAGTTACATGGTGTTCGGATTTTTCATGATACAGAAAAAAAAATACTTATCGTTACTGTTCGTGAGTTTTTTTTGACTTATTAGTATCTTCTCTAAGCTAAACTATAATTTCCAACGAAATTTTTTGTAAATCAGCCGTTTTTTTAATAATAAACGAGTGTATATATCGCGAATGCTCGAAACAGTTCCTATAAATTTTTCTCCAGTGCGGTAGGTCCGTGAAGTTGACTTTCTAGCCGAAAAGTGGTAGAAGCGTGAAGTAGGCCGCACAAGCTATTATGTGTAATACAGTTGGGTATCACTTTCCCACAGTAAGCTATTAAGTGTAATACAGTTAGCTATCGCTTCCCTACAGTAAGCTACTATATGTAATACAGTTGGATATCGCTTTCCCGCAGAGTAAGTAAATGTGTTTACATTGTCTGCTTGAATTTAAGGTTATTTTTTGAGGTCTAGGTAGTGCGCTCTATGATTTTTTATGTCTAGGTAAATAAAATTCGCAAAAATCGCGGACCCGTTTTGCGTTAGAATTTAGCACGAACCCCGGCTTCACGATGGCTCCCACCGGAGTACTCGGCGTGGCCAAGGCCGCGCTCGGCCTAGGCGCACGAAAGAAGGATTACGCGAGAGTAGTCGAAAGCGACCCGGAACACTCCAGAGAGCAGGAGAGGCTCGTGCACGAGGGATTCGAGCAGTTCGGTAAAATGACACCGCACACGGGTAGAGCTTTTGTAAAAACCGCCAGCCAGTTGGTCCTGGATTCGGACAATTCGGACACCGTTCAACGCGCGATGCGGATGACCGGAACCTGGCAGACGGACCAGCTGCGGTTGCTTTCCGGTAATTCAAAAGCATCGAAACCGCGTACAGCTGCGAAAAACCACGGGGACGACAGTCAAGATCGGTCCGAGGATAAAGCCGCGAGCCCAGTCGAGCTTTTAGCGGAAGCCCGGGCGATTTCTGCCGGAGAGCGAAATTCTCCGATCCAAGTTGATTTAGACAACTTAGGAAATAAGATGGGCGAGCTTAGCCTAGGCACGGACATGCTCGCAGGGGACGAGGCGTTCGGCCCATACGGGGTACCTCTTGCCGCGAAGCAACGTCTAGACATCGACAATAAGTGCCTAGAGGGCATACAGACGTATCACGAAATAAAGAGGGCAGTTTGGGAGGACCCAAACGAGCACAATAAAATTATAAAAGATCGCTCGATTAAAGATAACCGATACGAGGAAAAATACGTTGGCGCGAGCGCGGAGACCAGAGTGCCAAATCCGATGTGGAGGAGGCGACGGCTACCCGACGGCGCGACGAATCGTGCGCGCAATTTATTGACACACCCGAGGGCCCCAAGTTCTAATAATCACACCGACCCACGCCCCGGAGACGGCCAAGCCACCCGATCGCGCAGGACGGCTCCGACACCCCATTCAGGCACACACGCCACCGAAATCTCCAAACCGAGGGCGAGCCATTCAAAGCGCAACTCGCACGCGCAAAGCCCTGCGCGGTCGCGCACGAGCTCGAGTAGCGATAGCGAATTCAGCCGTAACGATAGGAAAGCACGCACGATGCGAGGCGGTTATGTCGAGCACCCCACGGTAACAATTAGCGTGGAGCACCTTCAGGCGCTGATCGAGCAGGCCACGGCGGGCAACGGATCTGAGCACAGGAGCCACTCGAGCGGCAGCCGCAGCAGCCGCGGGCACCGCGGAAACGGTCGGGACCGCGAGCGGCAAAGGAGGGCAAATCCAGACGAATGCGCGAGCGAGCGTGAGGCAAGGCTGGCAGCATTCGTCAGAGACACTCCCGAAGTGCGTGAGCGCGAGAGCCAAGCGAGAACCAAAGCCACGGTAGCTCCCAAAGAGTCCGGCCTCACCAAAAAAAAGGAAATCGGGAAGTTCGCAGCAAGTAGCTAGCCGCCCATCTCGCGGCTCTCTCGTTCACGCACGCACCCGCAATCGCTCAAATTCGAGCCCTCGCAGATCGAGACAGCAAGGGCGATCCCCCCTCAGAAATTCAGGCGCTGAAGAGCAAGCGCGGTCGGACACGGAGTCCGATCTCGAATTCGACAGCGAGCTCGATGACGAGTCCGAGCGCGATTCTTTCGCGATATTTAGCGACGAGTCGAGTGCTGAAGGTAGCTACGCCTCAGAAGCCGTAACGGATAATGGAACCGAGATTGACTCCGAAAGCGAGTCCAGCGACGAGTCAGTGGATAGAACCCCCGCGGTCGCTTTTGAAACCGCGAGTGAATGGGAGGACGATCGCGCCCAGCGAAGGCGCGATAGGCGTTCCAATCGCTCCGACAGCGAAAGGACACGCAGGCGCATGTCAAGACACGTCCGTAGAAAAGCTCCTCCATGACCTTACACTACACTTCGCTAACATTGGGATTGCGGACCAAATTCACGCGCAAATCAGGTCCATTAATCAGAATCCGGACGAGCCAGTGGGCGATTACGGTTTGCGCGTGGAAAAATTGTACAATAGGTTTATGACGATCGTAAATTCAGCCCCAGACCTAACCCTCGCGGATAGGGAAGCTAGAACTCGGCACGCGAGAGGAGACGTGTTAGAGCAATTTTTATTCGGGCTGAAGTCGCCACTGGATCATTTGGTGCGCAGCAGAGATCCGAAGGATCTAGGAGCCGCAATAACGACGGCCATCGAGTTTGAAGGGAAACAGAGTGGCCGAAACGCGTGCCGTACCGCACCCCCGCCCATAAAGCCATCCGCGCAAGTACGTAGGGCCACGGCGAAGGAGGTCAATGCGGAGGCAACCCGGCAACACGAGCCGTCCCCCGGAAATTCAGGGGAGGCCCAAGCCCAAGGCCAGAAACCGAAGGCCAGACCCCACTGTTGCTATTGCGATCGAACGGGCCATGCGGTCGAAAGCTGTAATTTGCTAATCCGACACGCGGCCCAAAAAGTAATCGCCAACCCCGATAAGAAAAGCGACGGGGGGGCAGAGGACAAAAAGTCGGGCAAAGGCAACAACGGGAACAAAAACGGTAAGTTCAATAAGAAGAAAAACCAGAAACACCGTAATAGAAATCGTTCGGACCGATCGAACGACAGAAACGAAAATAATCGCGGCAACGACCGCGACAGTGAACACGCGGAGGATTTAAACTAGACGCACGTTCGACACGATCCTCAAGCGTCGAGCGTGAGTCTAGCGATTCGGAATACAGTACCGAGCAAGGAAACGAGCAACATTCAATGTCGGCAAAAATTAAATTTCTCACCGCGGGGAGGCAACCGCCGATCGTCACCGTAAATTGCCCGCAATTATTAAAGAGATCGGGTAAATTTTACGCGGATTCCGGCGCAGATA
>CM053170.1:58133921-58159545 GCA_012977825.3 Pteromalus puparum
CCAAAAAGTAATCGCCAACCCCGATAAGAAAAGCGACGGGGGGGCAGAGGACAAAAAGTCGGGCAAAGGCAACAACGGGAACAAAAACGGTAAGTTCAATAAGAAGAAAAACCAGAAACACCGTAATAAAAATCGTTCGGACCGATCGAACGACAGAAACTAAAATAATCGCGGCAACGACCGCGACAGTGAACACGCGGAGGATTTAAACTAGACACACGTTCGACACGATCCTCAAGCGTCGAGCGTGAGTCTAGCGATTCGGAATACAGTACCGAGCAAGGAAACGAGCAACATTCAATGTCGGCAAAAATTAAATTTCTNTTCGAAATACAGTACCGAGCAAGGAAACGAGCAACATTCAATGTCGGCAAAAATTAAATTTCTCACCGCGGGGAGGCAATCGCCGATCGTCACCGTAAATTGCCCGCAATTATTAAAGAGATCGGGTAAATTTTACGCGGATTCCGGCGCAGATATTTCGGTTGTGAAAATCGGGAAGCTAGCACCCGGTTATCCTTACGACGCGCAGAAAATAATCAAAGTGCAGGGGGTGACAGCGGGTACCGCGCACACGCTCGGTCAGGCAGTGATACAGCTGCAAGGGCTGGTTTGCAACGTCCAAGTAGTACCAAATGATTTTCCGATTGAAAATTCGGGAATTATCGGGTGGGACGTGATCGACACCCATAATGGATGTGTCGATGCGGCAACCAAAAGCCTCAGACTCGGTGACGTTACATTGCCATTCGAGTCCGACGAGCAAGTCACCATCCCAGCACGGGTTAAAATGCTTATAAGCGCGCGCGTTCGTAATAACGATACGAAAGAAGGATGGGTCCCGTTGATGGACTTACATCCGAACCTATTATTTGGGAATTTCGTATCTAGAAATATCAATGGTCGGGTCATCGCGGAATGTATTAATATCGGTGACGCGGACGTGTCTATCCCAACGCCGGTGGCAGAATTGATTGAATGCGAAACAATCGCAGATAATAATTTATATCAAGCCGATGAGGACGGCACAGCCGAGAATGTTGCGAGTTTTTCCGCTAACCTACGCCGAATGTTTGAATCCAGTAAACCGGAAAAATACCGCGAAGTTCTCCACTTGAATAATAAATTAAAGGAGAACGCCGAAGCCAGGCGCGCTCGGGTCGAGAAAATCATGGGCCTGGCGGACCTCGAAGGGTGCAACGCGGAGGAAAGGGAATATATTCGTGAAGTCGTCGACGAATACGCAGGAGTGTTCGGTCTAGACGGCGAGCCGTTGCCCGCGACTCACTTATTGCAACACAAAATAGTGCTAAAATCCAACAGGCCCATTAGAAATCACAGATTCCGCTTTCCTCCGGCGATAAAAGAGCACATGCTCCGCGAACTGGCCAAGCTCCGAGAGCAAGGCATCGTGGTACCCTCGAACTCGAATTACTCGTCCTCGCTATGGATAGTTCCCAAGAAACCAGACGCGAACGGGAATAAGAGATTTCGCTTAGTAACCGATTTTCGGGCCCTTAACGAGGAAACCGAGGGCAGCTGCCATCCGTTGCCTTTCACGAGCGATATCCTCGAGCACCTAGCCGCGGCGAACTATATCACGGTAATGGATCTCAAGCAGGGTTACCATCAAATTGAAATGCACCCTGATTCCGCGCATTTGACGGCCTTTTATGCTCCCGAGGGCAACCATGGCAATCAACTGTTGCAATTCAACAGGATGGCCATGGGTCTCAAGGAGGCAACTATAACATTCACTAGAGCAATGTCTCTGGCAATGGCCGGGTTGCAAGGCGACGAGGTCGAGATTTACCTCGACGACTTGATGGTTTTCAGTGAAACCCTCGACGAGCATAGAGACCGCCTGCGCCGCTGCCTAAAAAGGCTTTTAGACGCGAACATGACAGTCGAGCCAAAGAAATGTCAGTTCTTGAAAAAAGAGGCTCATGTACTCGGGCATATAGTCGGCGGGGGCTGTATAAAAACAGACCCGGCTAAGACTCATGCAATGGCAAATTATCCGCCACCCACGGACGCTAGAAAACTAAAACAGGCCCTAGGCTTATTTAGTTATTATAGGCGCTTTATCCCGAATTTCTCCAAAATCGCGTACCCGTTATTCAGACGCTTGCAAAAAGACGCGGAGTTTGTCTGGGGCGACGCGGAGCGCACGGCCTTCGAAACACTGCGCAAACTAATGTCGGAAGAGCCAGTGTTAAAGGCCCCCGATTTATCACAGCCATTCATAGTAACCACGGACGCCAGCGATTTCGCCTTGGGCGCAATATTAAGCCAGGGGAAAATAGGCTCGGACCAACCGTGCGCGTACGCGTCGCGCTGTCTGAAGGGCAGCGAGCTCAAGTATCCAACGTACGACAAGGAGCTCCTCGCGATCGTATTCGCGAAAGAACAATTCCGATATTACCTCTTCGGGAGAAAATTTACTATCTGCACTGATCACGAGGCCTTAAAGCACTTCCATACTACCAAAAAACCGGACCTGCGGTTCAACCGGCTGAAAGCGGCGCTTGCGGGATATGAATTCGACATTATATATCGCCCCGGCATCAAGAACGCGAATGCCGACGCGCTCTCTCGAAACCCGGTGATTGCAGAAGGCGAAGTGAATCCGGATTTGCCGCGTTTAGAGCTGTACGAGCTAGCCGACAAGCAAATCAGAGAAAATCCCGACGAGGAGGCTGGCGCGCCACCGGGCAGAATATTCCGGGCCCGCGCGATCAAAACGCAGGGCGCCGACGGAAACAGAAAAACGCGCCGAGAAGCATCCAACTCGGAAAGCTCGATAAGCCGCGACGAAGCGAAAAAGCCCTGCGATGATAAGTCGATAATTTTCAAGCGCGGTGAGTTTCTCGCCGTGAGAAACGAGTTCGATGATTTTTACATATGCCGCCTGTTACACGACGTGTATCACGGCGACGAGAAATTGAAAATTCAATGGTTTTCCGCAGTAGAAGGCTGCGAGTTCGTCTACACTCCGGATTACCGCGATGTAACATTGTATAATTGCGTGCTGACGAACGTAACGCTGAAAAGGGCAAACAAAAGTAGATACCTTTTGGACGGGGCGGAAAACGCGAGGATAAAACAAATTTTGAAAGAGTCGATAGAATTTTGCGCCGACGCGCCCGCAGCGAGGCCTTCAGCTTCGAGCCCAAATCGGGACGAGATGACGAGCGCCGACGAGTCCATGCGTTCGGTAAGATCTACGATCTTGAACAGTACAAATTCTCATTGTATCCCACCCGAAATCCGGCCGTACGTTAAGTACGTGGCATCGACGGTCAAGGCAGCCCGTAGCTCCCAGCGAACGCGGGGCCCGCTATCCCAAAAGCTGTACGATCCCAGCAGCACGAGCAGCGAAGACCAGGCCACACGGATTCCCCCATCGGGCAAAGTAGCCATCAACCTGGAGCCACTTCAGACGTTCAGCTTCCCTCTCGGACTCATAATACAGGATGCGGTCTCCCCGAATCCGGCGCAACACCCCGGCGCATTAAGTGCACCGCCAGCCGCCGAAAATCCAATTTCCCTCGCAACGCGCGTAAGCGCAGTAGCCGGCCCGGAAGCCGCGAGCCCAGTCGTGCACGCCAAAGATCCGCTATGGCCGTGGCCCGGAGAGAACTTCAAGAAGAGGCTAAGAGTCGAAGTAAAGGGAAGAGAACTCGAGGACAAGGGCGGCATGCGCATAGACGTGTGGGAAGCGAATTCGTCGGTCGCGCCGGAGGCCAGCAAGCCAGACGCAGTGTCAGCGAGAACATCGCCGCACGCGCGGGACGAAAACATGTGCGCAGGTGAACAAAGCGCGCGCACAGCAAGCCGCAGTCCGACCAGCGTAATCGGAGTAACTAGTCCGCGAAAACGAAACGATTTCGACGGAAAGAACGGGTCGGGTGTACAGGAAAGTAACTCGAAGCCCGAAAAATCCGCCGACAGTCAAGGAAGCGCAGTTAGCATGAATTCCGCGCCGAATAGTAACCGGAACCAAGTCTACGAAGCGCATCCCGAACCATTTGCTGACTCCGAAGGCCCTCGCGAAGACTTCTCGGGTATACCGCGAAACTACGACCGGAAACCCGCGCCGTCGGACGAAAACTCGTCAGCAAGTTCGGGTAACGTCTGCATGTATACATACATTCGCAAAAAGCAGTGTGCAGAGCCACGTGCGAAATTACGCCGATCCGACAATATTCCCAGTGCGCCGCCGGGAAATTGTCTATTTTATTCATTAATGAAGGTGCTCAAGCTCGAGACTTCGGCGACTAGCCTAAGACGCCGATTGCTCGCTTCACCATTATTAGGATCGTGCGGAGAACCGGCCGAGGCAAAAAGAATTTTAGAATCAAACACCGAGTACGGTAACATCGATTGCGCATTTATTTTCGCGAATGAATTTGGCGTAAACATCTGTGTCCATTATGATCTCCCCGGAGAGACGCGTATTTTCTGCCACATTGTAGTGCCTGGCGCATCGGAAACGATTCACTTAAATCTAACCGGTCAGCACTTTACACCCTATATACGGGTAGAGGCACCTAAAGCCTCCGCAAAAACTCGTAAGCCTAGACGCAATTCACCTTCTTCGAGCAGCGAGGAAAGCGAGAGGCCTAAATCTCCGATTTTAGGGAGAAAGGCCCGAACAAGCAAGAAAACGTCGCGCACGACTGTACGACCGGGTATAGTAAATAATAAAAATCACAGCGACGTCCAGGACAAA
The DNA here is from genome assembly GCA_012977825.3 of Pteromalus puparum. Taxonomy (NCBI): domain Eukaryota; kingdom Metazoa; phylum Arthropoda; class Insecta; order Hymenoptera; family Pteromalidae; genus Pteromalus; species Pteromalus puparum. Next base: position 58,138,657 of record CM053170.1, read on the forward strand.
TCGGCCTCGGAGGCCAGAGACGCGCCGTCACCCGTAGAATCGAACCAGTCTCCGCGTCGTGAAAATCAGTCAGATACGGGAAATGTATCGCCGATGAATCTCTCACTTATCGTAGGCAGAGATTCACTAAGCGCGGCCAGGTCCCCGGAACCAAACTTGGGGTTTAGCTTCAGCGAAAGCCGAGACGGCGATAGTCTCGCCAAGGTCGCAGCTCAAGCCAGGCCGTATTCACCGCAGCCCGACGCAACTGCACCGTCAGCTGCACGTGACGTCAGTAGCGAGAGCGATGCAGCGTCGGCATTTGACGTAAGCGCAAGCGCCGCTGCAGCTGCTTTAAACAACAGCAAGATGAAACGCTACGTAGTAGCCGGAGCGAGGCCTCCACGCGAAAAACCCCCATGGGCAATTCCCGATGGTCAGGAGCCCCCTCCGTTTATTCACCTGCAGTCGCTCGATGAGCACCCGTTCCGGTTCCATGAAAATCTAGTCTACCTGATCTCAGCAGATAAATTTATTTCTACTGAGATACAGGAAGCGCTGATCGAACGAGGATATCTAGACCCTAACGCGTTAACCGAGAACGATTTTAAGTTGGGCGAAGTTAACGTAACAGAGTGCAAAGGGTTCAAACTTATCGGGGTTTATATAAAAAGCTTTTTCGAGGACCGCCCGCTACGAGCAGACCTAAGCAAATGCCTACGCACCTTGAAACGCGTAGCTCTAAAGGAAAACTTACGCAGCTTCGCCATAATCCGAGACCTCGCGATGCTCACGTTATCGCAATGGGCCAGTTTTATAGAATTATTCGACAGGATTTTCGCGAATAAACCCATTGTTGCGGTCCTTTATAAAAATAACCTGCCGGTGCCCGCGGTATCCGAACGGTTTAAATTAATTAAAGAGTACCACGAAGCAGCAATGGGAGGACATAGGGGCGTATCAAAAACGTACAGTAAAATCGCCGCTGATTTTTACTGGCGAAACATGCGCCCGGACATAAAGCAATTTGTTGCAAGATGCGCCACGTGCCAAAGCAACAAGCTGGTCCGCGTGAAAACGCGTTTTCCGCTACTCATTAGCAACACGCCGTCCACTCCGTTCGCGCAAATAGCCTTAGATTTTTACGGGCCTCTTGACGTGACAAAGCGCGGCTACAGGTACATCCTATCCGCACAGGACATGCTCACAAAATATACGATCCTGACGCCGACGAAACACGCCAACGCGGAGGAAGTTGCGCGCACGCTCACCGAAAAAATTATTTGTATCTTCGGGCCGCCAGCCGCGATCGTAACCGACCAGGGCACGCACTTCCAGAATAGAGTTCTCGAGGAACTCGCAAGAATTTTTGGGATTAAGAAATTTTGTACGACGGCGTACCACCCGCAAGCAAATGGCTCCATAGAACGGATGCACCATACGCTCACGGAGTACCTGCGTAAATACGTGAGAAATACCGACGAATGGGATATCTGGACACCGATTTGCCAGCACGCGTATAATTGCACGGAACACGAGAGTACGCGGTACACCCCGCACGAGCTATTATTCGGCGTTAAGCCCAGAACGCCCTCGAGCTTTCCGCGAAGCGACAGCGGCATAACGTATAATGAGTATATTAATGACATGACTCTTAATCTCACGGCCCTGCAAACGATGGCCGCGATGAATTTAGTCCAATCTAAGTATAAGTCTAAGCATTATTACGACCGGAAATTAAACTCGAAGCATTTCCGCGAAGGTGAAATAGTCTTCCTACTCAAAGAACCCAAAAAAGGGAAATTTTCGAAAGAGTTCAGCGGACCTTTCGAAATAATTCAAGTAAATAGAAAAACGAACAACGTTACGATCAAAAACGACGAAATGTCAAGAGTAGTGCACGTTAATAAGCTAGTGCGACCAAGCGCACTAGCCAGGGAAGCTGATTCGTCAGCAGCGAACCCCGAGGAGTAGGACGTTTTTTTTTTACTGTTTTTTTTTCGCGTCCCCGGACGTGGGCCGCGCAATAAAACAAAAAACGTCCCATACTCCCAAAATACGCTTCACGCAACGAAAAGCCGGCTGCTCCAGGTTATCGTTCCTAATAGCGTTAACCAAAGCATTTGGTTTCAGGATTTGCGTGCACATCTGCGAAGGGGCGGTCGTTCCGAAGCCCGAAAGCGGCCCAGGCCGATTCATCCATCAGCTGAAGGAAAACTTGGGCCTGATTACCGAGAAAATCGCGCCCCTCGCGACATCCAGTACGGACTGGAAGATAATCCAAAAGACCGACCTGCGGCCTTACTTCAAAGCGAGCGAAGAACTCGTTGATCATGTCGCTAGCATCATCCACGCCTGTAAACCCCGGTGCGACGCCGAGGGCTTACTTGAAGAAGCTATCATAGCCGCTCACCAAGTAGAACGTGTATTAGACTTAGTGCTAACACACAGCGAGGGCGAAGGGCATCAGCGTGCTCGGCGATCTCTGCTTCCGTTCATCGGCTCAATTCACAAATTCCTGTACGGTACGTTGACCGAAGCCGACGAGGCTGAAATACAGGAAGCTGTGAGAGCAATTGCCGAGGATACGCGGAAAACCGCGGCTCTCCTCGCGAATCAAACAGAGATAGTCGAGCGCGAGCTATCGGATATAGACAGTAGGATGCTAAAAATGAAAGTGGCAACCAGCATATTGTTTAACAAAACAATCGAAGGCAATATCGCCATAACCGCCCAGAACGCGATTCAGAACGCGAGGGCGAGCATTGCCCAATTCAGACTCGACACTGAAGTTATCACGGACGCGGTATTATTCGCGGCGAAGGGCCTTATCCACCCACGAATGATGGCGCCAGAAGTAATAAGCCGCGCGGCGAGTACCGTGGAAACCGCGGTGGCCAACGCGAAATTCCCGCTCCCCGACGGCAAATTCTCAGCGATTCCGGTGATGAAGGTATCGAGAATTGCAATCATGCTATCAAACGGCCACCTGATTTACGTGGTAGCCGTCCCTCTCCTCGACATTGAAAAATTCAACCTTTTCAAGGCCTCTCCGATACCGGCGGTACAGCAAGTAATAGATGCTTGTAGCATCGCTGCGTACGTTTGGCCAGAACATAGTTATTTTGCGGTGAGCGAGTCGAACCGCACGTACATGCCATTACCTGCAGAAAGAGTCTCGAAGCTGCGCAAGCTTGGCAACACGTTAATCGCGGTAAATCCTGAACCCATTCGAGAGATTCAGGATAGCGCCGCGTGCGAAATTAAAATCGCGTCAGGGAACCCGATCGAGGACCCGAGCCATTGCGATGTCAGGATCAAGCAATTGAGGGACACGTTTTGGCTTAGACTGTACAAAGCCAACACGTGGATATACGCTACGAGATGGCCCGAGGATATTTTTATCCAATGCCTACGCGCCGAACAAATAGCTACTCGGTTATCGGGCGCGGGCATACTCGAGCTCCACGAGAGTTGCGCGGCACACACAGGCAGCGCGCGCCTAACAGCTTCCCGATCATTTAACGCCCGAGTAAACGGCACAACCTTCGAGACAATCCAGTTTAATATATCTAAAATAATCGCGAGTTTAAATACATCGGCGGACTCGGAGGCAGATTTCGAGCAGGCCATCGCGAGCGAGGCCGCCTACCGCGCGAAAAACTTGCACGGCACTGACCTCGAAAATTTAAAAACCGGAGCGGGTTTGCGTGAAATCGCGGACAAAGCTCGGGAAATCGCGCATAGAAAAGCCACAACTTTCGAGCTGAAGAATTTAGGCAGCTATTCGAGTATATTCGGTTACTCCTCTTGGTCCATGATAGGCGCCCTCGTGATCGCGATCGGCCTGATCTGGTGCTTCGTTCGTTATCGCGCCGGGAAGCCCATGCGCGATTTAATGAAGCAGCAAAAGACGATCATGCACCTAGAAATGGCGCGCGAATTCCGCCGGAACCTAGCCGAAACTACGGCATAATTCCCGTTGTAACATAAAGCTATGACGACTGCGGATTAGCCATAGAGAATGGGTTTCGACCCGAGTAAGCGTATTCTTTTCTTCTGATCAAGCATTCATTCGGTTGAGCGAACTCCGAAAAGGTAGCGTCAACTACCGTAATATCATCTCATTAATCGGTTGAGGCGGCAATGGGACGCTCTTCCTGCTTCGGTCCAGGAAGAGACATCCCTGACAAGTTTCGTCATCCGCTCGCTCGCCTTCGCTTGAGCTCTAGAAGCTACACTGTTGGAAATGTCTCGAAAATTCAGTCATTTTCGATTACACATTGTAACTGGAAAATCAGTCCTTCGTAACCAAAATGAAAATTCATATACATTTTGATTGAATTTTCCAAACTGAGTTGAAATCCAATAACATGTACTTGGAAAAACTTAGAAAATTTTTGAGTTCACGCGTATAATCCAGTGCAGTAAACAGTGCAGTAAAGTTTACTAAAATATGAAAAGTTTTACTGGAAATTACAGTAACCTGATCACAGAGCGAGAATAGTGGGCAAATTACTGTACACGTGTAGTAAATTTTACGGAAAAGTATAATACAATTTCCAAAACAGGACAATAATTTTTATGGCGACTGGTGGTTTGTACACAGACTACGTGATAAATTTTACTGTACTTTTTTCGTAATTTCGAAGCCGTTTCTCGACTTTCTATAATCAGATGTTTAAATGTGTTAAACTACTACATACGCAGCTATTTTTAACGGACGCGGCGGCGGATTGGATAAGTGATCCGCCTCTCGCCCCTAAGGTTGCAGGTCCAAGTCCCAGTCGGAGCAGAATTTTTTTTTCTCTCTTCTTCAAAGTTTTTTTCTTTTTTTAAGGTTCTTCAATGTCAATTAACTTAAAATTAATAAAATCGCAAAAAAATATTGTCACAACGTGACTTAGTGTGGCCGGGAATTAATTTTTTTTTATAAGTTTCAACCATAGTTACTGAGAATTCAACCACGTGATTGAAATTTCAATTCTTGAGTGAACGAATTCTCAGTTACGTTCATGAAAGAGACTTCCGGTACATTGGGCTGAAGATTCAATCAGATGTTTCTAGCAGTGTAGTTGTCGCTACGCTTACCTCAGTTGTCCGTTCTACCAATCGTTCGCGTTACATACGCCCACAAAGTGTAAAGGGCTGTAGCCCGTATGTTATATAATACTAAGTTAATTGAGTTGTCTCTGACGACAAAAGGGAAGAAAGACTTTCCCGTAAAATTCTAATATATGCAATTTATGACTGGGATTAAAAAAAGAGGGAAAACCGGAAAAGGTACATATATAGGAAATTTACTGTGAAAATATTAATGATTACAATACAAATTCAGATACTGATATTAAAAAAAAAAGCACAAAGTCAAATATTAATTATAAAAATTTTTCAAATTCAAATGTTAATTCAGAAACTATCAGTAGAGTCAGATGAGACGAAGTTGGCGGCAGCTTCTTCGGCCTCAATACGGTCGGAGTGGCCGGGCAGCAGTCGATGCGCCCGATATCCCTCGGGATCGTCGCGTGGCGCACGGATGGTTATGAGCATGACCGTGAACGGGCCACAGCAGCCGCAGTAGACTTCCCGTTGTAAGTCGTCGCCCACGGCCCCACGGTTCAGACAAAATGACAGCCTGAACGGCGAGAACGACGGTGTCTTTACCGCCAGGTGCCAGTCCGACACATAGGGCACGGACCTCGGGCCGCGATACGCGATGATGTTCACGGGCTGAAACAATAATGCGCACATAATTAGAACCGCGTCAAAGAAAAGCTACGATCAAGGGCTCAAATTTAACAGCGTGTACTCACCACACCCTTGGGGCAGACGACCACGTAAACGAAGTACAGGTCGCCGTCGTAATAGACGACGTCTGCACCGGGATAATGGCCGGGCGTCCACTCGCCATCCTCCGGTAGCCGCCGCACGACGCGTCCGCCAACCTGTAACAGAGAATCAGATAACAACGTTACTCCAGAGTCAAGCAACGAATATTATTTGAGACAGTTAAAATTTTTTTTTTTTTTTTCTTTTTATCTTCTTCTCTCAGCACGCCAGCGACGCGCAATAAACATGCGATCTCTCGCGCAGCCGCTGAGGCATCGCCGCATGCATTAGAAATCAATTAATAAAATTTGAAAACTCACCCGACCGTCCCGCCTGCAAGTGACCGGGAAACGTTTGCTGGTACCAGGGGGCACCAGCCAGCAGTTATCGCCTGTGAGCGGCGCGCCCCAGAGAGGCCACCGCGGCACCCGCGGTGAGCTGTAGTACGTCATGGTGACCCGCTACGAATAAAGAAAAAATGCGTGAGCCAACATTCTCACGCGCTATCGGTCCTCCAGGCGAACAGTAGATTAATAAATGAACTCACCTCCCCGCAGTAGCCGCAAGTAAGCCACTCGACAAAAGTGCCGAGTACCTCTCGCCCAGCTTCAGTGCCCACCGGGCACATAAAATATCCGGCCGCCGGATCGCACATCACGGCCGCGCCGTGCACCCGCCAGATCCGCCGCCAATCCTCGTGGTCCGCCGCAGTCACAGTAGGCGACAGGAGCGATTGCAGCCGACGATGCCGCAGGGCAAGGCGATCCGGATGGTCTGCCGCCATGTCGCAACTACACTTCAACTTCACTTTTGGTTGCACGACACACGAACTCACTCGCGAACTAGATGCGTCCGGGCAGGCTGCAGCGGTGCTACTGCCGCAGCATCCACCGACCGCGTCGCAGCGCGATTATCGGGCAGCGAGGTATGCGGCTTATCGCTCCGCGTAACGTGATCCCGAGCTACAATGTAGGGACTTCGCGAAGCCAAGAAGCGAGCGGAGAAGTTATTTCTTTAAGCAAGCGGCGTTGCCAGATCGAATAATATTCGTAAAGCCAAAATTTAAAACAAAAGGAAAAAGCCAAGCTGGTCGGAAAGCGCGAAAAGACCAACGCGCGCGCAATGCACCCGCGCGGTGCAGCCAAGCGTCTTCCTCGTTTTTCTTTTTGTTTCAAACTACAATAATCAATATAGTATATAACATAATTCAGTATATATAATTAAATGTATTTTCTTTTCAGTCATATTTGTTATAATATGCAATTATATATTTAAGCGCCACGCGCTATTATTGTGGGATACTTTACCGGGATTATATTTTTTTAAATATATTAATGTATAAGATGAGCTCCGTTCGCAAACTATGTAAAGCAGCAGCGGCTGACTCATCGACAACATCCGCGCCAACACACACACATACACTCACACTATAGCTAATCATGGACAAACACGCCTTCGGCGGAAATCCAATGCGCTACACATATCGGTGCACGCAGTGCACCTGGCATCCAGGGACAAAAATTTTATTTTATTCATTCATTTAAAGTTCAACGCTCACTCACCGGCGGTACGCGCTATCACGCGCCCCACCGCCTCACACACACACACTCACACACCAGCGCTCTAGGCACGGCTACTGACTGTTTTTTTTTTGGGTGCCGAGGTCGGACACCCGCGCGGCCGCGGAAGTGTCACGGACGAGCCGTGGGCTATCCGGTGGCACCGCGACACGTGCGGTACAGCGTAAGCAGACAGAGCCGGTGCCCGGAGTCTCTCCGTGCAGAAGTGCAGCGTATGCACTCCTGCACGCGGAGCCGCTCGCCATCGACGAGTCGCGTCGACGGCGGAGCGGGCAGATCACCGGCGACTACCAAACCGAGCGGAGCTCTAGTCTGGCAATAAAGAGTACCAACCATTACTGCTGCCTACTTCATTAGTCGCTCACAGAGCAGGACCAATCCATTGTCCATCCGTAACATTACATTTCCTCCCACCCGAGGGTAGTGTCGAGGTATACAGGGTAGCCGATGACGAGGTCTAGGTGGTGCGCTCTGAGGCTTTTGGTGTCTAAGTAAATAAACCATACAAGGACGGCGTCTGGACAGGGTACTTGGTTTTTTCATGACTTTCTAAGACATAAAAAGAAAATGTTAGTTAATCGCCGATAAACAAAATAAAACGGTCATAGCAAGTTACGTAGTAAATATCGTGAGAGTTGTTCCTAATTGATCATTAAATAACTTAACTTTAAGTTAAGTAAGCCCTTTATTTACAAAAAAGAATTTTGTTGCTTCATTATGAGTGAATATAATACACTTGACTTTGTTTGATTGATCTCAGTTCTTTTTTATCAGTTATTTCGTTGCGGAATATACTAAACTCGCCTAACCTTTTTCTTTTTAATATGGTACTTTCCCTGGTAGAAATATTAACGGGTTTCCAGCAAGAAATTAGCGAGACCCGTTAAAAGTCAGCATGAAATTAGCTACAAACTCGCTAACAGAGCGACTTTTTGTCGGTATATTAATGATACTCATACGCAATCGACAAAGATAAGGTAAACCGCGAAAGAAAAACACTGATAATGTAGACGTGGCTTTACTCTGATTAAGTGAGTCAGCAAGCGCAGCGCACCGACGAACGCAGCGGCGGGTCACGTGGTCGTGGCGCTTCGGAAGGGCGCTGGGGTAGCTTGGTTTGGCCGTGTATAACGAGTGTTATCGTCATATTTCCAACACTCCCACCCGATCACACTCGACATCATCAAGCTAGTCTGGACCGTACCGTTAACCTGACTTCCATTGCGCCTCTGCATCCAGACATCTGTAGGGTTACTCTGAAACATAAAAGTATTTTAATTTCCCAGCAACAATTTGTTCAGCTTATTATGGCTATCAGAGAGCAAAGGTTTGGTAAAAATATCTGCCCTTTGCTCCATTGATTTAATCCACTCTATCTTTACATATCCTAGTTGAACACATTGTTTAACATAGTCCTCACATATCCCTGGCATATGTCTGAGTTTGTTACTTTCATCCATCTGTGTGCAAGCTACTGCTGCTTTGTTGTCACACCACAGAATGAATGGGAAGTACTCCATACCTCGAATTACTTTCAAAGACAGGCACACGCTGATTGCTTCTCTGCATGTCTCACACATAGCCACGTATTCGGCTTGGCATGTTGACAGGGCCACGTAGGTTTGTTTGTGCGTTCTCCAAGCTATCGTGTCTCCGTACAACATGACTGCATGTACGCTCGTTGTGAGTGAATCTTTGCAGTCTGCAAAGCTTCTATCTGAGAACGTCTCCATTCCGTCTTTAAGGCCTCTGTATGTCGCTGCCAACTTGCAGAGTAGGCGATATACTTGAACAGCCTGGTGACCATTTTCCATTCATTTTCAGTTGGGTTCTGCTGATGTCTACTTAGAACATTAACAGCGTAAGCCAGGTCTGGTCTTGTGCCTGACACGAGATATATCAGAGAACCTACTATTTCTTGGTATCTTCGTTGATTTACGACTTTTTCATCAGTTGGTTCTCGTTGTTTTCTCTGTTTTTTAAGCACTAGGTTCGTGACCATGGGAGTTGGTTGACCCTTGGCTTGAGCATATCCAAATTTCGTTTGCATCTTGTTTATGAACTTGATCTGGTCCAATCGTATTGTTCTGTCCTTTCTATTTCGTGTTATAGTGATTCCAAGGAATTCTTTGGGTTCACCCAGGAATTTCATGTCAAATTTCTTACTTAGTTCTTTCTGTACCTCTTTCATCTTTGATTCGTTATTGCCTGTTAGCAATATGTCGTCGACGTACAACAGCATTATTATACAGCAGTTATTTTCTGTATATACAAATAAGCATGGGTCTCTATTGTTGGCTTGAAAGCCCAGGTGTTTAAAAAATTCTGAGAAGTGTGCATTCCAGTTCTTTGGGCTTGTTTTTAAACCATATAGAGATTTGTGGAGCTTCCATACTTTCGTCATCTTTTGATTCTCATATTCTTCAAAACCGTCTGGTATTTCCAGGTATATTTCTCGTTTTATGGGGCTGTGTAGGAATGCTGCTTTGACATCCAGTTGCCACATTATAAAGTCGTGTTTGTTTGTTATGGCAAGAACTTCTCTTACTAGGGCAAGTCGTGAAACAGGTGCGTATGTCTTGCAGAGATCGTATATGTTTGAGTCCTTAAATCCTCTTATTACATTTCTCGCCTTGTATTCTGGATACTCGGTTCCGTTATCTTTCCGCTTGAAAACCCATCTTGGGTCTAAAACGTTCAGTTTCTTTCCACCTTTGCATGTTCTGTCAACAACTTCATACACCTGATTCTTCTGCAGAGCTTCTCTTTCCTTTCCTCTTGCTTCCTGCCAACTGTCCGCATCTGGTGCTGATACGATTTTGGATCACCGTTGATTGTCGTCAGGAATGCATATAAGCCATATGCACTTATTCCTTCGATATCCTCCTGTTCCTCGACTGCAGCTGCAGTATCTGTGCTCTGTATCTGCTTTCGAGTATCGGGTCTGTGCACTACCTTGGGAGTTGGTTTTGCTGCTGTCTTTTGTGTTTGATTCATACACATTAATGATATTCTTGTCTTTTCCTGGTGTAGGTGAGCGGAAAGCAGTTCGTCTGAACGGAGAGCCAGATGGTGACCTGCTGGAGTGTCTCTTATTGCGACTGGGTGACTTGCTTTCCTGTCTCCTCTGCTTTCGTTCAGGTGACCTGCGCCTTCTCATTTCAGACGTCCTCTTTCGTAAGAGTCCCTTCCTGGGTTCTTTACAGTCCTTGATGATGTAGTCAAAACTTGTTGCAATTAAAGCTCTTGGGCTCGTCATGAGAACAGTCGGCCGTGACGTGGCTTTGATTGGCACACCTTTCGCAGCGTTTAGTTGGTCTTTCACGGCTTCTGGATCGTCCCTCGGTTGAGCGGCTTGTCCTGTCCGCAGGTTTACTACGCTGGTGACCTTGGGCTTGCTGATCGGATTCGCTCCAGTGAGCTTCAGGTCGTCTATGGACTTGGTCAGGGTGCTCATGTTCGACTTCAGCGTCTTGTGAAGTGTCTCCAGGTTTGTGGTCATCCTGGCATTTTCCTTAGCTACTGAGTCGAGTCCATCAACCAGTTTGCTGCTATGTGACCGAAGTTGTTATATTATTGGGTGGACACTGCACCGAATATATGAGAAAGCAATCCCCAAATGACTCTTGGCCGTATGCGGCTAAGTTCACGGTCCTTTCACTTTCAGATCAGCTGATTTCATGATAATGTCGAAGGAAAAACGTTGAAACATTTCGTTTCGTTTTATATAATCTAATTAATATACTCGTTAATTTTATTATCTTATTATATATATAAAGTCCAAAATTTATATTCTCAAACTACGTTTTACAACAGAAATTGTTACCGCGCCAATTGATATATACATGTATAGTCACCTTCTGCACCCAATTTCACGGTCCTACGACATTTCGGGCTGAAGCATAAATACGTAATTTCAGCATTTTTTGATTATGTACTCACATATTATAAAAATAAGCAGCTTTTTCACTAATATTTTAGTTGGAAACTTACTAACAGTAATGATAAGCATTCTTTTTTGTATAATGAAAATTCTGAACACCAATATAGAAGTAAATATGTCACGGGCGCCGCGGCTTCGCCTACTTCTCAAACTCGCCTTCGTGGCTCTACCGCGCCACTTGATCTGGTAATACTCTGTCCCCAACAAAACAGTTAATCATTTTGCACAAATCGGCTATTCCACTATGACAGAGATTAAACGACATTTCCAATTTCAGAACACAAAGTAACACTTCTAATTTACTTACAACTAGCCCGTCAATTTTGTAATTTTCCTCATCACTATTCATCTTATTTGCATCAAAATGATCATCGTCATTATCTTCATCGTCTTCATCAACAAATTCTTCGAATGCATCGTTTATCCACGAGTTCTGAAAATGACATTAATTATTTAATTTCTGGCAATACTGTTTTTACTTTTAAATATGTATACGACTGATTCTGAATTACAAAAGCTATAATATATGTTTTTATCCAGGGCGAAATAAGGATGATTTGAAATTTAAATAAAACAATTATAAATCATGTTGTGTTTATGTTCCCAATATAGGAGAACAGTATAGCAACCTAAACTAACCTACGTACACGCAATAGTAGGCAACGAATATAACCGCATACATACAAAAGTATACGCCGCGTATAGTACAGAAAGTACAGGTTGTCTGCTGAGCTACATAGCAGAATAGCAGATACAGTAATACACAGCAGACACACTACACAGTTCTCACATTCTCCGTCAATATTAAAAATAACCATACTGTACTTGTTAGAATTATGACGATAACATCGACATCTAGCTAACACCGCAGCGCCCTCGCGACGGCAAGTCGTCTCGACCACGTGATCCACCGCTGTGCTCGGCGGCGCTCTCCGCTCGCCGCCTTACTGTTCGCCAGCTCTCCGAGCAAGTAACATCTTCTAAGCTGGAGCCGCGTCAAGTTACCTCTTTGTTCTCTTCGTACGATAAATAAAGCCACGTTTAGTTCCTATGATACTTCGAGTGTATTTGATTCTGCGTTTACCTTTTATCCTGCACGCGTATCGGTTTTTCAATAATACTAACAGGTTATGAGCCCGGCTTGCAACCACTGCGCGAACCGCCGGATAAAAGTGGAAAAAAGTGAAAAGAAAAGCAAGAATTACAGTCGACGAACGGCACGCAACTTCCCAGGAACGTCAAGACCACGCTGACGACGCGTCACTCGACAAGTCCACGTGGTCAAAGGTTTCTCCAGGAAATGCCGCTACGCTGTCCGAGTCGAGAGCCATCGCCAGGCCAAGAGTCACGATGTCAACGGGTCAGTTTCGGTGGGAAAACCCAGAAATCACGAGTAAGTACACAAAGTATTCCGTTAAGTGACGTAGTTACGCGCCAACGAAGAAAACGCGTTTTGTGAAAATTTCAAAGATTAACGCAATTGAGAAAGTGATGTGCATAAAGTGAAGTAGAGCCAAAAATCGCGAAAGATCACGGTAAAACGGACAAACAAAACACGCGAATAGGCATTGTACCAGCCATAAAATCAAAAGTTGAAACGCGTTACCAGATGGCTTCGAAGAATATGAAAATCAAAGACAGACAAAAGTCTGGAAGCTTCACAAATCCTTGTACGGATTGAAAACAAGCCCAAAGAACTGGAACGAACACTTTTCGGAGTTTGCTAAACGTTTGGGTTTCCTAGCAAACAATAGAGACCCATGTTTGTTTGTGTATGCCGTAAGATGAAAGAAGTACAGGAAGAACTGAGCAAGTAGTTTGACATGAAGTTCCTTGGTGAACCTAAAGAGTTCCTAGGAATCACCATAACCAGGAATAGAAAAGAAAGAACCATCAAACTGGACCAAATTAAATTTATAAACAAAATGCAGATGAAATTTAAATACGCACAAGGCAAAGGACAATAAACTCCCATGGTTACTAACCAAGTGCTTAATAAGCAAAGGAAGCAAAGAGAGAACGAACCAACGAACGAGAAAGTCGTGAATCAGCGTGAATACAGAGAAGTAGTTGGTTCTCTGATGTATCTGGTATCAGGTACAAGGCCTGATTTGGCCTATGCAGTCAACGTTCTAAGCAGACATCTGCAGAATCCAACCGAGAACGAGTGGAAAATAATCACCAGGATATTCAAGTATATTGTCTACTCTGCAAGTTGGCAGTTGACGTACAAAGGCTTGAACGAAGAAATGGAGTCATTCTCAGACGCATGTTTCGCAGATTGCAAGGACTCACTAACTACTAGTGGTCATGCAGTCACGTTGTACGGAGATACGATAGCATGGAGAACGGACAAATAGACCTATGTAGCCCTGTCCACATGCCAAGCCGAGTATGTGGCCATGAATCACGCATGTAGAGTCGATCAGCATGTGTCTATCACTAAAAGCAATTTCTGGAAGGATGTACTTTTCATTCATCTTGTGGTGCGATAAAAAAGCAGCAGTAGCTTGCACAAAAATGGATGAAAGTAATAAGCTCAGGCATATGTCAGAGATATGCGAGGACTATGTTAAACAATGCGCTCAATTGGGTTACGTAAAGATAGAATGGGTCGAATCAAAGGAGCAAAGAGCCGACATGTTTACTAAGCCTTTGCCCTCTGATAGACATAATAGACTAAGCAAACTATTGCTGGGGAATTGACATATTATTCATGTTACAGAATAACTCTACAGAGACCAAATCCGTACGCAGAGGAGCAATGGAAGGCTGCCTAGCGGTGCGCTCAAGAGAGACTTGATGATGTCGAGTGTAATCGGGAGTGTTAATCATAAATCAGTAGTAGTAATCATAGTCATAAATAGTCATATATAATACATATATATGACTATTTATGTAACAACTGTTGATCTCTATAAAAAATGATTTATATGTTTTATTATATTTTTTTTTTCAATAAAGGCTTGAGAAGATCCCCACCAAGGACGAAACGTCGCCGTTTATATATAGAAAATATGAGGTTTAATTGTTAATGTTTTCTGGGTTGTCCTCCCACTTTTGATCAGAATTGTATATATATTGTATATATTAGCATAATAATAGTGCGAAATGTCTTGCTTAACAAAAGTAAACCTAAAATGAACCCATTCGAACATTCATTGTGGCTTGTCGAGTACATTAGATAAAAATTTCACATTTCGCTTGGCATACGGTCATTTTGGTCTAAATTTCAAATCAGCCAGTTGAAATGATAATATAATTAATTTATATCTCAATAACTTTTAAATCATAGTTTAGAAGATATTCCAAAATTCAAAAGACTTTTAAGTATTTGCTCGTGGTTTTCAATTTTTGAAGATAAAATGTTCTACTAACTTCTGAACTGTAAATTAAAAATTATTTATATATACTTTTTTATTTATATATACTATACTTTTTAGATACACAAGTTATAATAATAGTATATTGTGCAACTAATCATTGATCAACTAGTAAATTTACGTTAGGCAGAATATAATAGAAATAAAGAAAATATAATAAGATTTTTTATGACACAATGTGCGTAAACCAAGATTTAGCAACTGCATTTTTGCGCGAGCGTGCGGTAAATCGAGGTTTACGCCACGGCGTCTCATAAAGCAATAATATTTATCGCAAGTCAATAATGTTTACCTGCAAACTTTTCGCGCATATTAAAAATGTCACGTCGTCTAGTTTACGCAAAAAATTAAAGCGCCATGAAAAGGCGCCGCTATATTAGCCCGTCGAGGGGCCCAAAATCTAACGGGAAGAACCGAGAAAACCCGATAGCCGCTTGCAGTGTGTGTGTAAATAAGTGCTGATATGTAAGGGGAGAGCTGAGCTGTGCGAGCATGCTAATATGCGCGGTGAAGAGTGCGTGGTGGGGGGAGAGAGCTGCCGCTGCTTTCGTGACGAATTTATCTGTCGTGCCGCCGTGACGCTCGCCGCTCGCCGATTCAGTCCCCAGCGAAATGTACCCAACGGGCCTATAGAAGTATTCACTTCAAAAATTTACAATAGTTTTGTACAATGCACATGAGACACGGTGCTCACAGTTATGGAGATTTATAGGTCGTTGGTGGAAAGTTCGAGAGCCGCTTCCCCGCTGGGCGGTGGGAGGAGAGCGTCGGTGGTCGCGCTTGTGTCTCTCTCGGCTGCTCGATCGTGTGTTGACATTTTTTCTGCTCGTGACATCAAAGTCGAGGCCTACAGCTGATGTATAGACAGACTGAGAAGGAGTCGCTTCTCCGCCGAGTAGCGGGGGATAATCGGAGGACCGTGGATCTCTCCGGCGTATCGTTACAGTTCTTCGCGAATATGGTATTTACAATGTAAAGATTCGTAGCACGAAACAGATAGAGATGAGTGACGTTGACATTTATTTCTCTCTATGCTGACGTCAGAGGCACGAGTCATGTGTGTTTTGTTTTTAGGTGTTAACTATAGCTATAGGCCTCGACTCTGACGCCACGCGAGCAGAAAAAATGTCAACACACCGATCGAGCTTCTCATTACTTCGCGCTGAGTGTATATGCCTCGCGAAAAACCAACTTGTGTGAATTCGAATCGAGCAGCGGAGAGAGACACAAGCGCTACCACCGGCGCTCTCTCCCCGCCGCCCGGCTGGGAAGCGGCTTTCAAACTTTCCATCAACGACACTACTATAAATCTCCATAATTGTAAGCACCGTGTCTCATGTGCATTGCACAAATCTATTGCATAATTTTATACCTATTTCTAACAATAAATTAATTTCTCAGCTTCCTGATGAGCGCGACATTGCTCGATGAAACGTCGAAAGAAAAATGATATATTTTGCTTCCTTCCTAAGGAAGCCTTGTAATAGTAATTTTTAGAGTTTCTGTAAAAACATGTAGGAAATATACTTTAAGGGGGCACACCACCTTTAAACTCTGAAAAATAAACTTCTTATAAATAATAACAAAAACAAATTATAATTGTTATATAATTTTTATACTAATATTAGGTTATATTACCTGTATTTTTACCATGGTAAATCCATATTAGCATCTACTTACCCATGGTGACTCTCCGTATACTGTTTTGAGCATTTCGGCACTGTCCGTAGGATTCCATGTAACCACATGGTTTGATTGGGCTAAAATTTGAAACACTGTGACTTGCTCAGCTAGATATTCTCGGAGCTGGCCACGCGTTTACACCAGCTCAGCGACAGTGCAGGCTCTCTTTAACAAAGGGGCGCCAGAC
The DNA here is from genome assembly GCA_012977825.3 of Pteromalus puparum. NCBI lineage: Eukaryota > Metazoa > Arthropoda > Insecta > Hymenoptera > Pteromalidae > Pteromalus > Pteromalus puparum. The sequence continues at coordinate 58,155,241 of CM053170.1, forward strand.
GACCTTGTCGTCAAGACCGCGAGGTCTTTTTCATGCGCCTGCACGATCGCGACACTAGATTTTCCCGCAGCTCAGCCGGTTCGTGATATTGTGAGCGGGTGGGTTTAGTCAGGAGGTGAGGTGGAACAAAGGGGAAAATCATGCAGACTCGGGCGGTTTATGCTGTGACTGTTTTCTTTATTTAACATCTCACTTCGCCTTTACAGCACAGATCACTCATTTATTTAGACACACCTGAATATAGCAAAACCAGTAAAGATAAACCGCTAGAACTGCCGATTTTTGTCCCGAAGCCGAACACATTCACCCAAATACTCATACACGCTGGTCGTACGGACCCCCCGGCACTCCTACTCCAGGAGCGACACTCCGGCCGAATCCGTGCATCGGGTGACGATCAGCGCCTATCCCCGGACGACTCTAACACATGCACCCGCCGCGCTCGCGCCTTGCACCCGTAGGTTACTACTTGTACCCGGAATGCCAAGACGTGGCCGACCCTTCCCAGACACACCTCGCGTACCAATTAAACCCTGCCCGTGCCTCTACTACCTGAGATGGTGGACAGCCGTTTAAGCCACGAATACTACGAGCATCTGACCGGCTGCGCTCGGCTCTGCCTGCAACGAGCGACCGCTGTCGCTCTCGCTTGCACCAGACCGCCGCTGGCACGCGCCGTCCGCTTTGTTATACTACACGAATATGCGCTTCTCTGCGAACTCTTTCCCCGAACTGAACGACGTTAGACTACGACACACTGGACAACACGATCTCCTGATCTTTTAACCAAAATTCAATTATGCTTCTTGCACAAAGACAGACCTATGCAATCAAACACCAGATAGCCAGATAAACCAGGTTTTTCGCCACACAAAAGATAAGCCGATTCACGCCACAACTAGACAACCGAGAGATAAACCCGCGGAAAACCGTGAATCTATAACTCGACACACAACACAAAAGAAAACCGCGACACTACCACGAAACTCTCTCAGAACCCTAGACCCGTTCGAGTCGTCTCCACCAGGAGTTTCGACGACACGCCTGACCGCGAGGAAGATGTTTAAGGAGAAAACCAACTGACCTTTATTTAGCGAGCGTTGATGGACACGTCCGTCCAGGACCGGAGCTGGCAGGCAAGAGAGCGAGCGCAGCTCCTTGTTCAAACTCGCGGCCCGCGCCGGCGAAAACGGAGGCCGCTAATTGGCTCGCTCGCGCCGTCGCTATCCACGAATCCCCGTGTCTCCTACTAGGCCCCGCGAGCGCGCGCGTTTCGAATGCGTTTATACATGCTTACATTCACACACTTAATAATTAGCTTTTCGCGTTCACATAGATAAACCAACTTAAAACTAGGTTTCTTCGGCCCTCTCCTGGCCCCGCTGCTTCGCCGTTGACTGGGATCCTCCAGGACTCTGCTCTGCCTTCCTCTCGTGTTTAGCTGAATCTGGCAACGTCGCAACTCCTACTCTCTCTCTCTCTCTCTCGCTCGTACCTACTGTAGCGCTCGGCGCCGCTCTCGCTCGGGAATATAGAAAACAAAAAAAAGCACACACACGCATAAGTATATATTCAAACCATTCACGCTTTCGGCCTCGGGACGCTCCGCCGCCACCCCGGTCCAGGACTCGCGCTGCTTGGAACGCTGCAATTTCTTGCAACGTTACAAATTTTAGAAGCATGCTTTGTACACTTATACTTGTGGTATGAATACAGGAATTTTGATTTGAATGCTTAGAAAATCTTTTATGAAAAACAAATGTGGCATAAATAGGTTAAAAAAGGCCAAAAATTAAGTATTGTTATTGTTAAACATTTTCTAAGTATTCAAATCAAAATTCCTGTATTCATATCAAAAGTATAAGTGTATAAAGCATGCTCCTAAAATTTTAGCCCAATCAAACCATGTGGTCATATGAAATCCTACGCACAGTGCCAAAATGCTCAAAACAGTATACGGAGAGTCACCATGGGTAAGTAGGTGCTGATATGGATTTACCATGGTAAAAGTACAGGTAATATAATCTCATATTAGTATAAAAATTATATAACAATTATAATTTGTTTTTGTTATTATTTATAAGAAGTTTATTTTTCAGAATTTAAAGCTCTGCTAAAACAATACCATTGAAATCGATAAAAGTCGATAAAATTGAATGGCAAGCCTTAATCGCGTTTTTCCCAATAAAACTCAATTAAATTCCATTCAATCATTCAGAGTCAATGAGGAAAATTACAATTAAAATGGATAGATAAAAAAACAGCAATTAAAATCGATAGATTTTTCTATAGAATTGAATAGACTTTAATTAATTTAATAGAATTTAATTGAGTTTAATGCGAATAAGGCGATTCAGACTTACCATTCAATTCGATAGAGAATCTTATGGATTTTAATAGACTATTTTTAGCAGGGTGGTGTGCCCCCTTAAGGCATTTTGAGTCGAAAAATAGTGTTTTTAGAAAATGTCCGTATGGAAGTGTGTCTGTGTTTTTTTTTCTCTTGGAGGAATCGGTATTAGGGAAAATTTTAGAAAGACCATAGCGTGACTTTGCTTATGGGGTCGTCAAAACAGCCCCATCCGCAATGTCAGCCGTGTGTCGGATTCACACCGACTACACCCATCCTTCTTACGGCCAGGTAAAAAAATACCTATCTGTCTGAAGGAACGCCCTCTTTGCCTTTATCGACCCTCAGTAAAGGTACCTGGCTCCATCTTCTGTGCCTTATATCCCCGCGGTAAAACCGTTAAGCATTGCTTCGCGGGGGGCGAACGGCTTTAGCCCTTTACTATTTGATGTGACCGTTATCCTTCCACCTGTTCTTCGATCTTCCTAGGATCTTCGTTCTTTTTTCTTTGCCGTGTCCAGGGCGCGCCTGAATATAATGCAGCTGCCGGAGCCAGCTACATGTTTGCAGCCTTCTTCCTTTTGTTCGTCATCTTTGCAGAGAAAACAGCTCGATTCCATCTGGCACTGCGCCATGCGGTGATCGGCTTCTCCACACTTATAGTAGAGGGTCGATCTGTCTACTCCATTACACTCATCCTTCCAATGTCCAAAGCCTAAACACTTGTGGCACCGCACTACCTTTACTCGCTTCCTAATCCTACAACTTACAAGGCCTACACGGATGTGACCTATTTCTCCTCGGCCTCACTTTCGCTGAGTATCACTATGGCCATTCTAAGGCCCCGTGTGTTGGGCTTTAATAGAGTCACCCTCCTGCTGTTGTCCGGCTTTTTGAGAGCTCGTCCTACTGCTGTTCTCACCTCTTTTTCCGTAGCTTCCGAGTCTATGTCCCTTATTTCTAGGGTGGCCTTTAGTTCTTCTTTTATGACCTGTCTAAAGCCCAGCACAGCTTTTTCTACTTCCGCAGTAAACGCTGTCCTGTCAGATCCTCTTCCTAACTTCAGAAGGACGTCTCAACTTCTTATTTTCTTAACTCCAAGCACCATCGATCCAGTTGTGTCCGGGTTTACATCCTTTCGAATTTTTCCCAGGACTTCTGCGTACGTCTTGTTTTTCCCTACTTTCACTAGAATCCCTTCAGGACGCTTCTTCTTGTTGGGCCTGGCTTTCGCCAATGGCTCTGGTACATTATGAGGGGCTCTCGGGCTGAGGGTCTCACTTTGCATCGCGGCTTTCTCTTGTCGTTGCCTCTTCTAGTAGTCCACGTCACATTCATAGCGTCTATCATTATTATTTCCTTCCTTGTGCCTTTTCCTTAACTGGATCAGTAGAACTTTAAGTTATTTAGCACGTTCTGCAGTGCGTTTTACGTCCTTTGGTGCTGACTGACATTCCTCGATAAGCTCATTCACTTCCTTTTCTAGCTTTTTTTATATAGTTATCTTCTACCTTGCGAATTTCTATGGCTTCTTGTCGAGCTTTTTTGTAATCTGCTATTTGTGCCATTGACGATGTACTGTCCATGCTCCTGCACTGGCAATGCTCGCTAAACTCTCCATACTGGTCGTTCTTGATCCCAGAGAATCTCCTCCCAGGCGAAGCTCCGGCACCTTTAAAAAGGACTTACTTTTTTCGTCTATCTTTTCTAGCTCTTCCAACGCCTTCGCGTGACCCGTTTTAATCGGCCCGTGAACGTTGGTTCTTCCCTCGGCGTACTCGATTGTTTCCCTGATTGTATCCTTCAGGGCCTTCAAGTGGTCATCTTGCTTTCCTGATTTGGGGGTTGGGATCCCCGATGTCGTTGGTTCTGGCGCTTTTAGCAGATTCTTCTTATTAATCGCTTCCATTTCCTTTTCCTTCTTATCTCCTCTACGCACGTGTGCCGTTTGAGCC
>CM053170.1:58159645-58240929 GCA_012977825.3 Pteromalus puparum
CAACGCTTATTATACATTATATGCAACAAGTATTTCCATTATAATCATCATAAAACACTTAATACGAAGAAGATTAATCCGAAAAACCAGAAGACCCATAAACCCAATAACCCCATAACCTTTTGACACAAAACCCTTATATCCCACAACCCTTGTTGAACCCCAAAACCGTTGAACCTCAAAACCACAAAACCGTTGAACCCGAAAACCCTTGAACACCAAAACTCTTGAACTTTAAATCCGTTGAACCTCAAATCCGTCGTACTCCAAATCCGTTGTACCCCAAATCCGTTGTACCCCAAATCCGTTGTACCCCAAATCCGTTGTACCCCAAATCCGTTGTACCCCAAAACCCTTGAATCCCACAACTCTTGAACCTCAAAACCATTGAACCCCACAACTCTCGTTGTACACCAAAACCTATGCACCCCACAACTCTTCTTGTACCCCAAAACCTTTGAAACCAACAACTCTTCTTGTACCCCAAAACCGTTGAACTCTAATACCGTGAAACCCCTAAAACCATTAATCCCAAAACCCTTGAACCTCAAAGCTCTCGAACCCCAAAAACGTTGAACACCAAAACCCCAAAATCCCAAAACCCTTGAACCTCAAAGCTCTCGAACCCCAAAAACGTTGAACACCAAAACCCCAAAACCGTTGAACACAAAAATCCTACTTATAACCCAAAACCGTTCACGAAAAAAATTCCCTGAAGAGATCTCTGCAAAGTCTTCTGCAGATTTTTTCTGTAGTCTTCTTTTGTAAGGAAACTTTTGAGCCGCACAACCCTTGAGAAACCTCCACGCGGTGCACATTGGGTTATGCTAATGCCGACAGCACCAGTTACGTTTAATTTATACTTGCGATTCTATGTTTACATTTTATTCATTTATTCATATTTATTTATTTAGTAGTTGAAAATGTAGGGTTTAATATAAGAATAATCTACATCTGATGATGTGCCTTAAATTTACATCTGTACGTATCCTGGTTTCAAAGAAAAACTTTGCAGGAGAGTAGTATATGGGCCCGGATAGCGAGACCGGTGGGTGTGGCCTAAGGGGAGGGGATACAGTAGCCGCTGTTTATGTAAACAGTAGCTAATTGATGTAAACAGTAGCACTTGTTTATGTAAACAGTAGCTAATTAGGTCAATTAACATGATTTATGACCCCTAATTATGTAAACAGTAGCTAATTGTTGTAAACAGTAGCTAAGTGGGTCAATTAGTATGATTAACGACCGCTACTGTATAAACAACCGATAAAAAAAGTGTGTCATCGTTAGGGGGGCATGCTGCGTGACCTACTTTCAATTGTTTAAATAAATAAATTATTATTTAAATAATTAAATTTTGGCGCCTGCCACGCTGACCTATATATGGGAGCAAGGGTTCAAGTGGCATAATTTATGTGCACTACATATTTTTAAATAAACTATATAGGTCACGTATCTACGCCATACAAGCCCCGCAGCTCCCCTCCCCCCTTTACGCTATACCAGCCCCAGAGCTCTTGCGTCAGCTCCCTACCCCTTCTACTCTATAGCAGCCCAGGCTCTCAGCGGCGCGTGCGCCGACTCTCTCCCCCACCACTTTACGCTACACCAGCCCCGAGCCTCTCTCTCTCTCTCTTCTTCTCGCTCTCTTCTTCTTCGCCATTACCGGCTCGAACTTGCTTTGCGAATACGTTTCTTCTCTACGCCAGCTTCCCCACGCTTTACGCAGTATTACCGGCCCCAAAGCCTTAGCGCGCTGCGGGCTCTCTCTTCTACGCCATACCAGCCCCTAGCCTCTCGTCTTCTCGAGCCGAGGCTCACTTCCCCCCTTTTACTGTATACGGGTCCGAACTCGCTTTCAATGACGCGGTTCTTCTCCCGTTGCCGAGCGGCCTTTCTCTCTCTCTCGTTCTAAAGCAGCCGTCTACCTGTCGCACATATACCTGTTGAGCTTTTATTGCCCTAGCGATGAGTCTGATCCTGCTGTAAAGAGATACATGCATGTCCCTACTACTCGGTGCCGCAAAGCCTACTCTAAATTTCAGCTTTGGGGATTATTTATGGGAGTGGGATTTTTGTACTCAGAAAAAAAGAATTTTTTCATATACTTTAACATTTATTTAAGAAAGTAAAAAAGTAAAGTGATTACATGATAATATATTTGTGTGCGTGCGCGCGTGTGTGTGTGTGTGTGTATGTGTGTGTGTGCGTGTATGTGTGTGCGCGCGCACGCAGAGAATAATAAGTACTTGATAATAAAAGAAACATATTTACAACTTACAAACTAATGATACAAAATAAAAACTTATACAGTGAATATAATGTCGTACAAATCTTTCGCAATTCTGGGTAGACCAAACGAATATATTTCTGTTAAAACTATATCTAAAACATCGGTGCTTACACTGGCAAAATTTAAGTTTGTCTTAACTAATTCATCGATGCTATATTTATGAAGCGCGTACTATTGTTTGAACGAGTTTATATTTTTTAGAATCTCGCGACATTTTTCAGAATCCTCACGCATCATTTCGTCTTTTATATAATCTAAAATGTAATCTACGCCGCGATTAACTAGCCCTGAAAGTTCCTCGAGCAGTTTAAAACGTAAATCGATGCACTCTTTTACCTGTTTTAAGCCTATGAACGTTTGCTGATGCATAACTACACTCGGAGGACTCTCGTATCTTTTCGGCTTCTTGCAAACTGACTCGGCTGGTGGCTGCTGCTGCGTCTCCTCGTCGAGAGGCTGTTGGGCGTTGTGGTTCGACTTTTCAGCAGGTGGTGATGGTGGTGTTGGCCTCTCGTCGATGCCGATCGCCCTTGCTCCGAAGCAGTTTGTGAATGTCAGATCGTGGTTGGGAAGGAGGATCTTTGTAGGATTTCCAAAATCCTGGTAGAACGTGAAGGCGTTGTTCAGATAGGCCTCCATAGCCTCCATCTGATCTTTGATCACTTCCCAGCTATGTTTGTCGAGTGTCACATACTTGGCTGGCGATCCATTGGCACAAATTTTTAGCACTGCTCTGTAGTAGCCACCGTGATAATCCAGGCCTATCAATGCACGCTTGCAGTTGGATTTGTTGAGCGCGTACGTCGTCGAGCACAGCAAGTTGCAGGTAATCGGTTTGATTTTCTCAACAGCTGATGCTGCTGATGTTGCTGCTGCTGATGATGATGACGACGACGAATCCATGGTGACTATGTACATTACACGAGGTCTACTAGGCGAGAGCGTTTGTTCGACTGATGGCTGGCGACTGCTCCCCGACTTCTTTATAAAGCCTGAGCGACAAAGAGCGTCAACGTTTTTTTGAGCGCAACACGAGTCACAGTCTGAGAAACGGATGTTATGGTGTTTACATTCCATAGAGAGAGTCTGGTAAAAATTAAAAAGGCACGTTTCATCTGATATCGATAGAGGCTGTATTGTTGAACGTGCCGAGACACGTAAGCGTTTACGGTCACTTAATATGTTTGTATAAAATTCCTAGATAACGAGCTTAAATATCCGCTCTTAGATGTGCAGATCTGATTACAGAGACCGCGTCCTGTGGAACTCGTGCGTGGGAATGCGTTGACTCGATGACGACGATGACGTTGGCGATGACGTAATGTTTTATTTTTCACTCTTTTCATGAGACTCCGATAAAACTTAACGGCTAATGCGTCGTTTTTGACAAAATATGATGAAAAAAGACGTAGATATTTTCGCAGAGATATCCCACTACACATATGATAGAGAAACATAATGCAGTGCTCGCCACATACTTGAGAGTCGATGCTTTGCACTTGTTTTNGCCACATACTTGAGAGTCGATGCTTTGTTTTTGTTCCACTCGGTGAACGGTGATACGGGTGCAACTCCGTAGCTGTCAAAGTAAATTCTGTATCCATTTTTAGCGATGTAGATGGCTACCCAGTGTGATCCTGGCTGATCGGATGTGTCGAGATTCGTTACTATAGCTGTCGGTGTGGATAATAATTTTGGAATGTGGTTAGCCGCGTAAACTCCAACTGAATCGGCTTTCAATTCTCCGATAGCTGTAATTATCTGTCGTGTATTCATGTTGACGGTGCATCTACGTAGTCTGGTTCGTCTTCGTTTTCCTCGTCATCGGTTTTTGTTTTATCGTCTTTCGTTTGAATTCCATCAACAACGTCGCGGCAACGAAATTTGGTAGTGTGGTATCGCTGTAACTGATGCTGATCGTGCTCTAGTAAAGACTGATACATTGCCTGACTATTTATATCGTACGGATCGGTTCGGTGATGTCCGGCAACGAGTGAGTGTATCCATCTTCTAATCTGATAGGCTCGACGCATTGCACAACAAAAAGCTGGTTTATCTTCGAATTTCTTGATGCCATGGCTGATGCACACCAGGACGTTCGGGAATAGCAGTGCGAGTTGTCGAAACGAGGGTGCGTTGTATTCTTCTATATTAATGATTCTTCGCGACACTACTTTTTCCAAAAAATTGGCTTTTTCTTTTCCGCTCACGTATATACGGCGAGCGTTCTTTACGAAGGTGCAGAGATTACGGCGAAGATTCTTGAGCGAAATGTCTCCATCGTGCCACTCCAGTCCGTGTACTTCGAGAGTGCAATGATTATTTGTCTGCTGCATGTCCGTGGGTAATTCGACAAAACTGCACGGTGCGCGAATAATCCAATGACCTATTATACGACTCTGAAGAGATAAAATGGCCACTTCCTTGGGAATAAATTTTTTATTTAAATCCCGAAAGCCTTGAATATCGATCACGTAGTCGGTCATGGTGAAGCACTTGTCTGCGTGTGTACACGTTCGGTAGCCGATTCGAGAGAGACTAACTGCCGACTATTGATATGCTCGACTTATGAAGCGAATCAAGAGAGTTTTTTTTTTTTGGGCGCTGCGATCGCGTGTGCGTGCGCATCAGGCGCTAAAATCCGTTACAATTTGACGGTTAGAGTCAATTTCCAAAACGTTGTCGTACTCGGCGTAAACGATACAATTGATCGCTGTAAGAAGAGCCGTCTCAAATCTCACTTCTATGCGTATGCTACCCGAGCGCACGAGATTCCAATGCGAAGCACAGTGTGCCGATAAGTCGGGTGTGAGATCGAAAGCCGTCAAAAAATTGTTTTTGTAATAGTTGTAGCGACTGATACCGAAACCTTCGTTGAGAAAATGCACGCCTGTGCCTGTCAGCAGTGTCTGATAAGTGTCTATGTAAAGTTTATCGGTACCTGTGAAACGTGGCTGCAAAGGCTTGCTTGGAATTTGTACACCATCGACGTAAAGAGAAATATAATTTATAGAGAAGTTTTGAAAATTAAACGGATTCAACGCTCGGTTTCCATTGAATGCTTTGTTTTCCACAAAGCCCAAAATTATTCTTTTTGGCAGCTGACCGTGTATAACGTTGTCGATCGAATCGCCCAATATTCCCGAGTGAAGAGTAAACGACTTGACTTCGACTCTCGTAATGGGATATTTAGCCGTGGTTTTCGATAACGCTTGTGCATGTGCCAGTAAAACGCCCGGACTGATTTTTACTCTGCGGATTATGAGAGTTGCTTCTCTGATGCTGACTTTAAATTTTCCATCCAAGGTCGCATCCATTAGACAAAAAGCATCTTTGCTTCTAACTAAGCGCACGCGCATTTCTACACCGTTTATCAGCATTTTATCCTGATTAAAGAGATCGTGATGTAGGTGTCCAATCATGTCAAAGTAGCGGCGATTCTGTGTAAAATATCTACGGTTTTCCAGGCCTTTGTTTACGGGCATCGGAGCCGTCGCAGTGCTCACCGCGTTAGCTGGTGCATCAAAAGCAGCATGCGTGTCGTCATACCATAAACTCGCTGTAAGATGTGAGTCTTTAGCAGCCGGTGAATAATTGAGAAGCGTCTCGATGTACGCTCTGTAAGGATACGCGTTATTAGGCGGTGAAACAATTTTCTGATTGAAAAAAACATCAATCTGATTGAACATTGAATGCATGAAATTGTTGATCGGTCCTACTTTAGCGTCTTCGGTCGTTGCGGCAGTCTCGTCCGCGGGTACGATTTTAGCCTGCACATGAAGCATTGTGTGAGCCAGATCAAAGTAATGCTCGCTACCTGCCGGCACGACAAACTGCAATGGGGCGTCGACATCGTCGCTGAGAGACGAGACAGGTTTATAATGTAGAAAGCTGCTGCTTTCGATGGATGTCTGGGTGGGTGGAAGCATGAAAAGATCCAATTCGCTGGACATGCACTCCGACGATTGAGAATGTAAAAATGCCATTTTTGCGTGTACTATATACGTCTAGGACCGAAAATATCCGTAACACTTCTCAAAGATTGCTGCTGCTGCTGACTACTTCTCTTTTTAGGTCTCTTCTTTTTTCTCGTAGCGGTGACTCTCTTCTTCCTTCCTTGCGTCTGCTGTTTACGTCTTTTGCTAACGATATTACTCGATGCGTATGTCTTTCTTGACTGACGTCTTCGCCGCACTGCGCGTGATTTATAACCAGAGCCCTTCATCATGTCTGCTATTTTTTCACCGGCTTTTCTTTTCAAATTTTTTCCAGACTCTTTGGCACGATATTTGAACGCCTGCTTAAAATTCGAGCCGTTGTTTGCAACGTCGTCCAAGACGTTGATTCCAGCGCGCACAGCCTCCTTTCCCACAGCTTTGGCACCGGACGCAATGTACGGGAGAATTTTGCGAAATAAACCTCCGAGCCATGCACCGACACCTCTACCGCGCTGATACGATGAACCGGAAAAAACGTGTCTCACTCCCCCACCTCCTACTTGCTCGTCGTAGTAAAGTATATAGTGACTCATCGTGTCATAGTTGTGCTCTCTCTCTCTCTCTCTCTCTCTCTCTCTATAGCGATTACGTTTAAAATGAAGCGTAACCGTCAACGTTCCATATTCGAATGGTATTCGCACTCCGTGCTGATCCCTTATATCTATGACAATCGAGCGAAAACTATGATGTAAAAGCGGAATGTAATGAGCAGGTGCAAAATGTCTCACGATATTGCTGCCGAATTTGTACTTTGCACTATCTACGGATACTATGCGCAGTAGGCTAGCTTGAGTGTCGCCTACAGTATGCGGTTCGCATATATCCGTGTACACGTAGAGCTGATCGGGTATAGCTCGAGATAGCGATGCCGGTCTGCTGCCTAATGCGACAACGCTGCCCATGGATGATGTGACAAAAGTGCCGTTTTTACGACGTGTCTCAGAATCTTCGAAGCCAAAAATACGACAAAGTTTTTCGTTGAACGTTGTAAAGTGTTGCTCCACGCAGCCACATTTACGCTGTAGCACGTAATAGCCCTTTTGAAAGGGTGCATCTTCGAGACGAAGATGATCGTGAAATGCTTTCGATTTATTTATTTCGCTGGCTAGTTGTTCGATATTATTGTAAATTCCGTGTGGAAAAAAATGAATTTCCTGCTCAGCATTTTCTGCCTGTTTGAACGTGTAAAAGGCGTCAGATTCTTGAATGTGCGTGACAGTGCTCGGTACGTGAATTTCAACGAGCGCAACGGACCAATTTCCGTTGAGTCCGACCTCGCGCGAAAGCTGTGTTGTAAAGCAGCTCGTAGCGTTGTCGCTGTAGTACATCATGCTGCTGTTGCTAGGCAAAACTAGGTAAAAATCGTTGGCGTCCATTTTTAAATTTTTTGTACTTCTGACGCTTTGATCCACGAGTTGAATTTGTCCGGATAGCCAGCCCACTTGACGAACAGCTGCTTTCTCGAGCCACGACCCTTTGTACGAATTACACGCTCTATTTTGAATTGTTGAGCAGCATCCGACATACGTTGCGTGCCAACGTGTGCGAGTTCCTCCAGGTAGAAAAAGCCGTCAATCTCTTCGCCGTTCAAATCTTCCAGAATAAATGTCGGTAAATTCTGTCTATTGGAAATACGTTTAATCTTGAAAACTTCTTCGCTAAAGTTTTTCTCGTATCCCTTCTCGAAAGTATTTTTCGTGCGACTAATGCGTACGTAAGATCCGGGCTTGTATTTATTCATTACACCTGACGCCATCTTTTCGCGATATTTGTAAGTAGTTTGCAGCCGTGCTCTTTTTTCTAAATTTTCTCGCGCTTTCGCAGCGTTGTAGATGTTCACGTCGCATGGCCGCATCTTTGTACCGCTGTGACGCGTATGATTGTAAGCATCGATGATTTTCTGCACCACGTCGATGTAGCGTTGCGTATTATTGTGAGAAAAGTATCGCCACATTCGTTCGCGTATAGTACGGTTCAGCCTCTCGACTACAGCCGCCTTGATATCGGGATTTCGCACTGTACGGAATTTGATATCGTGTTTTTTTAAAAATTCTTGAAACGACGAGCCTACAAACTCTTTACCCTTATCGGATTGCAAGAGTATCGGGACGCGTCCCTCACTGCGTTCGAGTATTCGGCCAAAGGCTGCGGTAACGTTGGCGGTTGTCTTATCGCGTAGTGGCTCTATCCAGGCCTGTTTACTCAGTACATCCACTACTACCAACAGGTAGCAGTAGCCATCGTTGTGTTCTTTAATCGTGGTTAATTGAAGCAGATAGCACTCCCATACGTCGTCAATGTTGGTCACGTTGTAGCTTAAACGCGGAAATTTACGCTTAACAGGTCTGTGCAGCGTATAGGCATCTTGGTTGCTAAGCCACTCGTATATATGTTCCTTTTCCCGCTTTTCAGCCGAACCAAATAGTTTACCTTTTCGATTTACGCGCACGAGATTGCGCGCACCCGCGTAACCTGCCTCATGCGAGACATCGTAGTACTGCTTCTCGTACGACATGTCGTCAAAAATTGTCAAGACGTAGCCACTTGTTCTTTGCTTGTCTTCTCGTCAAAGCAGGTGATGCGGCAGCCGCTGATTTGTTTTCAGCGTCGTTAATTTCCATCAACGCGTCAATGCTCTCTTTACTAGGTAGTCGACGTTTCGCTGTATTACTCGGAGATGTCAAATTTTTACCGATTTTTAATATTTCTGGGTTTCCAATCAGGTTGATCGGTGTGTCGACCGTCTTGATGAATTTGGCGAAAGGAAAACGTCCTACAGGCACTTCCGATGGATCCACTGGTTTTTTCTTGCGTGCGACAACGTCGCTAATCAGCTCTATAATGTTGGAATCTTGTATGGGCTTGCCATCTATACTGACCCTGCCTGTGCTATCCCACTTGAGTCGATCGCCGGCAACTGTTTTCCAGTGTTTTAGCAGAAGGCGTGCTTTTTGAGCGTAACTTTTCGGCACACTGTCGAGTATAATTTCTTCAGTCATAGGCGCCGACGTAGCCTCTATTTCGTCGATATCACGCTCGTAATCGTGCTCGGCGGCGATACGTTCAGAATCTTTGAAAAACAGATATCGGCGCAGTATTTGTAAATAGTTTTGACATTTTTCACGCTCGTCAGTAAACTTATTCGAATGTAGAATCGCGTGCATCTCAGAATCGAGTCTAGATAGATTGTCGCCGCATGTTTGAACCGAGTTTTCACATGAATCGTTCACTGTTGTGGCTGCTGGTTGAACGTTTTGCATACGCGAGAACATATCTTCGGGCACGATAATCATTTTTCTCGCGCGATCCATTTTGTAGTCGTCACGACTAGTCTGCTGCTGCTGCTGCTGCTCACTTGTTGTTAAAAAGCTTCGAGACGAGTGCTCCGATGATAGGTGCAAGTAGAATCGGTAAAAAAGCACCACCGTGCTGTAGCAGTACTCGTTTCTTTTTCTGCCAGTCGTGGGTTTTCTTATTATTGCAATTTGTCAATTTTCTCAACACGTTTTTGTGTTTTTTAAGTCGACGTTTATGCGCGTCTTTGATTTTGACTACACCTTGCAAGATGTTCAAAGCGCACTCGCAAATGCAACGTACGAGTCTCTTGTCGGCTGTGCGTAAAAGTGCTGTACGCTGTTGACCGTCCGCGTGACAAAGAGCGTTCAGTACGGCGACTCGTTTTCTATTGAAATGCTTACCCACGGGTATGCAACATCCAGCTCGTTTCGATGTTGTTGGCGCCATAGCTTCTCACCTACTGTCTAGTCGCAGACTCATGCATACGCTTTTTGTATTTATTAGCGAAATTTAGCGTATTTCGGCACGTACGCGTACTGAATTTTGTCGCTCGGAAATATACACGTGCGAACCCTATACTCATCCAGTGCTGCTTGAGTCAGATCGAGAAAAAGATAGGAATGAGGTCCGCGCGTAGCGTCTATGTATGCCTCCTGCAGGAACTTTGAATCTTCCGGATAGATTTGTCGTGCGAGGTGCTGAATCTGAGCTCTATCGCGTGGGTTTTTAAATATCACCAGATACTTTGAATTTAAACTTATATCGCGCTGCGACTTTCCTTGGTGAAAAATATTCTGCGTCACCAGAAAGACCGATAAATTCAAATGATGAGACGAGCGCGAAAACAAATCGAGAACTATATCGTTGGATGATTCACGCATCAGGTCATCGAGAATTAGTAATTTTTTCTTCTCCGTATCCTCCGAGTAATCGCTTCGCTGCGGTAGTCCTTCTCGAAACTCGATCGGTACAGGAGAGCTCCCGCCAACTTTGAAATCGCTACGGTAGGCCTCTTGCCACTCGGTATAGTAGAGCAGAACCCTGTCGAAGCGAGCATCGCACATCTGCGGCAGATGCTCGAGAAATTTTTTCAGGAACCAGCTTTTGCCAGCTCCTGTGGGTCCTGCTATACATGCCGTGAATGGATGCTACCAACGCGTATCCATGATTCTGACTAAATAATTTTCTCCATCACGAGCTTTTTTATTAAAAAACTACAACCGCGGGCGGCGGGCGCGCGCGCGCACGGTCTGACACGCGTACATTTACGCGGGCCGCGAGTATAAGCGTATATACACGCGAGCCACGTATACGCGTATACATCGTGGCCATTTATAAGCGTATATCAGCGGCAAAAGAATCAGCGTATACATCGCGGCCATGTATACGCGTATATCCACGGCAAAAGAATCAGCGTATACACCGCAACCTTGTATACGCGTATATCCGCGGCCCGCGAGCCAGCTGCACGCGTACGTATGGCTCGCGTATACGCGTATCCGCTCAAGGACAGCTTGTGTGCGAATACGAGTGGTCTCATTATTATGAAGCGTAAGAATAAAAAATTATACATATACAGTGCTGCGCTGCTAGACTGCATAGAAAGTTTGAAAAATTGTAAATATGTTAAATTGCAGGATAAAACACGTGATTTAAAAACACAAATTTCATTTCTACAAAAAGGAGTTTAAAGAATCAATCGTTGAAAAGTTTTAAAATTTATCATTAAAAAGAAGGAGAAGGAGGAGGCTGAGGAGGAGGATATAAATAATTGACAAATAAACACAATAAATATTTTTATATGAATTTTGTTTTATTTTGTATCAAAAAATAATAATAAATATATATATATATATTTTTTTACAAATAATGATATAATTTATTCTACGAGTGCGCGCACACACACACACACACACACACACACACACACACACGCACATACCTAGTTACATAAATCCGTATGGTAATGATAATATTTTTGTGACATAACGGCGTTTTCTTAAAACTATGGAGCACGTTTTGAATTCTTTTCGTGTTACAACTGAATGGTCGGGCATTTTTCTAATCGCCTTAAAATTTAACTTAATAATATTCTGAGAATCCCTCTCGTTCTCTTGTTCGTCAAAATATTGCTCAATCATATCCTTAATACTATCGAAATTAATTTTTAAAGAATTACTAAAATTTAAAGATATGCCCTTAACCTTACAATTCTCGATGACCTGACCGGTGGCAGGTACCAGAGCTTTGTACCCATAAAATTTCGGTCCACCCGAAATAAAATGGTCCCGGTCATATCACCGAGTAAAGAACCTAGCTGTGGCCTATATTCTAGCGGATCTCGAATATTTGTTCGGAAAATACACGAGTCCGTATCGTAATATAATGTTCGCTTGCCAAGCTTCTCCAAGTGCTCGTATAATTTTAATCGAGCCTGAGCAGTGGTGTATGCTGCGATAACGACATTTGTGTACGCCGTTGTCGTTACCGCCTCATCCACATGTCGCCAGTTTACGTACAGCATTTCCTCGTTTACCGGTAGGATGCTTAAGACTTCTTTGTCTTCGGCCACGAGGAGTTTTAGTAGATCTTCGCGTTTCTTTATGACCTTTGTCTGCTTTAAGTTACTCCTCTGGCCAAACTTTCCCCAAAATGAATTTAGGCATAGCTTAGCCACCGTACGTAAACCCGCATTTTTACCTATTTTTGTCCTATCGAGCAAGATGCCTTCTTTTTCCCGGTACTCACGAATGTAGCGGTCTTTGGTCTCGTCGTCGACACACCAAGCTGGAAAGCCCGAGGCTTGTTGCTTGAGCTGTAGAAAAGTGTCGACGTACTCGACAAAGAGACCACCTTCTCCTGTAGCGGGATCCAACTCGGTTATCTCATACTGCCAGATTACAAATATTTCAGTAATCGAGTAACCGAGTTCGATCGCTTTTCGGAGCTCGTCGGCGACCCACGTACCCGTAAATTCTCTAGCGTGGGGATCGTCGTGGTTGCAATCTCCTTGCCGTTGTTCCTCACAACATGTGCGACACAAGGCAAAAAGAAGCTTATTATGCATTTTGACGGGCAAGAGAGGCAAAAGTAAGTTTCTCGGAGGTAAAACTTTACATTTGACGAGTCCTTCTATGCCCGTCAAACTATTTTCACCACCAGTCAGTAGTGTGCACTCATCGCCCACGTGTATTTTGGGATGACGGAGCGGGAATCGTCCACGTTTACAGACAAAAGGGTAGAGCGAACATATGTCCGTGTACATAATGCGCTCATTCTCTTTTGCACTGTAACTCGCTACGATGTTTTCCGTCCGACCCCCGAAAAACGCATCTCGCGGACACAGCGTTATTTTGGAAATAAGAGGATGCTCAGCTATGAATTTCGCCATCTCGGGGTTGTCACGTTTTACACGGTCAAACGTGCACTCCCACATTTCTCGAACTTCATAACCGAGCTCTCTCATACGAGCGACTTTGGCCAGAGTATCCTCGTACATCTGATTAAATGTGCGTCCGTGAGCTGTGTTTTTCTCTCGATTGTGCTTGAAACACTCAGGACAGCCATGATGATAGCAGCCCTGATATTCAAACACAATGCCCTTTTCTGCGGGGTCTTCGGCCGGTAAATATCCATCCACCAACAATCCCTCGGGCAGACGGTATTCGCGCGCTCTTCCAGCGTGAATTATATCACGGCCGAATTCACGTTCACACTGCAAAAGCCACTCGACGGCTTTTTGCGAGTGTTTGTCCGCGCGTCTATATCCATCTGTAGGAATTATACCTATAGTCTGTGGCTTTAGAAAGTTTTTCCTAAAGAGATGTGAACAAGCAGATGCGATTGTAGTTGCGTCCACAAAAGGATCTGTGTTTCCAACCTCTAGGAAAATCTTTCTAAATGCCACACACGCCTTACGCAAAATTTCTACATCCATTCTACAGTATTCTAAAATTTCCCGCTTGAAATCGAAAAGATTGTTGGTGGCACGCGCTTCCGTGTACCATGCAAAGAAGGCATCTCGCTCGCTACCCGACATCGACGCAGGCGCGTAATATTCCGAATCGGGTAAGGGACCTATATAATTGGCATTTTCCAATCTGTTAAAAAGATGTGGAAAATAGCCTTTTTTGGTAGCTTCTGGCAGGCCGAAAGTCGCGGGTAAGGAACTAAGTTTCATGTGAAAATAGCTTAGGCTGTCTATGAATTTTGTACGGCCATAAACCATAGACACGATATTTAGACCGTTCAAAATTATGCTCGGTGAAACCAGCGACTTTCGCTCTGCCAATCGCTTTAAAATAAATTGCGCATCGAATGCCCGGGCATTATGCGCAATACAATGATTTCCTCAAACATGGATTTCTCGCGAATAGTCAGCTGCAGCAGCTGTTCGACCGGATCTGTTGTAAAAACGTGTTCGCGGACGCCACAAGAATTACACCATTGCGCGATATCTTCACAGTCCATACAGTCGCTACAGACTTGCTGTGCAACACACAGATTTGGTACGTGTTCGTGTATGGACTCGTTACCGCGAAACAGCGAATCTTGTCGCGTCTCAAAATCATAAAAGATAAAGAGATATTTTTTCCCCGGTGCTTTGACTGCTATAGGTTTAATATAGCAATATTCATTGAAACCGTGTCGTGTTTTGCAGTGTTTGCACCAATTAACACCACATTCGTGTACACCACGTGCAGTGTTAATCTGCTTACAGCAAACACGACAGATTTTCACCAAACCACACAGTTTTTGGTTTTTAGCTTTATAGCTGCCAAAAGACTTGTGGTTTGTGAAACAAATATCGCTATAAAAATTCCTATTGCAGTCATTGCAATATTTAAGCGACTCTTCTTCTTCGCAGGGCGGAGCTACGAAACACCTATCACAAATTTTTGAACATTTGTGATCTTCGATCTTCTTATACTTTTTATTGCAAAAAGTACAAAAAAATCGAGATCTCGTGGCACCGAATATATTTAAAATAAGATCATAATGGTTATGAGAATAAAGTAGAACAATTGTACCGGAAATTTGTTCAATCTCGCTCCGTCCATCGAAAAACGCCAGCTCCCCGTTACCGAACGTACTATCATCGAATGCGACCAGAGCGATATTCTGTCTCGCATAATACGCTTGGAAAAGCTGAAGCTCGCGTATACCACAACCGTTGGGCTCTATGCAAACTCCAGCTTCTCGAGACAGAATTTCAGCTCTTTGCTGCTGCAACTGACGGCGTCCGTCGCGTACGACGTTCCACTCCTCGCACATTTCTTTCGTATCGGTTGATTTTAATTTTAAGTACGCCATACCGACTACAAGGGCACGTGGCAAACAAAGATTGTCAGCGTTGCTTATGCAGACAATCGATCTTTGCCCTAAAGTGTCGACGGTTAAATTTTTCTTACGCAGACCGCTTGAACCTACCGGCATTTCAACAAAAATTGCATTTATTCGAAAACTTTCATCGATTTGGAAAACACCGTTACTTTGACATAAGCCGGTCGTCAAATTCAATAGGTCTTCGTAAAAAAAATTTTCGACCGGTCGAAAAGAAAGACCCGCGGATCCATGTTCAAAGAAATCACTCGAAAGTGTTACACCTATTCTATCGCTAGCCCGAGCTAGACGCATTAGATGCGCGTGAATGTCACGCACAGCTAATTCGAGCCAAAATATGGGGTTCATCGACTCGTACGGTGACCTATTTATTCTAAAATTTAACTGCCTACCTAACATTCTAAATTGGCGTACATACTGCTCAGACTCAGCTAAAATTATGAACCTTCTACCTGGCGGCAGTATTCGTGCTGGGTCTTCCTCTTCTTCTGCTTCTCCTTCGGCATCAATAGAGACAGGCGGGCTACCTGAGAGATTATCCGATCCCTCGTCCGAGGTCTCGCCGCCACCGCCACCGCCACCGCCGTTGCCAATGCCTCCGTCTACCTGCTCTGGGCTGCTGACCGCGTCATCCGACGAGCCCCCTGTGGCTGTAGGATGACCTCGTGACCCACCGACTTGCATCGGCATACCCGATGTTGATGGTATCGGCTCGGCTGCTACTGATGATGATGACTGTGGCGTTGATTGTTCTTCTTCCTCATCAGAAGAAGAATGCGACGGTGTGGACGATGGAAGGTCCGACGATGAATCTCCGTACTCCTCGTCGCTTGTGGACACGTTCTCGTCGTCAACTGCAACGAGAGCTTATGGTTCAACGTTGCTGTTGCAGTTTCTTATAACTGCGTCAAACATCTCCCTCATTTCGGCTGCAGTCATTGCGATTAAGGCTTCGCGCGAGAACTCAACCATATTATTAAACCACCGCACTTCTCGCGCACGGCCATTATCGCGGATACGCATGGCGGCCAATAAAAAGGTACCAGCCGCATCGTTTTCTGGGACTGCGCCATAATCAAGGGGGATGTCCAAGTTCTCGCGACGTCTGAGAACTATAAATAAAAAATGATTAACAATCATTTTTTATTTATAAAATAATTTTATAATTAATTAAAAAATAAGACTTACTTTCGTTGATTTGCCGATCAAACAGATTTTGCTGATCGAAGAATCCCCGATTTGGACGCCTTCGCCGCTCCTCGACTGTTTGCTCGCGAGCGAAAAACTCTCCAAACAGGACGGCTCTCGAAGGGCCTTCAGCAGCGGGGTCAGCCCTATACACCTCCATAATTTCGATAGCCCTGTCGAGAGGCTCCCGCTCTCTTAACGGTGCTGGTGCGCCGGCACGGAAAACCTCGACATTTGGTACGCCGTTGTCGGGACCATCGGAGATTTGAGACTCTGTATCCCAATCCGACTCTCCACCAGCATACGCCTCTTCCTCCTCTTCCGCTGCAGCTTCTTCAGCCTCCTCCTCTTCGGCCTGATCTGCCTCCTCTTCGGCCTGAGCTGCCTCCTCTTCGGCCTGATCTGCCTCCTCCTCTTCGTTTGGCTGAGGAATCACAGCCCTGCCCTGATATGGTACAAGGCGATCTGCACCAGCCTCTCCCTCATCCGCCTCCTCCTCCTCGAGTGCTGCTACGGGCGCAGCTGCAGCAAGGAGTAAAAGCCCTTCTGCAGCCTCATGGTGGCCTGCCTCGTGTCCGGCTTCCAACTCGCTGCTAGAAGCCGAGTCATAGGCCTCGTCTGAAGATGAATCACCATGCTCCACATTGATAGGAGCACGTTCTTCTTCCTCAGCGTCCTCCTCCAGCTCCTCTATATCTATCTCTGCCTCCTCAGCCTCTTCCTCCTCCTCCTCGGACATCGCATCCTCCCCTGACGATTCGCCAGGCGACGACGGTGGAGATGATACGTTATAAAAAGTGGCATCACTATCTGCTTCTAGATCGTCGAGATCGCGTATTCGAGCTGGAAAAATTATATTTTTAACGTTAGAGAATTATAAGCATATTAATTGAAAATCGTATTAAATAAAAACTCACCATTTTCCTCGAATATGAAGCGCAGAATATAGACCTCGCGTGCACCGCGGCGCTCCAAGTAGTCAGCCACTACTCTTATAACAGCCCTTGAGTGCTGAAAGTACTGCACATACAGATCGACTATGCGTTTATATCCGCAATGCGATAAGAGGCATCGCAGTTCACGCTGCAGTCTCTCCTCACTCATTCGATGCACTCGCCTATACCACTCACGTGTACACTTCCTGAACAACGCACGGTAGCGAAACTTTGCAGCATCGGCCACATGCAAAACAGCACCACGAATCTCGGAAATAGTAGACATTGTAATAGCAAAGGGAAAAGACTGTCTTTCAATGACGCGCATTTCAAGATGACTGAGATTGCGTGGGACGAGCATAGGAGTTTTGTGAAAACTCGGAGCCTTGATATGAAAAAATAAGGCCCTCCCTAGGACTAGCTTTCAACGAATGAGAGGACTCGTAGAACAGCGAGATGGTTGTAGAAGGTGATTTGTTTTGTAATAAAACCTATGAAAAAACAAGCCCCTCCTCACAAAGGCACAGAACAACCAGTCGTCATTCTCAACCAGCACTTTCTCATTTCCAGAGAAAAGCGGCTACAACAGTCTAAAAAAAAATGCTCGTCCTCCTCTTCATCGCAGGATCCAAAATCATTTTCTACAAACACCTTTTCATATCCAGAGAAAGACGGCTACAGCAAATTAAAACGATAATTTTTTTATATTGAAAAACAATCGGCCCTTTTTAGGGCCACCATATAAACATAAACGTAGAACAATCTCATTACAGCACGGACGGGATCAGAGTTACCGCTAGGGCCATAAAAGCTCAACAGGTATATGTGCGACAGGTAGACGTCTGTTTTAGAAGAAGAGAAAGGCAGCTCGGCAACGCGGCAGGAGAAGAACCGCGTCATCGAAAGCGAGTTCGGGCCCGTATAGAGTAAAAGGGGGG
This sequence comes from Pteromalus puparum, assembly GCA_012977825.3. Classification (NCBI taxonomy): domain Eukaryota; kingdom Metazoa; phylum Arthropoda; class Insecta; order Hymenoptera; family Pteromalidae; genus Pteromalus; species Pteromalus puparum. The sequence continues at coordinate 58,177,638 of CM053170.1, forward strand.
GGCGGGGAGCCTCGACTCGAGAAGACTGAAGAGGCTCGGGGCTGATATGGCGTAGAAGAGAGAGAGAGAGAGAGAGAGAGAGAGAGAGAGAGAGAGAGAGAGAGAGAGAGGAAGAGAGAGAGAGAGAGAGGGAGAGAGAGAGAGGCTCGGGGCTGGTATAGCGTAAAGTGGTGGGGGGAGAGAGTCGCGGCACGCGCGCTGAGAGCTCTGGGCTGCTATAGAGTAGAAGGGGGGAGGGAGCTGACGCAAGAGCTCTGGGGCTGGTATAGCGTAAAAGGGGGGAGGGGAGCTGCGGGGCTTGTATGGCGTAGATACGTGACCTATATAGTTTATTTAAAAATATGTAGTGCACATAAATTATGCCACTTGAACCCTTGCTCCCATATATAGGTCAGCGTGGCAGGCGCCAAAATTTAATTATTTAAATAATAATTTATTTATTTAAACAATTGAAAGTAGGTCACGCAGCATGCCCCCCTAACGATGACACACTTTTTTTATCGGTTGTTTATACAGTAGCGGTCGTTAATCATACTAATTGACCCACTTAGCTACTGTTTACAACAATTAGCTACTGTTTACATAATTAGGGGTCATAAATCATGTTAATTGACCTAATTAGCTACTGTTTACATAAACAAGTGCTACTGTTTACATCAATTAGCTACTGTTTACATAAACAGCGGCTACTGTATCCCCTCCCCTTAGGCCACGCCCACCGGTCTCGCTATCCGGGCCCATATACTACTCAGGAGGAATCAGAAAATCTACCATTTCGCCAAATTTGAAGTGGATTAAAGCCTGTTGAAAATCGAAAATCAAAAATTGACGATAAAACAATAAATAGAGCAAGAAAATAGTACTATGACAAAGCTTTATCTATGATGAAGCCATATATAAACAACGAACACTTTTAATTAAGGTAGATAAAAAACAAGAAAGAACTTTAAATTAAGATACTTTAAGTTAAGATGATTAAAGTTTTGTGACAGATAAGATTTATAGGATTTTGAGGTTCGAGAGTTCAAGGATTTTGGAGTTCGACGGATTTGAGATTCATCGGATTTGGGATTGAAGGATTTTGGAGTTCAAGAGTTTTCGGGTTCAACCGATTTGTGGTTCAAGAGTTAAAAGCTTTGGGGTACAACGGATTTAAGGTTCAACGGATTTGGGGTTATAAGTAAGGTTTTTGTGTTCAACGGTTTTGGGGTTTTGGTGTTCAACGTTTTTGGGGTTCGAGAGCTTTGAGGTTCAAGGGTTTTGGGATTAATGGTTTTAGGGGTTTAATGGTATTAGAGTTCAACGGTTTTGGGGTACAAGAAGAGTTGTGGGTTTCAAAGGTTATTGGGTACAACAAGAGTTGTGGGGTGCAAAGGTTTTGGTGTACAACGAGAATTGTGGGATTCAAGGATCTTGGGGTTCAATGGTTTTGAGGTTCAAGAGTTGTGGGATTCAAGGGTTTTGGGGTACAACGGATTTGGAGTACAATGGATTTGAGGTTCAACGTATTTAAAGTTCAAGAGTTTTGGTGTTCAAGGGTTTTCGGGTTCAACGGTTTTGGGGTTTTGAGGTTCAACGGTTTTGGGGGTTTTGAGGTTCAACGGTTTTGGGGTTCAACAAGGGTTGTGGGGTACAAGGGTTTTGTGTCAAAAGGTTATGGGGTTATTGGGTTTATGGGTCTTTTGGTTTTTTGGATTAATCTTCTTCGTATTAAGTGTTTTATGATGATTATAATGGAAATACTTGTTGCATATAATGTGTAATAAGCATTGAATAGGGTTGGGGTGCATGGTCTTTGGGTTTGGCTTAGGTAACCGTATTTTCCGCACCTGTATCATATATTATATGGTATCCTTATCATTTTAAAAAAAGAATCATTGCGATCGAGTGAAAATTGCGTTGTCAGACGATTTTTGTCAAAAAATGTTTTTTTTCTGCCCACTGTGCGTCGTCTCCAACTAGTTGCGCACCTGCTCTAGGCTCGCGGCTTTTGTTCTGACTTCCATTTGTTTGCACAACTGTGGAACGCTAGTGGCTACTGCTTGGCTATTGCTTTCCGATTTTATTATAGAACTGTATCGTTTGAAATCTGCTGTTATGACACCTCGTTCGTGTGCGTATATGTGGTCGTTTGTTATTTCGTAACTAGCTTGACGCTCCTCCTTTGTTCGCGAGGTGATTTCGAAGAATATGATTTCGTTGCTCGTTCTACTGGCTTGTAGTTGGTACGGGGCCTTGTGCTTTTTGGTGTACGTGTGAAATATCATGAGCATGTTTGTGATTGATCGCTTTCATAATTCTGTTATTTGTTAATTTAATTTATGGTTTCGCGTGATTGTTATATCGTTTTTCATTAATTTTGAATTCAAATTCCGCGTAAAATTATCTCTCTGGATTCCGTCGTCTCTCGTTTCTTTATGTCTCTCGAAAAAGATGTATAATGTATTCATAGTGCATTTGTTGGGCTTAAGTGAGCATCACCCTTGCCTGTCGGTTTCTACTTCTTGAATCTAAACCATTCGACTGCCTTATCTTTTACTATTCTCGTCGTTTGCTACCACACTTACGCTATACTCAGTGGGACTATTCTTATCATAGATTTACGAAAAATTGACTTATTAATTTACTGAAAGTAGAAATGCCAAAATTTTGAGCATTTCACACTAATAAATATTTGATTAGTGAAGCTTCTTAGAACCATACACCACTTCAATTTTAAGTTATTTCATGGGGCAGATGCTGAGAAAAACTTATAAACTGAAAAAAGTCATTTTTCTGCGTGACACGATAACGGGTGTAAAAAAGCATTAATCAAGTTCAAATTTTAGATTCAGTTAGTATTATATAGCACCTTTCTTTGGGTTGTTTATGATACCAGTTAGTTTTAAAGATATTAAGCTTCAAAATTTTGTTTCTCTCTCTCACCTTGTATACTTTGCATAATGGAAAACTGCATCGCTTATATCTCTAGCGTCCTCACAGTGGCGGGTGGGTTAAGTAATTTTAACTCCAACGTGCGGGTACATGAATTCGCTGCCCTCCGGTACTCGAACCTATCAAAGGTATGATCTTCGAATATACCGAGGATATACCGGGGTATACAGGAGGTATAACAGGGCTGTACCAGAGGTATACCGTAAGTACCCGAGGGTATACTGAGGATACTCGAATGTTTGAAGTCCACGAATTTATTTTTTATAAATATTGTTAGGAGCATGTTTGAAATCCACGGATTTATTTTTGAAAAAAAATCCGTGGACTTCAAACATAGTCCTAACAATTCCGTTTTATTTGCAGTATTCGAAGTTATACCGCAATACAATAAATAGTTTGCGTTCAAGACACTATATGTAAATAGACAAATATTGAGATATAAAAACTATCATATTTCCTTACAAAGAAAAACGCGCCGCGATATCTACCGCTTGGTGGTGAGGAAACGATATCATTTAAATGTAATTGTCACATTTAAATGTAATATAAAGATTACGTTAAATAAAATTATTTTAAAGTGTAAGTAAATAAGATGTTAGGTAAAAAAGGGAGGGTGATGTCTCTTGGAGATCAGTTTAACAACTAGCTATGCGAGCTATGCGGAGGAAAGTTAGGGGGAAAGGGGGGGAGAGAGCGAGAGAGAGAGAGAGAGAGAGAGAGAGAGAGAGAGAGAGAGAGATAGAGGGAGAGAAAGTGATTTAATTATAAATATTTAATTGATTCGAAATAATGTTATCCATCAAATAAAAAAAATAGGGGAGGATGGGGCCAATTCGTATATTTTGCGTCATTCATTTTTATCTTCGCTGTAAATTGATAAATAATTGCGCCACTAGAGAGACCTTAAGTTAACGCACAATACTAACTAAAAAAATTTGTTATAGGCCCGTTTGCAAAGAAAATATTGAACTGTAACCGATTGAGTAAAGAGTCGTTTTTTATGAAAGTGCCCTAATCACGGGGTAAATTCGTCTGAAATCTGTAATACCGACACATGCTAAAAAGTAGTACACGAAAAGCTAACCTCAATATACGAAATTGCCCCTCTACGAATTGGCCCCATCCTCCCCTACTGATAGAATTATAAATGAAGCAAAAACCATTCTAATATTAAGCAATACTTAATGTTAAAGGAAGCTACGTGCCAAAGAATTGTGTGAAATGCTCAGTTTTCGCATTTACATAAAACTAAGCAGGAAGACATTTAAACGGGTCGAATTCAAAATATAGGTGAATGCCCTTCCCTATAGGATGACACGAAAGAGAGAGCAAGCGCCGGGTCTAAGAGCAGGTAGTCGAGACCACACAATAGGTCATAGGGAAAACTCTGAAGCGCAGCCGCTTGAATAAATTAAGGAAATGAGAGGAAACAGAGTCGACGACATGGGCGACAATAACAAACAATATGTGAATAGAATAGAAAAATCGGGTTATATAGCACATTAATAATGATTAATACCCGAGAGATCGAATAATGAGAAAATCGCGAAAGTCAGATAATAACTAGATTATATTTCATCTTTAAATATGTATCATAAATTAAAATCACGCGAGACTGATCCGCATAAATTCGGGCAAACGAGCTACACTGGGAACAATGAATACACATACATTGCTAATAAGCACACTAATAGAAGAATTGCGTCTGAAACTACGAGAGTACCAAAAAGAAGGAGATGCGCATCCAAACAGCGAGTACACGTGTATATATAACATCATAAGGAGAGCCTTGTGCAAATCTGCCGAAGAAGGAACCACGCTTCCGAACTGCGAGCGCCTGCACACTTGCAACACCAGCAGGAGGGCTTCGTCTTAAAATCTACGAGAATATTATGAAGGAGAAGGCACGCGTTCGAACAGCAAGTGCACGTGCGCTCCCAACACCAATGAGAAGACTACACCGAGGTCATGAGTGCTGAAGAAGACGAGAGCATACGTGAATTTCGTCGTCGTTAAAAGAAGACGGCATATTAATGAGCATAAATAGAAGGAGTCCTAGACCACCTGCACTCGTGTATAGATGTACGAAGTCAACGGCGGCGACTCTACCCACAAAAGAGGAAATACACTCTACATAGGGGAGCGAGAAAAAAACCCATCGTCGCTACAAGTACAATGGAATGCCTTTTAAAAAATGCCTACAACAAAAAGCCTAGAAAAACCATATAAGGAAATATGCAGCATTTAAGCTCTCTGATTGGATGTGCTATTCACAAATGTTCACTACTACCTATGTGCGTAAAGGGTATCGGTGAGGGCGATTTCGAGTATATAAGGCCCTGGTCCGCTGGGCCCCACAGATTACATTCTCATCGAAATTTCACCGCACGGAAGCTCTGCCCGAGCGGGGCCCGGTCCGGTATATCGTCTCGGGACTTAAACTTTTTACGTGTAACTCCTTTCAAAGACTTAGAATATTGTCGACGGTTCAAAAACTTAGAATATTTTCGATCGTTCAAAGACTTAGAATATTTTCGACGGTTCAAAAACTTAGAATATTTTCGATCTTTCAAAACCTTAGAATATTATTGTCGTTTGTGTCGTTTGTCGTTCTGAGGAAAATAATAATTGTCTAAGATACATCCGTTAGTTACAAGCGAGCGTTAATCAAATTCTGTCTTTAATAATTCTTAAATAAACTTGCTTATAATAAATAATCGAATCGTGAGTGCACATTTTAACCTTTAACTCCTAATTCCTGACGCGACTGTTTGCATTCGTATAATCATTCCGCTTTGAAAATCGAGCCAACACCCACTGAGAGGACGCGCTGGTAGCAGAACAGGTCAGAAGCGAATAAATACGGGGTAAGTGATATACATATCAACAGACGTCATGTCTCCATACATATTCTCTTTCTTTCTTTCATAATCCATTGCACAAATAGTCGATCTCATCTTACAAAAGTCTAAAATGATATTAGTCCGTGGTTCTGTCTTAACGATCGGAGTGACGTCCTATTTTACTGAAAGTTAAAGGAAAGTTAGTTCGTCTCAGAATTTAGGGTGTATATTCAGAATAAAATGTATAACGATTTATTGCGGGTCCAGAGTAATTCACCGGCGGCTACTGGAGGCTGTTCTTGAATAGATCGCGAAGGTAGCCAGGCACCGACGGCGCTATGACTTTGTGTATCGAAGCTTTGTCTCCGCCCGTGCTTATAAAGATTTACAACCCTTGTAGTTACTGTCCGGTGACAGCTATCATAAGTTTAGGACATAACAATTGGCAGCGGTTTTTCCTTTCATTCTACCACCTGCCTCGGAGAGGATTGGTTAGATTCAACCAAATATATTTTATCACTACCGAGGGATAGCGTCAGGCAGAGGATTCTATCATTCGCTTATATAATTACTTAACTTATTGTTAAGTTATATAATGATCAATTAGGAAGAACTTTCAAGATACTTACTACGTTGAGACGGCAACACCGCAAGGTCGGTAAGAGAGCAACAACGGATAACTTAACGACACCGATAAGTTACCGACTAAGCGGCGCTAGCAGTCACCATGTATTAATCTACCCAAGCGTGGGTAGAGGGCGTGCGAGCATATAACATTAGGGAGAGGGAAGGCTGCGGGTATATAATGAGCCCGAGCTTAGCAGCGGGTCACTTGTGATCTGACTCTCTCATATGGAGCTATAGAACGAATGGTAGTACTCGTCTATTGCTTCGGCTTCCAGTGTACTTAGTAGTCTACGAGCATAGCGCTCTTGAACAGCGCATCTTCCGGCCATCCCTCTCCCCTTAGTTATTAAGAGTCAGATCATGTAATTTCTATTGTTTCAAATACAAGTGATTAAGTATAGATATTTTGATTTTCATACCTAGTTAATATCCTCTCCCCTCCTCGCAGGTGATCCTTCGGTTCAGGATGGTAGTACCCTGTACCCCGGGCTCTCACCTGATCACAGACTTGTAGTGAGATGGTAGTACCTCACATACTCGTCTGACGCTGCGTGGTTTACCTAAGTGTGTGGTGTAAGAGGGATATTTCTCCCCCCTCTCCTCCCAGATACACACGAGCAGCGTCCCCCTGGTGGATATCCACTACAGGGGGTAGGGAGGCCTTCGATTACCCAACCGATAGTGCGGGGTAATCCCGGGTCCGGCGACGATCTTCGAGTGTACTTACATTCCCTTTAACTAACTTCGTGTCTCGAATCTCTGGCGGTTCTACTAACCTAACTGGACCGTTTTAACGTATTCTATTGGAAATGATGAATGTGAAATATTGTGATAAATCGTGTGTAAATGTAAAACATTGTAACATAAATGTGTGCAATTGTGAGAAACTAAGAAAATGCATCAAGTTTTAGAACAAGAAGAAAAGGAATTTACAAAATATATTACACTTTATTTTATGTTGTGACATATTTATAAAAACATTTTTCACGATTTTTCACGGTTCCTGACATTTTCTTTTTTGGCAAACCTTGGCACACTAAAGGATTAATTAAAAATAAAAAAAGTGACCAGAAGTAGGATCGAACATGGATCTCCGGCGTACTAGTAAAACGCCTAACCGCCTGAGCTAATATATCTTATACACAGCTTTTAAAATATATGTCTTCCTTATATGGAATGGGTTAAAAGGCAATATTTTGTTGGAAATAAACAAAACCACATTTTAGAGTAACCACCGGCATATGAAAAACACATTTTAAAGTAGAGTTGTGTCATTCTGCCAGGAACAAACTCGAAAAACCAGACTTATGAACTGATTTCTCGAGTATAACCTTGCTTTAGGGCAACCGTTCAGCAACTCCCAACGTTTTTACATGAAAAGGGACTATTATTTGAAGATGTGAAATCCACAGTAGTTGTCACGATTTTCGCGAAAAGTGGAGTTTTGTCAATTTGCTGATCAGCCACAGAAATAAAGTTACACATACGAAAATACTTACTACCAAAAATAATTGAAACTAACTGGCAATGCATTTATGTATTCAAAATGAATAATGTCAAGCTAAATGTGTAAAATTGTTAAGAAGTGAATATTGGTTTTTAAAAAAACGTATGTTTTTACGCAAAATTTTATAAAAAAGGATTCTTATTGTTTCCAAGAATGATGTATGTAAAATTTGAAATAATGTGCATAATTGTGAGAGAATGTGAAATACTGTGTATAAGTGTTACAATAAAAATGCCCTTTTTTTGCTAAAAACGTAAATGTGTAAAGATGTGAAACAATGCGAAAAAGGGTGACATTTCTTTACAGTCTTTTACAGTTTTTCACATTTTTTATTTCCACTAGGGTAACTTGCTATGACCGTTTTATTTTGTTTATTGGCGAACAACTAAGATTTTCTTTTTATGTATTAGAACGCCATGAAAAAATCGTAAGTACAATGAAACGGGCATGGCAAGTTACGTGGTAGGTATCTTGAGAGTTGTTCTTAATTAATCATTATATAATCTAACTTTAAGCTATGTAAGCCCTTTATTGCCGCACGGGGAGCCTGTAACCCCGTAGGCGGCGCGCCCCCTAGGTGGCGGATGGGGGAGTGCTCGCCGAGGCGCCAGCCTCGGAGGGTAAAACAGAAATAAAACATGCTTCGTGGACCAAACAGGCCGCCGTGTTTGCCGTGCGGTGCGACCCGTGAGCTGCCAAAGGGAGATCCTGGTCATCCTGGATGGGGAGGCAATCCGAGGCTGCGTGCCTAAGTGACCTAAACCATCTTTGGCTTCTGCTGACGGCAAGACGGGAGGCTGGTTACCTAGGTAGTACCGGTCAAACGGCTTGAGCGAGTGTGTGATGTCGCGTGACGTCCGCAAGAAACTCTCCATAGAGCCAATAACCTTTATTCGGGGTGGGAGGCTCGAGAGAGCAGAGGTGGACTAGCGCGACAGCGTGCGCTATATCCTGGTATGATGTACCCAATCTTGCACCGCCTTCAGTCATGTGTTGGGGCCATGTCAGCTGCCTCTATAGACGGGAGGATCCGGGTGGCCGGACACATGCCGGGATAAAGAAAATTGATCTTTAAACATGGATGCTATCAACGAACGGGAAGGAGAGTCACAGGGTGACAAAAGAGTTGACATTCTTAAGGTGCCAACACGGCAGGGCGGTGGATACCTAATCTACAAGACAAACAGCAGCACTAGTATAGCTAGCGCGATAAGTGCTGCCGAATATAAGAGCAAAACAGGGATTAGGCTATGGCTAGAAGAACACCCCAGTCTACGAGAAAAGCTACTGGAAATAAGACGAACAGGGAGATGACAAAAACTCTGGACAAGCAGAAGAACGTGAATAGCACGATCAAAGAGGAACTACCTGTAATAGGAGCCATCATGATTGAAGTTCTTACGCTTCTCGACAAGATGAAGGATGGCGAGAAAGAGCTGCCATCTCAACAACCTGGAGAAGACCATTTAACGTCTCGCAAGTTGAAGAAGAGGGGACGGACATCATCCAACGGAGGTGGCAGTACCCTCGCCAAAAAAGACAAGAAGGAGGACAGATCTGCACCCTCTACAAGCAAAACACAAGAGGAAACTGCAGATACACAAGGAGCTTGACAACTAGCTGCAGGAAGGAAATCATAAAGAAAAAACAGAAAAAACAGGAACAAAGCCAGCCTCAACAACTGAGGAAAAACGCAGAGAAGGCCTCGTTGCGGAGGGGAGACGCAATCCTCATAAGACCAGAAACGGGTAAGACCTACGCCGAGATCTTGGGAGAGATCAAGGCAAAGGTAAAGCCAGAGGAGCTAAATACGGAGATGAAGTGTCTCAGCAAAACGAAAGACGGTGGCATTCTGGTTGTAGTAAGTAAGAGTAAAGACAAAATGGAATCACTCAAAACGGCCATAAAAACCGCTATACGGCATGCAGGTATAGTTAGGGGCAAGATCCCCAGAACTACATTGGAGATCAGGGACATTGACAGCCTTTCGACGCAGGAAGATGTCCGTAGCGCTATTACAGCCGAGACGGGTGAAGGAGAGGCCAAAATTCATCTGTTTGAGCCGAACACGAGGGAACAGAGGGTGGCGGTGGTCGAAATAGATCAGACTAAGGCTACCGCTCTACTCAAAAAAGGAAAGATTCGTATCAGGTGGGTTACCTGCCGGGTAAGGATTTGCGCAACTGTTAAGCGATGTTATCGTTGCCTAAGCTGCGGACACGTGAAAGCAAGATGTGAAAGCCCCGGAGCGCTAACTGCTGGAAGTGTGGCGTGGATGGGCATAGAGCAGCAGAATGCACTATGCCGATCCAGGAGATGAGGTGTTTCTTATGTAGAGACGCTAAGATACCCGAAAAGAAGACGACGCACGCTCCAGGCACCGGTGCATGCGTGGTCTTTCGGGCAGACTTGAACGCGAGCAAGAATAATACCTAATGGCGCGAATACTTCAAGGCAATCTGCACAGAAGTAAGCTTTTCCACGATCTGCTACAACAATTTGTAGTTGATCAGAAAGTAGATATCGTTTTAGTCAGCGAGCAATACACGGATCGTGACATACCTGACTGGGTTTCTAACAACGCAGGGACCACCGCTGTCTGGTTGCCCAGGCGTGGGATCGTGGAAACGGGGATGGAAGATGACTACGCGCAAGTAAAGGTGGGCAGCATCACATACTTTAGCGTATATCTCTCACCGAACCTTGCCGTGGCGGATTTCATAAAGCTAGGAGCACTAGAAGACGCGATAAGGAATGTATCCGGGGAACTCGTAATAGGGGGCGACTTCAACGCTAGAGCCACAGAATGGGGCATGCCGACAACGAACAGCAGAGGCAGGGCCATCCTTGAGATGGCAGCTAGATTAAGGCTGGTAGTGGCAAACGAGAGAAACACCCCTACTTACCGTAGACCAAATTTTGGAGAATCCATACCTGATATAACTTTCGCAAGCGAAGCGACGATCCCCCAAGTTAGAGATTGGCACGTCACGGAGGAATATACTGCGAATGATCACCAGTATATTCTTTTCAACATCCAGGACGATCGCGGAACTAGGACTACAGCAAGAAAAAAGCAGACACCGCGCTGGAATAACCGGCGTATGAACCCAGAAAGACTTGCGGACGCGATTCAGGAGGCTGAACTCCCATCATCTGGGCTCCTTCACCAATTGAGAGAACGCGAAAATGCAGAAGTGCTGGTAGAACGCACTACGCGACTTATAATGGAGCTATGCGACGCTGCTATGTCAACGGGGTTTTGCAGCCATATAAGACGACTGGTATACTGGTGGACGGACGAAATCGCGGAGCTTAGAAATGATAGCTTGCGCGCTAGGAGGAGGGCTCAGAGAGCCGTAAAACGACACCGGCCTGAAGCTCGGAACCAGGGCATGAGATACGACGAGGCGCGAAATAGGTTAAGGGACGCGATAAAAGATAGTAAGCCTAACTGCTGGACAAAGATTATCGACGGCGTGGAGAAAGATCCGTTTGGAGACGGATACGCGTTCGTAACCCGAAAGATGAGCGAAATGAAACAAACTGAACCCATGGAGGCAGAGGTTATAGAAAAAGTGATCAACGGGCTATTTCCTACACACCCCATCAGACCTCAAACAGAAACGACGAACGTACCGTTGGAACAGATACCCCTTTTCACTGAGGGTGAACTGATCGCGGCAAATTCATCCCTTAAAAGCGGCAGGGCACCGGGTCCGGATGGCATTCCTGCGGAGGTGCTCAAGGTCGTTGCAACCCAACGACCGGAGCTGCTCCTGGAAATGTACAACCACTGTCTAGTGCAGGGCGTATTTAGCTCAAGATGGAAAAGGGCAAGATTAGTACTAATCGAGAATCCGAAAGGTCAACAAGGAGCGGACCCGTCGTACCGACTATTGAGTCTCCTGGATACAATGGGAAAGACAGGAGAAGCTCTAATCAAACCTCGAATACTGGGAGCCGTTCAAGAAGCAGGCGAACTCTCTGACAAGCAATACGGTTTCAGAAAGGGGCGGTCATCGATAGGAGCGATTAGAGAGGTTACTGACACGGTGAAAAGAACGGATTTAGCCTGCCACGCGGCAAGACCAATCGTCGTACTCGTGACATTGGACGTCAAAAACGCGTTCAACTCGGTTTGGTGGGTAGATATACTATACGCTCCTCGACCATTTGGAGTACGACCCTACATTATGCGACTAGTGAAAGACTGTCTTAGCAATCGGGTTATCGAATACGAGACAATGGAAGGGAGAAGAAGCAGATCTATTACGGGAGGGGTTGCACAGGGCTCGATCTTGGGACTGGACTTCTGGGGCATTCTGTATGATGGGTTGCTTAGGCTCGCAATGCCAGAGGATGTCATACTCGTAGGATATGCGGACGATGTTGCGGCGGCTATTACAGCACGAAACGTAGAGACTGCACAGGTAAAGCTAAATGCGATAATGTGTAGCGTACTAAAGTGGATGACAGACCACGGACTGACCTTAGCACTAAACAAAAGGGAAATTGTTCTCCTGACTAGGAAGCGTATACTGACCATCATACCGATGAAGGTAGACAAAGAAATGATTATGTCTAAACCAACGGCTAAATATCTGGGTATAACGCTGGATACAAAGCTGAATTACGGAGCGCATTTAGATCGCGTATGCGGAAAAGCGACGATAAGAGTAGCGCAGCTTAGCCGATTAATGGCCAACGTGCACGGGCCGATACCAACTGTTAGGTGACTTCTAATGGCGACCACTTATTCCATCCTACTATATGGAGCTGAGGTGTGGGCGGGCGCTATGGAAGTAAAGAAATACCGAAAGAAAATAACGGCGGTGCAACGTAGAGGGGCATTACGAGTATCAAGCTCCTACCGAACGGTCTCAGGAGAGGCAGTCATGGTAATCGCGGGGGTGATCCCGGTCGGCCTGCTTGCTATCGAGCGCAAGCGGATATACTAGAGTCGCCTGACTTCGGATAACATTTTGTTGGCCACCGAAGAACGCGAGAGAACAATGCGAAAATGGCAAGAAAGGTGGGCTCAATGCCAGCAAGCGCAATGGACGAGAACACTGATTACGGAGATAGGTCCTTGGGCGGAGCAAAGGTGGGGGAGGTGAACTTTTACCTTACCCAGTTCCTCTTTGGGCATGGCTACTTTAGAAGCTACCTGTTCGCGATGAAAAAGATGGCAACACCGGCGTGTAAATACTGCGGTGATGAACTCACACACGGGGAGTCTCGCACGGCTCCTGTCATGATGTGTTATCAATTTCTCCAACTCTCTGGATAAACAAAAAGAAGCCTTTTATTGACCAAACAAAAATTGGTTGCTTTATTATGATTAAATATAATAAACTTGACTTTATTTGATTACTCTAAGTTTTTTTTTTAGTTATTTCGTTGCGAAATATACTAAACTCGCCTAACCTTTTATATATAATAAAAGTAAGTTTTTATATATAATAAAGTATATTTAATAGTATATAACACACCTAGGGAGGACAGTCCATATCTCGTGTAAATTTACACCCGAACCCGAGCCGAAGGCGAGGGTGGCAAACACGAGATATGGGCTGTCCAAATTTCCTCCCGTGGGTTGTATACGATTTTACTTGCCTAGCGAGTGGGAAGAGACACTTTCCGCCGCTAGGTAAGTAAAATTAATTTTGTTTAGAGATGTTATTCCTTTTTAGTCAATTTTTTTGAGTATTTAATTTGTCCTAAAATAGTATATTACGATACAAGTGACCTAAGTAGCACTTTTTTGTAAGGCGTGAGGTTAGGGCTCGAGTGCAGCGAGGGTCCTAATTACGCCGTGCAAAAGTGTTACTTAGGTCACGAGTATCGTATAGAATTTTGTAGCACAGCTTACCTAAGCCCGCTGTCACGCCTATCCATGTCATAAGCAGACCTGTTTTGCACTGTGAGGTTAGCGCACGAGCGTAGCGAGTGTGATAAGCACGGTGCAAAAAAGGACTACTTATGATGCGGATAGGCGTGACCTAAGTGCGTGTTTAGGTCACACTGTGCTATAAATAAAATATAAGCATCTTTAGCACCTTTCGACCATGGCTTTTTTAAAACATTTTTATCACTAATATTTAGTCACTGATTGTTCTGATACACTACCCTCGAATGATTTCTACACCGAGACACCGAAAACCAAGTGCGAACTACCTAGAGGTCGTCATCGGCCACCCTGTCCACCTAGACGCCGTCCTCGTATGTTTCATTTACTTAGACACCAAAAATCACGGAGCGCACCACCTAGACCTCGTCATCGGCCACCCTGTACACTTAGACACTACCCTCAAATTATTACTACACCTAGACACAAAAAATCACGGAGGGCACCACCTAGATCTCAAAAACATAACCTTAAATTCAAGCAGACAATGTAAATATATTTACTTACTCTGCGGGAAAGCGATACCCAACTGTATTACACATAATATCTTACTGTGGGAAAGCGATACTCAACTTCACGCTCCCACAACTTTTCGGGTAAAAAGCCAACTTCACGGCCCTACTACACTGGAGAAAAAAGTAGAGAAACTGTTCCGTTTCGAGCATTCGTGATCTATACACTAGTTTATTATTTTAAAGAACGGCTAATTTACAAACATTATTGTTGGAAATCATAGTTCAGCTCAGAAAAGACACTAATAAGCCAAAAAACTCACGATCAGTAACAATAAGCACTTTTTTTGTATCGTCAAAAATCTGAACCTTAATATAGAAGTAAATAGTGCCAATGGTGAAATCACGATTATTTTTATCGGCTCCCAACAGCTAACTTCAGGGGGTATCGCAGTAAAAGTAATCCGCTCTGTCCCCCGAAGTTAGCCATTGAGAGTCCCAGCTCTAAGAAGCTATATTCAGATGGTCGATAACCGCTCTGTTCGAACAACAAATTCTAAATCTAATACTTAAATACAAAATCCCTATACCCCAAATCCACTTGCCCCATACGCAGAGTCGCAAATATTATACTTCAATCCTAATGTATCTCAAGCCCCTAAATTAATCTATTCCAGACATAGCAAGATGCAAGTAGAAAAACGAAAATTATGCTAAACTAAAATCTCCTAAAACTACCTACATCAGATACAATAAAATGCTAGTATAAAATAAGAGTAATAAAAACTGAATGAAACTTTTACAAACTTAAATCATTGTGCGACAAAATAGAGATTAAACAATTATAGAATACTTTTCAAAAATACATACCTGCTCTGATAAGCATGATATTGACATTTGAGGTAAAACATTCTTTTCCATGACAACTTCATTTAAATTATTTTGTATATCATCAGTATGCAGTTCACTTTCTATGGATGTTGATTCATGTGAACTTTGGAAAGGACCTTTTCTACTGCCACCTAATAAATGTTTATTTTCTACACTGTTTGTCGAATGCGAGGTATTTGAATGAGTGCTCTTGCTGCTACTATTACTGCTTGAATGAATAATGTGACTGTGGCGTATTAATTCCTACATAAAAGTTAATAATAACATTACTTTTATAAAATAATTGATATATAAAATTTAAAACATTAGCAAAATTGATAAGCTAATTCTTACCTGCCAGTGTGCATCAAATTCCCGTCCGTATCTGTATCAGAATTTGCGTTTTCGCCTTCATTTCATCTTTCACGATATTTCGTTGCTTTTGGTACATTATTACTTGAATCTTCGGTGTAACCGCCGTTATTCATTGTTCACCGTGAAAATATCCTTATTTGTTAATAAAACGCTAATAACACGCAAATTTATAAGATCATGCAAAACAACAATTATTGATATACACGATAACAAAACCGTTGACAATTGACCGTTACTTTAAACGCGGATCGGCGTGCATGTATTACGTACATGATACATAGTTTGTAGTGTTTGTCGTTATGTTAGGTTGGGTAACTTCAGAGGCGTTGCTTCGACAAGTGGATGTTGGGGTGTGACGGTGCGTTCCTCTAGCTGTCTCAAAAATTGGACAAAATAAGTTTCTAACTTGCTTTGAGAATTGTTCAGTTATGTGCAAAGAGGAGGAAACAATTCTGTGCGGTTCTGATCTAAATGCACTTATTTTCATAAGGAAAAACGAAATGCTCGTTTGCAAATGAAAACCTATGATGTCTGCGAACATGCCTATATATGGAGCAACGTTAACGTTATGCCCATGAGTATGCAAAAATGAGCTAATCATAGTGTCTCGTTTTCCGCCATTATCATGTACATATATTCTGTGCTTGCAATCCACAATATTAGTATACCGCGCTTTTTTGTTCGCGCTTTTTCCACTTCGTGGGAATGTAATCAAAGTGTGATTATTCGAGAAAGAGTCAAGTCAAGTAATAAACAAAAAATCTAAGGATTCTCCAACAAATCTTACAAGTATATATAACGAAGATTGTTCGAAAATGTACGAATACGACGTCCTCGAACAAAAAAATTAAATTACCACGTTTTGTTTCAAAATCAATAAATCAAAATCAAAATCGATAAATCATAAAATTATAAAAGTGTTATTGTAAAATCTATTACTATGTAACAAAGATGTTTCTTATTTGTTCGTATCTCAGATCTTTTCAGCTATATATATATTATACTATTAGTCCTTCTATTTTTTCCAGTCAGATTCTCCAGTGGCAGCATTTATTAATATTACAGATATTATAAAGATTAATATCAAAGAAATTTAAATTAAATAAGAAACAGAAAAATGACTCTAAATTTATTATTAGAAAAGCAAAGCAAAGCAACGTCAAGGAAGAGACGATCATCTGAGGTGACCTGTAGCTAATCAAAAATGTGGCTGTCTCGGGGACAGCCGATAGAAGTGAATACTTAAATAGATGGAGTGGAATTTTGGAAAATTTTAAATAGTTTCGTTGCCAGAGAATCAAATGTATACGAAGTCAGAAATGTACTGAAATGAAGTAGTCTTCGATGCAAATTCAAATGCGTATTTGTTGTGTGCAAAGTAGTAATATAATCTATAAGGATGAATTAAATTGTGACTTTTTTGATAATTTTTTAATTTAGTGATTATGGTGCATAAATCGTCACCATTTTCTTACTTTTCCAACTTAATCGAAACTTTGACAGCAGATGTAGAAAATCTTAAATGAAGTGAAATCTTAGGTAATCATTGATCAACTAGTAAATTTAGGATAGGCAGAATATAATTAGAATAGTAGCATGTCACGATATTTTATGACACAACGTGCGTAAACCAAGATTTAGCTAGTGCATTTTTGCAGGAGCGTGCGGTATCGAGGTTTACGCCACGGCGTGTCATAAAGTAATAATGTTTATCGCAAGTCAATAATGTTTGCCTGCAAACTTTTCGCTTTTCGCGCATATTAAAAAAGTCACGTCGTCTAGTTTACGCAAAAAAAAAAATAAACCGCCATAAAAAGGCGCCGCTATATTAGCGCGTCGACGGGCCCAAAATCTAGCAGGAAGAACCGAGAAAACCGATAGCCGCTTGCAGTGTATGTGTAAATAAGTGCGGCTGATATGTAAGGGGAGAGCTGAGCTGTGCAAGCATGCTACTTCCTCTTCTTGTGGTTAGTGACGTTAGAGGTCTGTACGGCCATCAACTGTTTGGCGCATGCGTGGAGTTAAGCGGGAGATTTGAACTAAGGAAATCACTCGGACTCCCAGAGTCCCGCTGCCTGCAACAAACAAAAAAGGGAGAAGCGCCTTTCGGCCGCCCCGCAGGTTCGGGCGGACGCAGGGTTCTCCCGACTTATGCGGAGCGGCGGGAAGGCGAGGGGAACAGCCCCTGGTCTCCCTCGGGGAGTCAAACCGTGAAAAATGAACCATGAAAGAGAGCTGACAGGAGGCGAGAGACCGAGAGGCCGGAAAAAGGCGCAGATTAGTAGAGATCACAGTCAGTTAAAAAGCGAAGGAGAATTTCGACTGTGCGCGGCGAAGAGTGGGTGGTGGGGGGAGAGAGCGGCCGCTGCTTTCGTGACGAATTTATCTGTCGCGCCGCCGTGACGCTCACCACGCCGATTCACTTCCCAGCAAAATGTACCCAACGGGCCTATAGAAGTATTCACTTCAAAAATTAAATTACCACATGTTTTGGCGTATGTGAACCTATCTTGAAATATTAACCTTTATAACCTTTATTTACTTATTAAAAAAATAAATTAGACAGCAACGTATATTTTTGAATATGTACTGATAGGTTATAAAGGATATTTTCTGAATATATTTATACAAACATATTATCAATATTATCGAGGGGCGCGGATCGACCGCACTGTTCGGCAGCAAATGGCCCACCCCCTGCCCTTGCTTGATGCAGCACTTTTATACCTATCTTTTTGGCATCCACCTTAACCCCCACCTCCTTGATACCCCTTCCCTACAAGTGTCGTGTTCATGCATCTAAACTCTCAAATCGTCAAATGAATATCATGCATCCGTACAGATTTTTTAGAAACTATGTAATAATCTTCTACTAGCGGAATAGGAGGAAGCTAAGTGCCAATGACTTGGCAGCGGTTTTGATTTTTATATACAATTTTGCGAATGGTGCATAATTGGTGTTTTCAAATTTTAAGTATCAATGGCAGTCGAGATAGTATACAAAGAAGATACTCGTGCTACCGCTAGTGTATCGCTCGTCCAAATTTTTGTTTCAAAGCGTCGAGCGCTGATCTGGATGACTCAAGCACTATAGCGTGGATCGCCAGAGATCAAGAGCTAGATCGACAGCGTGATCGGCAGCTCTTCCAAGCTCGGCTTCAACTTCATTGAGCGCTCTCACCGCTTGAGCTCGGCGACGACCCCGTTGGCTGCAATACTTATACTATACCTATACTATACCTTGATCTCAGTCTTCTTCTCCATGACCTTATTTTCGCTTAAACTTCCGTAACGTGTCGAAGACTACAAGGTCTAATTCCTTTATCGTCTGTTACAGCAACAACTTTAATCTTGACCTTTAGAGGCGCAATGCCGCCTTGATGATAGTCAACCTAAACTCGTTAATGAATTCGAAGCGGGACGCGACTGCGGCAACTATCTCATCGAGTTTGAGCACATGGAGAAGGAGGTAAATGTCCCCAGGCAGAGATAAGTAGTTCACCCTTAATCTCAGCATACTCACGGCATCCCGCAACAAGTCCAAGCAGATCGTCACAGACACGGCGTGTGCGTGAATGCTATGTACAGTGAATACACACAGCAACGTGCTACGGGCCCCCTGGCTGGAGGTATAATGGAGGTATAATGTAAAAACCACATCGATGGACTGCAAACTTATAGGCACCGGCAAATAGTCCGGCGACTTGCTGGATTGCGACATAGAGATCAATTCGACAGCTTGCGTGATCCACAGATAATCGAAGCTCATCGACTGTAACTTCGCAAAGTTTTCGCTAACTGGAGTTCGACGAAGATCCCGTTGGCTGCAATTCTAACCTCAACTCAATAATGGTCGACTCCTCGTACTTGATAAGGCCGCACATATCATCGGTGCAGCAGAGTTTATCGCAGCTGGTGAGCACCGCCACCGCAACGACAACCGCCGAAGAAGTTCCACGGCTCTAACGGCCAGCAAGCGACACTTTGCGCTCAAGACTAAGTCAATGGAGAAGTCCGCGCTCAAGCAAAAGCTGCAGCAGCTGCCGGATAGTGCGTCAGGCAGTCAGAGCCCAAGAACTTCGCGTCAGAATGCGACTAATGGCAACAATCTCATCAAGTTCGAGAACGAGGAGGAGCTGGACGTCAACGAACCAACATGGCCCCGGAAATCGGCAGCGATCAGCTTCAAGCTTAGCATACCCGTAACACTCAATAAAAAGTCCTATAGCCTACTACGCTGCTGCTGCTTAGCCGATATCAATATTTAGCAATTTTTAACGAAGACTATCACAACTCAATAATTTGCCGTTTTCCTTTCAAAAAAGACTACTAAAAAAAATAGCAAAAAATTTGAGTTGTGCAAGTCAAATAATAATAAAATAAATAATAATAATAATAAATAATTTCTTTGTTGGAAATCAGAATTGTGCTAGACTTCGTACAAATCGACAATATTAAGTAACAGCCTCTTGAGGGATGGTTTTTGTCGAAAACCTTTCCACTATACGTTTATTTAATTAAACTCAATAAAAGGTTGTGAAATCAGTTCAAACAACACATTTTACAAGGTGAAATGTTGGCAACTATAAGTTATGTGTCCATCATAACGAATCTATCTTAGTATTATAATTATCATTTCTTCTCTAAAAAGTTATAAGATTCTTAAAGAAATTGTCAAATGTTTACAGCTTACAAAAATTTTTCTGTATTTTGATCAATACGCGCTAATGAATGTTGTAAAATCAGTTTTAAAAATTTCAAGTATTAAAAATCACCACACTAACAAAAATCATTTCTTACTCGACGAAGAATTAATCTGAAAACTAATCCGAATCATCTTGTGCAAAGAAATGAGCAAAAGCATAAATATACAAAAATCAAGCAAATCCCTTATTAATTATAGATAAATCATCTAAACACATAGCGAATTTTCATGTTAAAACTATAGTGGGATTGATTCTTCTTGGAGTGAGAAATGATTTTTGTCAGTGCAGGTAAGCTAGAATCTGCTAACTAGTTTATAAAAAATAAGATGGTTGCTTTTCAAAATTATTCTTTTGATGCTTACTTGCCGTCTCGTTGTCTTATAGTTTATCGATGAAACACTCAAATTATTTATGACATTTAAGGTGTGAATCTGTTAGATTATATTAATTAAAACTGCGATTTTCGTATTATAATGTATAAGAAACTTTACTACCAGTATATTGAAGTAAAAATCTTCAAATTTATGTTTTTTGTAAAGAAAAAATTTTGAAGCTAAATTTAATAATTTTAAAAAATAATAATAAGTTTTGGAATTATAATATTTTTTATACTTTAACAATTTTGTTTTATGATTCGTCTTGATTCAACAGGCGATAAATTTTTATATTAGTGGAGATTGATCGTTAAGTAATCGATATGTCGTTCTTATTAAGGGGGTGTGAAACCCAATTTTTACCGACCGAGTCGATAGTGTGAGTACTCGGAGGAAAATTAGTTGAAACTAAATAAATACAACGAATTTTGCAAAACCAAGACATCATTGCCCTCCGTCTTGGACTCATCTAGCACCGTGCAAATTTTCAAATGAAAATATGAACGCATTAATGAATGGCATTTGGACGAAAATTAGTAGCTGCAGCGTGGATACTCTGGAAATTTTGTTCGAATTCTTTTATGCGTTCATATAATCACTTGAAAATTTACACAGAGGTAGATAATTATTAAAGGGAGGGCAATGATGTCTTGGATTTGTATAAGTTGAACAAAAAAAAAATCGTTTTATTATCATCGAAGCGACGCCGAACAGCTGATCGCTGGCTCTGGCTGTGACTCTGGCGAAGCGAGCTCGACGACTGCGCATACATTGTGCGCACCTATCTGGCGTCTATCTTGCGGCCGGCTGTCGACACGTTCACGCACCCACTTTCAGTGCGTGTTTTGATGTTTTGAAACGGTCTCCGTTTACTGAGATGTCCTGTTCCTGTGCTTTTCGACGACGTGATGCAGAAGAGACAGTTTTATTATCTTCAGAAAAGTGTTTTTGCGCATGTACTCCTAAGTAGCCTTCGCCCACCGCGATCTCGCTCGCGGATCGACTGTTCGCGGCTTTTGATTTCTAGTGTACTTAAGTAGTGCTGTGCAAAAAGTGTAAAACAGTGATGCATCAAAATTGCAGCCACGATGCGACGTGTGAGTGGCAATCCGTCAAGGAGTACTGCACTAGGGGAAAATACGTAACTCCAGCAAGAATCTTGAGTTTTCGCTTGGAGGTTATCCCTTGTTTTGATGTCTACTTCTGTTGCTGCGGCTGCTCTTGCTGCCTTCACTGCTGTATACATTCAACTTTCAAGATACAGTCAAGATGAGGATTGACTATCACTGTTTGTGCTGCTCCAACGATGTAAAGATGACCCTATAGCTGACTTACACTGTCTGTGTATTATAGGTTGGCATTGATGGCTACAGACAAGACGACTGGAGCTGGATCAATACTGTCTGGTGCTACTGATGCTGCTTGGCATTTCTGAATGCTTCAGTTACATGGAGACGACCCTGAATCTAGTTTCACGCTCTCTGGTGGTGTTGTCTAGCGTTGCTGCAGGCGTCAGTCATCTAGGTCTGGTGCTACTGATGCTGATTGGTGTTTCTGGAAGCCTCAGTTACTTTAAGACGACCCTGGATCCAGTTTCACGCTCTCTGGTGGTGCTGGCATTGCTGAAGATCGAGGGACGACCTTAAAACAAACACCGTAAGTATACAATGAAACTGGCAGGGCAAGTTACGTAGTAAGTATCTTGAGAGTTGTTCCCAAATGATCAATATAGAACTTAACTTTAAGTTGAGTATGCCCTTCAATTAATAAAAAGAATTTTGTTGCTTTATTATGATTAAATATAATAAACTTGACTTTGTTTGATTGATCTCAGTTCTTTTTTATCTGTGATTTCGTTGCGGAATATATCAAACTCGCCTAATCTTTTACTTTTTTAAAAGTTAATTTTTTTAAGAGCTTTCAGTCCTTTTTAATAAATTTTTTTGAGTACTTTATATTTGTCGTAATAAAAATAAAATATAAGCATCTTTAGCACCTTTCGAGCATATACACTTGAAACTTGATATGCAAGCCTGTGTTGTGTATTTCAACATATTTATACAGTTTAGTGACTTAATATTGCTTGATAAGCCTTGACGACGCCTTCATCAGGCTTGTGAAATACTCATGGAAAACACATTCTTTCAATTCAATGGAAAATTTTAGAAACAATTTTTTGGCACACCAATGGGCTTTGGGTCCCCGACAAAGTTTTACAAGTTACGGCGCGTCGCCGGTAGATATTTTCCGAGAACGAGGCGATGCCGTCTTAATGACTGTTACCGTTATGGAGAGCGTAATACGCGCGAACAATTTGAACGAAAGGTTAATATCCGAGATGTCACACATACATTTACAAGATAATGGAATAAATAAAAAAGATGATACACAAAATCTCAATTCTGTATACATGCATCTAATACACCAACTAAAAAAAAACACACATGACTCATGCCTCTGAAGACTCCAATGTGCTCGAACGTGCCGACTTAGCGTTTCCCACTTACATGTTATTTACAATATATTAAGTGTTTTTTATTTATCCACGGAATCCAACATTAAGTAACACACATAATTTTCTTGACATGACACACTGCTTATACAAACTTACTTTACTACGCGTGACGCAATAACGTAACCTATAGCCGAATACTTTAGTAAAAGATAACGATTTTAGACAACCCGTAGATAGCCAGATATCTTATTTTGATTATAAACTATCCGCAAGGAGATGCAAGGTAGCTAGGGAATTTCTTATCTTATAACCAAACAAAGACAAAAACTATCGAAACTAGCGTTACGAGACTCTCGGGCGTCCCGAAGTTTGATCGCAACAAGCACGCTCATCTCGAATTTTTCACACTTGCCCGTCTTGACAATTCCCCGAATATACCTAATCCTAATTAAACACAGATTCTACAGACGTTGTTGAATATCCAGGCGTACAGCACTCGCCTGCGTTCAACGGCTTACAGCGAGACTTACGTTTCTCAAAACGAACACCAACCGCACAGTTTTTTTACAAGCTAAATAGGTAATAACCCAAAAACTTAATGTTATCTGAGAAAACCAATGCAAGATAGCCGCTCACTAGGTAACTGTCCGGACAAACAAAAGTAGATCAAAATTTTGAGACGTAGAGCTACGCGCCTGCGAGGAAATTAAAAAGGTTAAAAACCAGAAGCGACACAAAAACCATTGTGAAGAAGTATACTGTGTAGATAACTAAGAGAAGTTCTCGAGAAGGCAGTAGAAAATGCGTACGTTTGGGATTAGCAAGGGCAGAAAAGTGACGAGCAGATGCTTGGGGATCGTCGCCGAGGCCCGTTGCCATCGTTCCCATTTCGCGTCATCTCGTCCGCTGTGGGAGCTGACGACGGCTGTATTTCTATTTGTTTTTTCTCGAACGACTCTTCTTCGTCGGCATCGTTTGCTCGAAACTGAACAAACGCTATTAATCACATGCACTCTAACCATTAATTCAACCATGGGTCACTCTGCCCTTAACTCTTCCGAGAAATCCGTGACATGGAAAATGTAATTTTACCATGTTACAAAATAAATAAATTCAGAAGTAGACTACTATGAATAATTACCGATAAATGAGAACGATTCTGTTAAAGCGAAACTTAAAGACAGTGATTCTAGAAGGAATAAGGGAAAAGATCGTCGAGCCTCCAAAAAGTATGGCGACTACGGAGGATCAAGCCAAATGCTTGCATAGCCATTGCCATCCTTAGATAGCCGATTCTTATATTTAGTTATATCCTTTAGTGTTGAGAGATAAAGTGAATTCATTGTAAGAGTATAAATGTCGAGTTGGTGGATCTGAAGGATCAGAGAGAAACGAGCAATAAGAAGGGATCAGATCTCGTCAGACTACAAGAGCGACCAAGAGTTAATATCCTTGTATCTTTGAATCATTGCTCCCAAGCGAAGAACTTCAAGAAAGAGTGAGTTATAACTGAAATATTTCGCTGAAAGGACTATTTTTACGAAAATCTTATGATCATTAGAGAGATCTCATTAAAATTTTTAAGGTGCGTTACTTATACATAAGCATTTACAGTATATTAACTAAAAAATTAATGGAGATAATAAAACACGTATAGGTTGAAAAAGAAATTTAAAGTATAATAGGGTCGTGATTCTCAAAAATAGCACAGTACTGTACTGTGCTATTTTTGAGTACTGTGTCACAGTACAATACTGTAACACAGTATATGTATACTACAAAAAATGAGCTGTTTAAAATACTTAGAAGCATTAGTTTAAGAATACAAAAATTTAATTAAAGATTTTTCTTACCCATCAATAACAGCAAGTGCCACATACTTAGTAGTGATCTTTTTACTCAAACTGTCGCTATGCCATAAAATCAATCCATTTGTTACATTAGTTGATATCTCAAATCCAATCATTTCTGTTTGGTCTTCATGTTTCATTATCGAATTATCAAGCTCCAGCCAGCCATCTCCTCGAAAAGTAACATCATCCGTTATTCCAGCACCTACAATAGTAACAATGATCTTTTACTTTATCGATGAAGAATTTTTTTTCATTCCTGTTAAAAAAAGACTAACTTGACATTCAGACATTTTGAAGCGACATTAATCGATTGTTTAATCGCATTTACGTTTTATTCGTAGAAACCTATTCTTGTTTATACATATACGATTGGATCATAGCACTATAAATATAATCAAGCTATGAAAATATAACATTAAATTTAGGATATGAAAAACAGCGCCTCCCTGTTGAAAAGAAATACGTATTTTTGTTACGTATTTTTTGTATGTGATTTTTGTACATAATAAAATTATGTACCTCTGCATGTACTTATTTGGGAGTGCAGTTGCATACAAAAGTATGTGATAACGGTACATAATAAAAATACATGCCAAAAACACATACCGATTTTAAGCACTTTTAAATTAAAATAATTAAAGTCTTAATCAATTTAACTTTTTATACATCTGGTGCACATTTATCGAAGTACCATGCGGATAGTTACATCAAAAATAGGTCATATGTCTATGTTACCTAAAGTTTTACTTTAATTTGTTTTACAACAAATTAATAAGCGATTAATGCGCACCAGATGTATAAAAAGTTAAATTTTTTAAGAAATAGAAAAGGCGGAAATAATGTCAGAAGCACCTACCACTTCTATAATGCGTAACTTCGTAAACATGCCAGAACTTAAATTATAGAACAAAATTAACGACTTATCTCCAACTATTTTTTGTCTATTTTTCGTAAAAAATTCAGCTTAAGGATGTTCTATGGTTAAAAAAAAAGTTAACAGAATTCTTTAAAATTTTGCAACATGATTGTATAGATAAAACTAAACCTTTCTTCTACTCGGCAAAATTTTGCATGTCGGTGATTTTATCGAGTAATTCGATGTTGAAAATTCTCAAAATAATTCGGGCTCTTTAATAATCTTCATGATTGTTTTAATACCCACATAGCACAAAACGTTTAAGAAACGTTTCTCAAACGTTGCTTTTGAAACCTTGGAACGTTACATCTGAAGTTTTCCATTGTTTCAGAAACGTTTCTAAAACGTAAAAATGTCCGCTTTTGTTGCTAAAGATACGTTGGAAAAACGATTTTGAAACGTTTCAAAAGCGTTAGCAACGTTTAAGAAACGTTTCCAACAACTTAAACAAAAAATTTTTGGACTTCAATATTCACGTTTTTCAAACGTTGTGACAACGTTTCTGAAATGTTACTTGCAACCATTAAGAAACGTTTCGGGAACGCTTCTAAAACGTTAGGGTAGTATGAAATGAAAAGTATATTAAGTTTAGAAACGTTTTTAAAACCTATCAGAAACGTTTAAGAAACTCTGTGTAAATATTGAAACTATTATACTAATGATTGTAGTATACTCCGGTACCATCAGGTGGCTTCTCGTAACCCACAAGTGAAGTAGTGCTCTGGGGTCTACATAGTAAAGTGTAGCATTTAGGGCGGTAGGGCGGGGAGGTAGTAGTAGAAAGATATTACTTTTAACATTTTTGACTAAATTCAAACCTAAGAAACGTTTCAGAAACGTTCTGACAACATATATTGTGCAACAAAAGCGTACATTTGTACGTTTTAGAAACGTTTCTGAAACGATGGAAAACTTCAGATGGAACGTTCCAAGGTTTCAAAATCAATGTTTGAGAAACGTTTCTCAAACGTTTTGTGCTATGTGGGAAGGATGTATTCAGTTCAACAATGATTAATCGATTGGCTAGCTTTGACATAAGTTACGAGCATATCATTGAAACTTTTAAAACCAAAGGACTCATTGAAACGAGAGCTTTGTTAGAAAGAAAAGTCAATAGAAAGTCTACTATTATCAAAACTTAAAAGTGTATGGACAAAATTCTAGAATATTTATGTGCCTTGTAATAAGTTATTTTACTATATCTAATTTAAAAACTCTTTATGTGATTAACAATGAAAGTATTGTTGAAGACTGTAAATCGATAACAAAAAAAAATGTGATAATAAACAATTAAAGTATTGTTAAAGATTGTCAATCAATAAAGACAATGTTGTATCTATTTTTATTATTCACTTCATAACCACAAAAATAATTTTCCTATAATTCCTAAAACTTTTTCTAATTCACATTATATATTCCACGTAACTTTATAATATCTATTAATAAACATTTTATGACAAATAGTAATGCATCGTTATGTTCACTAAAAACGTCTGCTAAGTTTACTAATACAGACGTATACATGTATACACGTATATTACCTCCTTGCAACGTTGCAAAATCTCTCACGTGTAGTCGTATCAGTTACGAGAAATTCATTTTAATATTCAAATGCTCTTTGAATCATTCGGAATGGCATATAAACAAATTTACGGAATAAATCTATGGAAAATATACTTTTTAAATATCCAATGCTTATTTTTGTCTCTTAACTTTTTCTATGAGTTGGAACGAAGGCAACAGTTTCTGGATCTTATATCTACTGTCCATTTCATTCAAAACTGTGTATATCGTTTTACATGAATCTGTCAATTTAGTTGAGTCAAAATAAACCAGACAGAGCTTCTCTAACAGAGAAACGTCAAAATGAGCATCGCGTCCATCACATTGAAGTTCTAAGAGTTCCGTTGTCAAAGTTGTGAGTTTATATCCATTTTCTCTTTTAGGAAACTTTTTTCCAAATAGTTGTAAAGTGTCAAAAAATCTGTAGATGTATTCTTCAAATTGGTTCAGTAAAGATACCTTTTTTATCATTGTCAAGAAACGTGTAGAGTCAAACGTGCAATTGTGTTCGACAAGAATACATTTTTTTTTCAAAAATTTGTAGATACTCTAGCACTTTCTTACACGCTGACTCTTTAGAAATTGTATAAACTTCTACTCCATGCTGGAATAATTTTTTGTGGACCTTACTAAATCCATTAAATTTTGTTGCAGATTGTTGAATGGATAGAGTTGGGGTTATAAATATATTTAGAACATATTTATGACACTTCATAGAAATTTGAAGAATATCACAATCTCCTAAAAAAACCCTTTCTTAAAGGTAAAATATTTACAATAAGTAAAATATGTACAAGATTTCATTACTTTTATAGAGACTATAATACATGTATTACATTATACGGTATCAACCGTAAAAATATGTAATGCTGTCCACCCTGGGCACCAGGTACCTCGGTGACTGTTGCCGTCGCGATATTCGTGTTCAGCGACCCCAAACGGTACGGACACTACCACTTATATACTTTAAAACGGGGATTCCTAACCTCTTTCAAAATTTCAAACGTTTATAACTTATCAGAATCTGTTTTTTTCTGAACCAAACCAGTGCTAGTCTGAATGATTTTAACAAATCTTTCATTTAAAAAAACATCATGAAAATTGAACGACCTGTTCTGATAATATAGCGGTCAGCATTTTACGCTGTGAATTTTCTTTTCAATTTTTTTTCTTCTCCTAACTTCCGTTCTTATCCTCGACACTTCCGGGGCGCGAAAATTCAAATCTGATTTAAAATAAAAACGCATTTTAAATGCATATTATATATATATCTTCCTATATTGTTCGAGACAGTCGCGACGCGTGGGTGCGGGATACGCGGTACGAGTGGCGGCAGAGGCGAGCGCCCCAGAAGCCGTTAAGGAGCGTGCGTGCGAGCGAACTGGGGACGGGGATTAGGGCTCGGTCAAGCAGGCGGCATGACGGTTTAAGCAATCCATCGTTTTACCACGGGGTGCTATTTGACGGATTAGCGTCGAGGGGTCCCCCTTTTTATGATAGAGCGCAGCCGAAGCGGGCCGGTAATAAAATGATCGACCGGAAAAGTGGCCGAAAGACGGGCTTGGGCATTGTCGGTCCCCGCGTTCCGAGCGCGTCCCGGGGGGCGGTAATAAAACAATCGGCCGGGTGGTTGGTCGAGAAACGGGCATGGGGATTTCCGCTCCACATGTTCCAAGTACAGCCCGGGGGGCCGGGCACCCACGCTGGTGCAATTAGCGCGACGCGAGCTCGGGAAATTCCCGCCACGTTGGAAACAGGCGAGCGGTTGTAATCGCCTGTGCGAGCGCCTATAGCTATAAGAAAATTCGGAGCGTCGTACGCAGGCGGAGGAATGTAGACCGCTCGGACAACGACGCCCGACAGGACGCGGAAGAGCCGAGGGAAGGCCCGCCGGATCTTCGAGACCAACGCTGGAAGAAGGAAAGAGATAAGCGGAAAAGAAGAAAGGAAGCGGAAGAAGGAGGCGAAGAAAGAAGGTGAAGGAAGAAGGGGAGACGAAGAAGCGAAGTGAGGAAAGGAGCGAAAGAGAAGCAAGGACAGGCGAAGAGGAAGAGAGGGCGGAAAGAGAGAAGAAGGCGAAGAAGCGGGCCTGAGATAGCGGCGGACGGCGCGACGAGACGGAGACGCGTCCGGATTCGGAACGGGAAGCCCGGGCGGTCAGAAACACGGGCGGAGAAGCGGGGGCACGGCGGGCGAAAGCGGAGGAGAAGCCTGTGCCGTCGGGCAACGGAGGCACCAGAGTCGCGACCGCGGTTAGACAGGGAAGGGAGCCTTGTGGGCGCGAGGAAGGGAAGGATCGGCAGGGAAGGATCGGTGGATCGAGGGACAAGGGGGCAGATTGAGTCAGGAGCTCCTCGAGAGCGGACCAGACCGACTCGTACCGAAACTTAGTGGCTAAGCGCATATTTAAGCGAGATTTGTATTTTCAACGACTGCGACTTGCGCCGTAATTTGTACTTCGAGACTCCGAGTTCACACTCCGGAAGCATCTATCTCCCTCGTCACCAAGGCGAGTCAAAATAGTAAAAGTGATCTGTCAACGAATCTGAACCATCAGCGAGTTTGTGGTCTTACTCTACTATCCCCTCCTTAACCGTTCATATATTATATAGTCATTTTGGCAAGACTCACCCCACCACCCCCCCCCCACCATGGCCGCCCCCACCAAATAACGTAAAATTAATTCGTTTTTATATGATTTTAGAAATATCCAAAGCCCCCCCCCCACCCCACCATTTCCCATATTGGGGCATTAAAAGTCTGATTAATTAATTATGTTTGAGATTAATAGTTTACAGGGTGAGTACAAGTTCAAAGAGCTCACTTACCCTGTCCATATGTTTCGCTAATGATCAGATTATGTTTTTATGTTGGAAGATCAGAAAAAAGTATAAAATTATCAATAGAATTAGAAAATTAACTATGTACTATTATAGACAGTTTTCCATACCACCCAATGGGTACTGTCAGAAGCACATTATATATTATTATATAATATACATACTTCAGCAGCGTTGATTATTATTGTTTCTTTTTATTTTATTGTATGAAAATCACCAATAATTTCATATAATTTCATGACATGATAAAATTATACAAAATTATGGGTACTATTGATAACAATGAATTTTGTTCTAAAGATAATGCTTTCAAAAAGGAAATATTTAATTGTAAAGATAATGATATTATTGAATAATAATATTTTTCAATTTTAAATATTCAAGAAAGAAATAATTAATACTGATCCATTTTTATCAATTAAAATTTTTATACAATAATCTAAAAAGAAACCGTGGAATCATCGCCAAGATCCATATAACCACGGGAGTCTTAGTACCAATCCTCCTCCCCTAAGACTCCACCTCATACCATCCTCCGTCCTACAGCATCACTTTTACTTAAAAAAAGTTTTTTGAAAGAAATATATTTTGCAAGAGTACACATATTTATGTCATTAAACACCTGTTCAAAAATATGATTTTTGTACAGGGTAAAATTTAAATTAAAACTTTTTTCATGTAAAAGTGTACAAATAATTATTAAATATTTTTAAATTAACTAAGTATTATTACATCATGTCCTATAATAATACGAAATTAACTTACTACATTTGTTAATGATTATATGTGTGTCTGTTCTGTGCTGTTTTTGTGTTTTATTGTGTATGAAAATGGTTATTAAAAAAAAACGTTTTTAAAATTAAAAAATTTTTTGTGACTTAAATTTTGCTACACTATTTGAAAAATATTATTAAAGAAAATAACAAATATTGATTCTGTTCTAGAAGTTGAATCTATGATAATAATTGCTTATTTAGATAATTGTGAATTTACATAAATAATTTATGAAATAATATTTTTACTTTCATTAATCATACAATTAATTTTGATTGATATGGTCTAGAATGTTAGCTATATTAATAATATATTCAAATAAGCTGTACTATCATTTTTCAAGGTATCTGGAAGAAGATCATGAGTTCTACGAAATTTTAAAATACGTTGAATAGTTAATGTAGTTTGAGTTGAAATTTGGTCTAAATTTTGATGTTACTTCGTCACGATATATTTCGAAAAATTGAATTTGTGAATGTAATCTTTTTAATTGATCTTCGTCATATTCTCTGACCAAATCATTTAAATAACGTTCATAATTTACTTATTCTAATTCATATTCTTCAATTTGATTATTTAATTCTCGCAAAAAGTTTCCATGTGCTTCGTTTTCTATTGGAACTAAAAAATTTTGAGTTGGATCCCACTCCATTTTTAATTAATTGTGGAGACAGCTATAATATAATTAAAACAAAAACATTTGTTTTATTAAATTAATAAATGAATATATATATATATATATATGTATGTGTGTATTCGTGCGATTCAAGTATGACTTCTAATAAAAAATGTCATTCCAAACTATATTTTCTATATCTGAATTGTTTTCACTTTTATTTTGAATAAACAAACGATTAGGATCTTTGCATCTAGATAATGATACATACAATTGTCCATGAGAAAATAAATTTTTTTTTAAGTTTATTCCTACATTATCAAAACTTTGCCTTGAGATTTATTAATAGTCATAGCAAACGCTAAGACTAAAGGAAATTGTTTTCTGTATAAAACAATTGGCAATGAATATAAATTTCCGGTATTTAAAGTAATTCTAGGTATGAAAACTTTATTTCCAATTTTTTACCCAGTTATAATTTCAG
Organism: Pteromalus puparum; assembly: GCA_012977825.3. NCBI lineage: Eukaryota > Metazoa > Arthropoda > Insecta > Hymenoptera > Pteromalidae > Pteromalus > Pteromalus puparum. Next base: position 58,209,738 of record CM053170.1, read on the forward strand.
CTTCAATGTTATACTTGAATGATTTGGTAACTTTTAATCGTGTGCCATTACACATACTCAAGTTTCTTATTAACATAATAATAGCTCCAATTTTTAAATTAAGTTCATGAGGTGGCAATCCTTTGCGAATGCTATTTCATATTTCGATCGGAAAATTTATGTAAATATTATCGTCAGATTTATCAACACCTTGATAGGTTGCAGTATCAACACTGTAATACGTTTTTGCCTCATAATATTCATTTTTAAAGCAACAAATAAAAAAAAACATAAGTAAAAAATAGTTTAATAATAAACGAATCTTTTTATATATTAATGTAAATAAATTATATTTTTCTTTGATGAATCTTGGTTTACACAATATAGTAAATTGTGTGAAGTCAATAATTTTGTCTGGCAAAAAGATTAAGAGGCAATAGATACGACCAGAAGGATTAAATTAATTTTAAATTATATATAAATTTAAATGATAAATTTCTGAAGCTCTAAATAAACAACTTTTTAAAATGCCATTAACAGTAGATGTTAAACAGTACGTTTACTTCCAGTAACGCATTTTCTTTTTATTTTCCTAATTTGCACAAATATTTAATCTTTTTTTATAATCTATAAATTTTATATAGAATATAATTTTAAAATAAAAATAAAACAGAAACTGAAATGGGGGGTTGGCGAGCGGAGTGAGCAGGGGGGCGAAGCCCCACTTGTATATACATATATATTGCGATATTCAGATAACAAACTACTGTCAGGTTTTTGAATTTAAGAGGTTGCCAGTGCACAATCTACGTTCCTGGATAGTAACTAGGTAGCCAGGGTAACCGATGACGAGGTCTAGGTAATAATATGTTTGGTACCTTTTTTTAATACAATTGTGCCATTGCTTTTATAAATAATGTATAGCTAACGAAGGTGACCAATGACAAGGCCAATCTGATGCGTCCAGATGAGACGCTAATAAGGTGGCCGATGACGAGGTCCAGGTAGTTTTTTGGGTTTAGGTAAAAATAATGTTCGAGGAGTGCGTCTAGGTGTGCCTGGATGGTGTGCTTCGTAGTTTCTCGGGTCTAGGTGTAAAAAATGTTCGAGGATGGCGTCTAGGTGTACAAGATAGCCGATGACGGAGTCTGGATGGTGCGCTCCGTAGTTTTTCGGGTCCAGGTGCAAAAAATGTTCAAGGATAGCGTCTAGGTAAACAGTGCTGAAGTATACAGGGTCGCCGATGACGAGGTCTAAGTGGTGCGGTACATAGTTTTTGGAGGCTACGTGTACAGGATAGCCAATGTAGAGTTTCGTAGGTTTTGCTGTCGAGGTGTAAATAATATTTAAAGACGGCGTCCGTGGTGACAAAATAACGAGATACAGGTGGTGCTCTTTTTTAGTGTTTAATTGTAAATTCTATATATATGGTGACGCAAAATGTACCGTTAATTTTCTAGTTCTCTTAAAAAATATTGAAATCTTCAAAATAAAACCTTTCTTAAAAGGTAAAAGTCGGTAAGTATAATTGCTTCCTTCCTAAGGAAGCCTTGTAATAGCGATTTTTTGAGTTTGTGTAAAAACATGTAGTGTATTTTGATGTATTTTTAGTCGAAAAATAGTGTTTTTAGAAAATGTCCGTATGGATGTGTGTGTGTGTGTGTGTGTGTGTGTGTGTGTGTGTGTGTTCGTTCGTCGACATCTGTGTCTCAGCTTCTACTCAGTGGATTTTGATCCACCAACTCTCATTTTCTTCGTTTTTACTATAGCATGATGGGAAAACAGTCCGTTTTACATTTTGTAGGCGTGTTTTTTTATAGCGATTTTTTAGTTTTGAGATTTCAGTTTTCTGCGATAAAGTTATTGAAAAAGTTAATAAAAGTAAATTGCTTAATATGCACATGAAAGAGAATAAAATTACCTATCTTTTTACCGCGGATAATTTATATTATCTTTCGTCGTTCTTTTATTATACACCATAAAGTGAATTTTTTTAAAATCGTTATAACTCAAAAACGAAATAGTGAATCATTCTAAAAAAATACATGATTATTGAAGGTAATAAGAACTATGTACCACTTTAACTTTAAGTCAGTTCATCGAAGAAAAACATCATAAACTGAAAAAAGTCGTTTTTCTATGGGAGACGATAACTGGAGTAAAAGGGCATTAATCAAGTTCAAATTTTGGATTTAGTTAGTATTATATAGCATCTTGATCCCTATGTTTGGGTTGTTTAGAAAACAATCCGGTCCTCAAATTAAAGCACTTCTCTTCTACTTTCGTTTTCAAAAATTTGGATTAACCTTCTACCGGTTTCATCAGCTATATATATGCTTATCAATTATGGCTGTTTTTTGACCTTTTTCATTGCCTTGCAATTAGCTATGCAAGATATACGAAAGAAAGATAGGGAGAGAGAGAGAGAGAGAGAGAGAGAGAGAGAGAGAGAGAGAGAGAGAGAGAGATAATTATATATATGTAATTGATTCAAAATAATTGTATCCATAAAACAAAAAAAAAATTGATAGATTTATATATGAAGTAAAAACAATTCTGATATTAAGCAATACATAATGTTGAAGGAAGCTACGTGCCAAAGAATTGGCAGCGGTTTTTTTTCATGTATTGATTTTTTGTATTATGACGAGGAACAATGTTAACTCGTCATAACCTCCCCAGCATAAATATCATGATGTATAATAATGTATTACAGGTCTGTTACAGGCGAACGGCAGAGAGTGGAACGGGAGTAAGCACGGTAAGTGGGGAGAGAGAGAGAGAGGGAGCCTCGCGCAGCTCCGTGAACTGTACGAACGACTTTCTCGGATCGATATAAAAAAAATACTAATAATTGCGGAATCGTTAGCAAAGTTTGCAAAACCAAGTCCGTAAATTGCGGGGGCTATAGTTTTTTTATAAAAAATCAAAAACTATTTGAACTCCGAGAAGCCATAAACCCATGATTTATTTACTAATTACGACACCGTCCATTAATGAAACCTAGCTTAATCGTTTGCAAATTAATTGCGGATCAAGCTAATAACTTTTATTTAGCGTAATTTGATATATTTATTGTGTTCCATCTAGATAGCTATTCATAGGTCATAATACAGTTATGTATACGTCAGAAAATTCGGCCAGGTTCGGCTTCGCGGACATTACATCGCGGTGGCGGACGAAGAATTTTGTATTTGTTTACATATTTAGAAATAAAAAAAAACAATGTGGTCTTCTGAATTGTCCTGTGCGCATAATAAAGTAAACAGCTTGTAGCCGATAATTCTTCAAGGAAGAGAACAAAAAGTGCTGTGTTTATAAGTGTGTAAATAAGTTTGAGGTTATGTTTTTCTCAACACTTATAATTAAAGTTAACATTAACTTAAAACTTTAGATAGTTGTTGTGAACTGAAAAGTAACGTATTTGTTTAAGTGGTACTTGTAATACTCTGTATTAAGAAATAAGAAAGGTTCTTCTGCTAAAGGAAAAATACAAGAAACAAATTTTGTAAGTGAAGAAAAAAATCTGGCGAATGTTGACAAACAAAAATTGATTGTGAATAATAAAGTAAATAGCTTGTAGCCGATAATTCTTCAAAGAAGAGAACAAAAAGTGCTGTGTTTATAAGTGTGTAAATAAGTTTGAGGTTCTGTTTTCAAAAGTTAAAACTCAAAGCAACTGTTATCTTGTCAATACGTGTGCTTATATGAATAAAAAGATGCAATTTTGTGGCAGTAGCATAAGATGTCAAGTGTATGAAATGAAATGTGGTCACAAGGTCATAGAGCAGCTTGCAGTGTGATAACGGATGACTCTATAAGGTTACATTTATCTATACAAGCATGTTGACTGACTTATTCCAAAAGTGCTACCAGCCTTGAACAGTTTCCTTATTACATGCACGAGTGCCTACAACAAGACTATAAAGGAAGGTTTTACGAAGATTTTTATACGATGGCAGTCCAGACTGAGTATTACGAAGACTGGAATAATGCGCTTGTACACTCTTGTGCTTTAAGAGAATCCAATGTGTATCAAGTTGCATCTCAGATCACATCGCAGTCTAAAGAATCCAATAAAGTTTTAGAAACTGAATCAGTGCAAATTGAAAGAAACGCTCAGAGCAACAATGATGTATATCCTCCTTCTAAACTCATTTCAGAAGAAAAAGAAAGATCTGAAACAGAAGATGAAGACCATAAAGTAGAGGAAAATAATGATGAAAATAATTCTAGCATGTGTGATTTATTGACAGCTAATGCAAATGTAGACAATAATAGAAATATAGAGGAAAACAGCGAATCACAAGTAACTTCTGTTCAGCAGTCAGATGGTAAAACTCAGTTTTTGAATATAACACGAACAAGAAGAAACCAAAGATATAACATTCCAAGTTTTGTTGAATCTCCTAGAGGAAGGTTTTACGAAGATTTTTATACGGTGTCAGTCCAGACTGAGCATTACAAAGACTGGAGTAATGTGCTTGTACAGCTGAGAATGTTTGTATGCACTTGCAAATTACAGGCAGAGGAGGTCAATCTGCTCTACGTTTTGCTCGTATATGAATGGAAAAACAGAAGTAGCAACGCAGCTTTACATTACTAACGATAAGCCTAACATCGCTGGTTTGATCCTTGCTGGTAGTGCAGTCCTTCACCTAATACCTGAGCACGAAAAGGATAAAACTCATTTTACTGATAAAGAGGTTAGTATGGTCACATAAATATTGTATAAAAATTATTGTTATGATTTGAATTGGAATTGGTAGAGTGTCAAAAAATAAGGTAAATTTAGTTAAAATTATCTTCACAGGTGTTTTGCGGTACAAGGTGGACTTTCAAAGTATGCACTTGGAAAAGGTTGAGTTCGACAGCTTCGACTATGATGACTATTTAACTTTTGGATGAGAAGATGAGCAGCTTTTTAATTTTAGATGGCAAGAGCTGGTCGCTAGTGGTGTTGTTGAGTATATTGATACTCTTGAGGAGGAAACAGTAATGATTGCCATGTCTCCCGATAATTTGAAATAACAAAAGGACTTTGGTTATTGTTCAATTTACACACACTGTGAAATCCATCCTGCCATGATTTTGGGAGTATGTGCATCTATTATTCCATTCCCTGATCACAACCGGAGTCCCAGGAATACTTATCAAGTAAATATGTTTCCAAAGGTTATTGCATTTATGAATAATATAATTTTCATGCTAACGAATTCTATTTCATTGATAGAGTGCTATGGGTAAACAAGCTATGGGTGTCTACATCACAAATTTCCACGTTCGGATGGACACACTTGCACACGTACTGTACTATCCGCACAAGCTGCTCGTAACTACTAGATCCATGGAGTACCTCCGCTTCAGAGAGTTGCCAGCTGGTATCAACAGCATTGTAGCAATTTTATGTTGCACTGGTTACAACCAGGAAGACAGTGTCATCCTGAACGCCAGCGCTGTCGAAAGAGGTTTCTTCAGGTCAGTTTTCTACCGTTCGTACAAAGACTCGGAAACAAAGAAATTCGGGGATCAGTTCGAGAAGCCATGCCGTCAAACGTGCCAGGGAATGCGCAACGCACTGTACGACAATTTGGATGACGATGGTATTATCGCACCAGGCATTCGAGTCTCTGGAGACGACGTCGTTATTGGAAAAATCATGACTCTACCCGAAAACGAGGATGAGGTAAATTTTAGTTGTTTTAACAACTTTAAGAAGTGCTTGCTGTTGACTAACTTGATTGTGTTTTGACGATTTTCAGCTGGATAGCACGACGAAACGATTCACAAAGCGAGATGCCTCTACATTCCTTCGTAACAGTGAAACCGGTATCGTGGACCAGGTTATGCTGACGTTAAACAGTGAGGGTTACAAATTCTGTAAAATTCGTGTACGCAGTGTGCACTGATTTGATTACGATATTATAGGTATGTATAAAATTATTCTCGTTTGAATATTTGATCTCTTAGTGGATGATTTATTTGGAGTAAGCGTAAAAAGCAGTGATCAGTAGTAACAAAATTCAGTTAAAAGATTTTATCCAAGTGACATGGTTCTATTCATTTATTAAATTATCTACTATTGCTAAAAAGAGATCAATCGAATTATACATTTTTATACTTTGAAGTATAACAGGGGAACTTTCGATATACTGTACGTTTATAAAATTTTAAATTATAAAAGCTCATTTATGAAACGTAAAAAACCGAGCTGTTGTAAAACTACCATTACATTATTCAAGTCTGAACAAAGATGCCCCTTCATATATTTACCGGTTGTCCTCATTTAAAAACTAAAAATTCCTTGTGACTCGTTTTAAGAAAATGTAAACAAAAATAATCAGATTTTAATGCAGAAGTCGTTCGGTATATAGGAATTCTGCGCTACAAAGTCGACTTCCCGCATTCAAAAAATTAAGTATTTGGTTTAAATTATCTTTACAGGTATTTTGCGGTAATAGGTGAACTTTGAAAGTATGCACTTGGAAGAGGTTGAGTTCGACAGCTTCGACTATGATGACTATGATGAGAAGATGAGCAGCTTCAGATTACACAAAGGAAACCAAGGAACATCGAACGTTATTAATGCGCCCGATTAATCGTTTCTTTCTATTTTTTTCTATAGAAAAAGTAAAAAAAAAACGTGGTTCTGTGAACTCTATTGCTCCGAAGAAGAGAGAGAAAGAGAAACTGTGGTGCTGTGCTATAGAACGAAAAATTTATAAAATAACAGTCTGTGCTTGTGAGTCAAAGACTCGATATTAAGAACTCTGCGACAACTTAACTAAAACCAGCTTGATTTCTTCCATGCTTGCCTATGACGTTGAACCGATGGTACGCCGTCGCAATTTGCTATCACAACTTGTTAAACCACATACGAGAAAGATTAATATTCATAGTTTATTCATAACTATATGTTGTAATTACTATCGATTACAGAAACTTAATTTTAATTCTTGTACTTTTGTTACTTATTTTTTTTATTGTTGTAATTCTGTTAGCGGCAGTTATTGGGAAGCGAATCATTTCTCTTGTGTTTCAATCAAATTAAAATATATGGTTTATAGAAGATTATAAGAACTTGTATTATCTTCTTCTCCAATGGTGGTGGCAGCTACGAGGCAGCCTTGACGAAGCCGGTTTTCCTGCCATGCTTTACTTCTGTTCGTATAGAGAATCATAGACGAAATGTAATAAACTGATTGCTATTACCGAAACGGTGTACAAAGGAGACATAACCGGACATGTCTTGTTCATATCACAATACAAGTGGTATTTTGTTGCATATACATTATCGGTTATTTTTATTGTTTTTATGTTGCCTATAATTACAAAAAAAATGTTGGGAACTTATATATTTATAACTTATTTATTTTTATGCATCATAAGTAGTAGTTTTTAAATTCGGTAAAAATTAGAATGTTGTTCTATCATCAAACATCAAACTTTTTCACTAAAACAATCAAGCTTATCCTTGATATTAGAAGAGATATTTTGTTTTCGTGACAAAAATCCAACGCCATTGGTTTTTTTCATTTGTAATAGTTTGTTTATTTTATATTATAGATTATAGGTAGAAAATATAAATACAAAATATAAATTACGCAAAAATGTATTTACAATAACGTTAATCAGTCTCTGGCACTAATAAGTTAAGGCTTACATCAGCTTCCGTAGATCCGATATATTTTTCTTCTCCGCCTGTTATGCACAAACTTGGAACCTATTACTTCAGTTATCTTTTCGCTTATCATGGCAGCTTTTATCAAGATGATTGATCAAGATTTGCATCTTGATGTTTGAAACAGTTACAGCCTTTCTACCAAAAAGTGGATCACTGTATACATCCTTACAAGCCAAGGTACTATTACGACTTGCTTGAATTTGTAAGCTATACTGGTCAATTTTTGCAGTCAATTTCTTGAAACTTTTTGATAAAGGAGAGTTATTAATCTTAGAAAGTGACCTTTTGATTATTATATATTCAACTTTTGGTACTCGAGTCTCTGTTGTTCTATTCACTCATTGTCCATACAATTCTTCATCAAACTGACAAAGTAGTGCAACTTCTTGTACCAGTACGTACAACTTGTCCAATATTCCACTGGAACAGACACTTGTAGATCAAATTGCAGCAGAAAATCCTTTTTTTATTTTGAAAACTGGGACATTTTTTCAAAAATAAGCTAGTACGTCCCTAAAATAAAAATTAATCTTTTAAGTACAATTAAGTAACATTATTTTATCATAGCATGAACAACTTTAAATTTACCTTTTGTACACCTTTTGCCTCTTGTAAAATAATAAGGCTGGTCTGATCTTTTTTTTGCTCATGTTAGAATGAGTAATAATAACATCTTTCAAGTTGTTTCGCTCTTCCCATTTTCCATCTGCTAATTTTATAAAAGTGTAATAGTGCATCAAGCCACCATCAACATGAAGACAAGGTGGATCAAATGCTATAACTCCTACTAGATTGTAATCTTCTTTGCATAGGTGTAAGTTGAGTGGAATATTGTTTAAATTGCACTGCATATCGCAATGAAATAGAAAATTGGTTTCCAATTCAATACAAAGGTAACTATTTATTTTATAAGTTACCGATGCCTCTTTAATTCTGCACTCGTAACATTGTTTGGTTTGTGTTGCAAAATGAGTTTTTAAATAATTTTCTAATCCACTGATTGAGTTATCATGCATTAGAAAATCGACGTTTACTCCTTGTGATGTAGATTTTTGCACATTTCTGTACTTACATGAACACGTGATTGTTTTTTCAATGGAATAATTTTCTAACATCACTCTGCTGAATAAAAGTACAACATTGTCCTTACAGTCAATTAAAAGTCTGCCCGGTTCTTGCATTTGAGAATATATCTGAGGTCTAGATTTGCAGTACTGCATTCTGTCTCTATAATATGTCTCTCTACATTGAGATTTGATATAATTCATAAGGATTGTAAAAATTTCGTCATACGGTTTTTTAGACATGGTTAAATCAAAAACAAAATTATTAAATGATCCTTGAAAGCAAAAGGCAGCAGTAAATAATTCAATGATACTGTCTATAGGACATGTGTTAATCAACTGAACACTTTGCAATAAAGATTTAATAGGAGGCAAAAGAGAACCATTAATTATTAAATTTCTCCACTGTCCATAATTAAGAGCATATATATCTGATTCCACTGAACTTGTACTCTCATCTGCACGGCATCTATCAGTGTAGCCGTCGTCGCAGCTGTCATTCATACTTCTCTCTTTGATATTACTTTGTTGAGGGTAGTTGTCAGCGTAACTTTGTTCTATACTGGAAATATTTAGTTCATGGCATACATCTTTTAATATATTTTGAACTTCAAAATTATTTGAAGAACATTGACTCATCGTATGTTGTGGATTCGAAATTTCATTACTTATTACTTCTTCCTGAATGATTTCCTCTAAAACAGTTTCTTCGATACAGCTTTTTGGTATAGTTTGAACATTTTGATCTAGTACTGGCGTACCTACTGTACTTATATTCATATTTTGAGGATCTTCACATATTTGTAGACTTTCTAAGTCAATATTAAGAAAATCTTCTTCGACTGTATCTTTCTTCATGCTCTCATTTTTTTTGACGTGCATAAATCCAAAATTAGTAAAACAGTCAATTTTTTTTTTGTCCTTGAGTACAAATTTTTTCATTAAGATTGGGTAAGGAATGGATTCCTTTTTTATCTTAAAATATGTTTCAGATCTTGCTGAGGTTCCAACCTGATTAGGAGAGCCAAACAGATCTTTCATAACGTTAGTCCATGATGGAAAGGTGTAACACAATGATTTGAAAATTGATATTAGATCAGGGCAATAATAATAATTAACATCATCTGTGATTTCTTCACCTACGCAAGTTAATTTTGAAGCTTCTTCAAAAATTCTATCAACGTACGCAATTAACTCATCACTTGAATTATTATTAGGCTCGATTTCCATTTTTGCATTCTTTACTTCCGTTGATTGGCACTCTAATGCAAATTTGTCAAAATCATACTCGAATGTTTGGAATATGTCATTTAATATCTGTTTTCTTTTTAAACATTCTTTTTCTACTACAGAAGTTTGAGCAATGATAACTATCGATATGACAATATCTTCAAATTGCTGTAAAGATTTTACTTGTGTTAGATATCCAATACATCTTAAATAGAAGACACTAACATGACCTTCAGCTGATGATAAGGCTTTCCAGCGTTTGACAGCATGCAACAAGTGTGCTATATCATGCCTATAATAACATACTGGCAATTGCTCTTTCTTGTTATTAGTTTCGTTGTTTTCTTGACTACATAAAACTTTATAGCACTGCAAGTTGTACTGCCTATACGTCATTTTATTAAATACTAAATTAATAGATATCTGAAGTGCTAGACTTCCATCTGTACTTATTTCTGTTGGTATTTTTGCACCTGCTTCAATCCATGTGCTTAGAAGCTCTTGAATTATCGATACATAATGAATTGATAGCAAGCCTTGTAAAAGTGGTATGATTTTACCAGCTAATCCAACTACCATAACATAATAGAAAATTGATTTACTTTTTATGCCATTTTCATATACATATTTTTTTATTAAACTGCCTGTTGCGTCGATCGACAACGGCAGTCTTTTACTTTGCACTTGGTTCCACAATTCTATCTGTTCGTGGGTCCAATAAAAGACGTGAAATGGATTAACTGATAATTTGCGGATGCTGCTGTGTTCAATAAAGATCCTGCTAGATATGGGTAACGATTTTAATTTATCATAACCTATATCTTCATTTTGTGCTTCTTGTCTGATTTTTCTGTATGTAACAGTTTTATTCAAATCAGCTGTTTCGTATTTCGTTTTCGCAGCACCAATTACTTCTAATCTATAGTCTGCAGGTAGTTTATTTAATAAAATGCCTTTTAATTTTGTTCTGTATTCACCAGAAATTTTTTTTTTTATTTTATGCGGAATAGCTTGCGTTGCAAAAGTACGTATCGATATCTTAAGATCTTGCTCTAAATCTTGAATGACTTCACTTTCTCCTCTTATTGTCGCTTTGCACTCACTACACTTGCCACCAAACTTAAAATTTTTCTTTGTGATATAACCATCCCTATAATCATATGCACAAGGTAATCCTTGTTCTCGAACAATTGCTGTATGTAAATTACGATACCAAGTACCCGTTTTCTTTTTTGCAGATAATGACTCGATTAATTGATTTGCTGGGATAATTAAGTCGAAATCAAGCGCATCACACCCTAAAGGATTCTCGTCGGTATCCCTATTTACAACATAATCAGGATCGTTATCTCTTGTTCTTTTTTTTCCACTTCTAGGTGAAATTCCAAAATGTTGTTCTAAAAAAGTCTTGCACTGGTGACGATTATTATATACATATAAATGTAATGAGCTTGCTGACATTTGTAATCCTAAAGCTGTTCTTATCTTGGTCCATATTGAATGATTATTCCCTACTAATTTATTTTTCTCAAAAATATCAGGCCATTCTGCAAATTTAGATTCTAAATCCTTTGGTTTAATTTCGGGTTGTCGTGGCATTTTTTCTGTAATATAAGTTAAATAACTAATAAAACTGTCTGCATATTTTAAAACATCAACACGTATCTTCTTTGGTTCGGATTTATTGGCTTAAAACGATATAATCAAACGTGACGATATACCTATCTTCTGTGTGTGTACAAAAAGACTTCACTTGATGCCGTCATTCGACTGTTTGACGTTCAGGCTTTGTTGGCGGCGCCGCGAGTGACCACGAGTTCTTGCAGTTGAATGCTATATATACACACACAAGTACCGCGAAAATCGTCCTCTGCTAGCGACTTTTTAACAACAATGGGGTGTTGCGACCCACGAGCTGCAATATATATATCATCTATACAGACATACATATACATTACGTTTTGTAGAGAAGAACAATTACCCAATTAAACATACGTAAAAGTAAGTTATATATATGTTTTTATCTCTAACTTTCATTATTTCATTAAGGTGTCTCAATTGTCTGAATATCGGTTGAAATCGTTGTCATTTCGCGCGCGGCGAACAAAGAGTATATACCGAAAGGTCACTTCTACTATAAAGTTTCCCTATATTGTCACTAGTGGCTCTGATGCTGATCAAACAATATTATCCTTTCTTGTTTCTGTATCGCTTCTTAGAAACTTGGTTTGAAAAAAATTGAATCAAAATTACAGATTTCTGTGAACAATATACTTGTGTTTTCTCTTTTATATTAATTATACATTTTTACGTACGTTTATAGCAATAAATGGATTAAAAAGTGATGACATTGTAAAGATCATCTTGGCAGTCATGGATCTCTACTAAAAGAATTTACCTGTATTTTCATTTTTACGTAAAATAATTGTTAATTATTATGTCATTCGTCACCTTTTCTTAATTTACCTATTTATTTCGCAGGGAATTTCCTAGTTAGCAAGATATTATTGAATATAACATCATTCAGACATAACCTATATGCATAAACAATACAAAGCTGCTATTAATTGATATAAGCATATAAATGGTAAAATGGGTAAAAGAGGGAAGAAGCTATTAATTAGTTATGAAGATCGATTAGAAGAGATAAAAAAACACAACATTTTTGATGATGAAGGAAAAATTAAAAAACTAAGTGATCCTGTTTGGTCAGTAATATGTGACAATCTTAACAAGAATCAGCTCACTGTGGACACGTATATACATTCTAAAAATTTACAAAGTTATGTTTTGCGTAATGTCAATAGAATAAAATTAGACTTAAATAAAAGTGAATCAACATTTTCAACAGAAGTAAAATGTTCACAGAGTAAACAATGTGATGTATACAAAATTGAAAAATCTTTGATTTTAATTTCCAATAATGTATTGTACAAGCCGATTGTACAAGAGTTATCCTTTTACCCGTTCAGTATTTGTCATGGAGCAACCATAGCTATAAGTTTTGTCTCTGATTTAACTGACAAGTCAAATTTCATTTTTACTTCAATTGGCTCATTTTGCAAAAGTTTTATTTCACCAGATACCAATCTATATTTATATTCTTTTGGCACAATATTTCTAAATCAGTTTATACCTGTATGTCAAATATCATGCGAAAGAATATCAGTTTCAATGCTCAACAGTTTTTTCAATAAATTATTGATGAATGGTTTACCTATACCACATCAAGTCACAGTGCATCATTCTTGGATTCTATACACATCCATAAATGCATCATTCAACGTAAATGTAAGCTATGAAGACTACTTGAATTTATGTTTTAAATATTTGACAGAGGATAATGCTCTTTTACCAAGATGTGTAATAAACACTGATGTAAAGCTTCTGCTACTGAAAGTAAAAAAATGGGACTGTGTCCAAAAGAAGAAATTAGACTCCGTTAGACTTTTTTATTTATACTGTGTCATTGTGCTCAGTAAACAATATGATGTAGAAAAATTTCAAGATTTTTTGCAGAAGATATTTGTCGTTACTTATAGTCAAACACGAAATGAACACACAACAAAATTTTTCAAAGATATTTTAACTGAAATTAAAAATCATCAAATCGATACTACGTATAACAAAAAAAATATAGAAGAATTGGAAAGTACATTTGGATTTATACTAGAATTTGAAAATAATACAACTAAATATATTGATTATTCTAAATGCTCAATCATATACAAATATTTAATCAATACTTTCGCAAAAGCAAAGCAGTATGTGACAGGTGATGATGGGAGTGATAACAAAAATGCTTTTTACAACCCGGACTTTTGTAAATTATTAATACAAATATCAATGGAATTTATTCTTTGGACAAAAGTAATGTTAAAAAACTATGATTCCCAGATTGAAGAAAATCAATTAACATTAGTCGACTGTTATAAAGAAGCATTCAGAGGTCATCTCGACAAAAAAATACCTGATATAGACATTACAGTAGATGTATACTTATTAGAAAACATAGAATATGTTAATCATATGTTGGAAAATGCAATTTCTTCAATAGAGACCAAAAAGATGAAAAAAATAGAACAATTTAATCCAGAAATCAGTCACATGTACCACGAAGAGAATTGGGGAGGTTTAAACAAACAGAAAGAATTAGAATGCAGTAGTAGTTCAAATGAAGACTCTGAAGACTCGGATATTAGTGATCAAAATGAAATTAGTTCAGAAGATGAGTGCAATAATAATGAGATTGAATTTTCTGGAATAAATGTAAGCACGCTGATTACTTCAATTTGTGAAACAGTTCAGAATGATAATTTACAAAAAAAAGTTTCCTATGAAAATAAAAAAAAGGGTACAAATTTAGACGCAGTAGCAGCGACATCCAATGAGAACATTGTAAAACCTACAATGTCATCATTTCAAGATCATGGAAATATGGATATGACATTCGTAAATTTCGAGGATGATCCCATGATATCAACATCATCACCTCATGGAGTGCAAAAAAAAAGAGAACGTTCAATATTATTAGCTCAAGTCAGTACTACATTAGATGGTAATTTGTCGCAATTATATAAAAAAGATGTAAGCTTGGAAATCACAAGTCCCACAAAAGGTCAAAATAAAAGAGGAAAATATCTTCAACCTTGTAAAGAAATTCATTTATTAAACCAAAAACCATTGATGAAACCTAAGAAAAGAAAAATAATAAAAAATTATAATGAGTTTGTACCGAAAAAAATCAATGGAGTGAGGCAAATCATCAAAACATCCAGTTATTTCGATTGTATAATAGAAATTTTAACAACAGCGTATTATACAGTACAGGCTTTCCAGGATTTCCTTAACAGCTCTTGCTCTAAAGTTAATAAAGGAACAAAACATGAATTTTTAGCAGTTGTCTATGATTATGTTACAACTTTTAACACAAGATCATTATACAGTTCCAGAGTTTCAATAATAGCAAATATTTGCAAAGCAAATACTCCTTGTTATACTTGGACTAGGAGCATTGGAGAGTTTTATGGAGAACTCCTGGATTCTACTATTTATAAACAGTTCTCATGTGAATCATGTAACATAGATACATATGAACATGATAACCGGATAAATTTAAAAAGAGAACAAGTAGTATTAAATCAAGATTTGTCGAGTATTGTTTATGATAGCCTTCAAGAAGGAAACGAATGTTACAAGTGCAGAGCTAAATTGAAATTAAAAAAGGTAGAAATCAGAAATATACTTTGTATAGATATAGAACATTTCAGGAACTGTACAACGAACAATATTATAAATTCTATACAGTTAAATGAAGTCATTTCAACAATAACAATAAATAAAAAAACGCTGATATTGATAGGAATCGTTGTTTACGAAGAAGGTATTAAACATACCGACTCAAGGCACTACATTGCTTATTGTAGAAGCATTGAAGGTTTTTGGTACGAATACAATGACTCAATTTCTAGAAATAGGGTTCCAAAAGTGCAAGATAACTTGAAAGTGAACATAGCTTTACTATTTTATGTAGAAGTTGAGGTCCCAAAAGTTTAAATATAATAATAAAAAGGTTAGCAACAACTTAACATGCAACAATTGCTGATACTATCAAGCTATGGCATTATAACTGCTGCAATTTGGTCTAAAAGTGGTCTGTTCCAATGAAATATTGGATAACTTGTGCGCACTGAGTATGCAGGCTTTTTGAGAGAGAGAGTGATGACTGTTAGAACACAAGTTGAAAGCATTCGGAATATTTCTGAGAAGCTCAATCATACAGCTCCAGCAATTTCGAAAACTGATTAGTCATGAGTAACCATTTAAGTATTGTAATATCATTTCTTTGCCTTTGTATGTACTCTGTAAAAAAGTAATAAAAGTTTATTTTCAAAATATAATAACAATTTGTTTCTTAAATATACAATATTTTTAATCGCTTAAGATAATATCTAAGAGATAAAATCATCGGGAGACATGGCAATCATTACTGTTTCCTCCTCAAGAGTATCAATATACTCAACAACACCACTAGCGACCAGCTCTTGCCATCTATAATTAAAAATGAGCAATTAGTAAAGATTTTTATAAAATAATAGTATAACAATAAAAATCAAATGTATATCTTACCCATCGTTATTGTAGTCTCGGTCCTTAAGCATTTCAATGTGACGTTTCTTAAGCAGTAAGGTCTGATTTTCGACGATCAGCAATGGCCTACTAATCCTTCCAGCATCAGTATAGATCCTAATTTCACGATCACGAATATCTCGGATCATTGATACTTCCGACACAATGATGTCCATCTGCCGTCTTAACTTTCTAAGAGTGGCCATGAGCTGATCCGGATCTCTGTGTATTCCCACCCAACAGCCATTGACGAAGATTTTGGTAGCGTCGGCAATTGCACTGGGTGTAATTTCCTCCAAATTTTCCATAGACCACTCCTCCAAGAACTCAAGAATTGGCAAAGGCTGTAAACCGGCACTGATGTAGGCCATCAAAGCTAGATTTTTTACCAGACCGATAGCTGCTCCCTCCGGAGTTTATTCCCTTTTCTATTAATCATAACAAAATTTAACAAACTTGGTGCTTATTTTAAAAACAGTAAAGTCATTATTATAAATTTGTTTATAATCGCTACTAAATATTCTATGCATTAACTTATACCAATGTCATACATACCTATATAATATCGAAATCAAATCATCTAGTGTGTTTAAAAATAATGTCATACTAATCTCCAATTCTGATCCCTCTCGAGATTTAGGTACTTATACGTAATAATTTCTAAGATTGCTCTAAAACTCTTATAGTTGTTTGCAAGCCACTTTATAGTAGAGGTTAGCACTCTACCAATTCCAATTCGATCCAGCTCTGTACATGATTTAAATTAATAAATTAATTAGTGTCAAGTAATCAAATCATAATAATTATTTTGATGATATTTATGTAACCAGATACTAACCTCTTTATCTGATTCAAAATAAAAAAAAATTTCTATCACATCACCATCGATCTCCATGTAATCTTCAAAAATTTTCTGTAATCATCCCTATGCCACTTTCCAACGCATCAGAAAACTTCCCTCCACATTCAGCAGTACAACTTTTCCAAGTGCATTCTTTGAAAGTCCACCTTGTACCGCAAAACACCTGTGAAGATAATTTTAACTAAATTTACCTTATTTTTTGACACTCTACCAATTCCAATTCAAATCATAACAATAATTTTTATACAATATTTATGTGACCATACTAACCTCTTTATCAGTAAAATGAGTTTTATCCTTTTCGTGCTCAGGTATTAGGTGAAGGACTGCACTACCAGCAAGGATCAAACCAGCGATGTTAGGCTTATCGTTAGTAATGTAAAGCTGCGTTGCTACTTCTGTTTTTCCATTCATATACGAGCAAAACGTAGAGCAGATTGACCTCCTCTGCCTGTAATTTGCAAGTGCATACAAACATTCTCAGCTGTACAAGCACATTACTCCAGTCTTTGTAATGCTCAGTCTGGACTGACACCGTATAAAAATCTTCGTAAAACCTTCCTCTAGGAGATTCAACAAAACTTGGAATGTTATATCTTTGGTTTCTTCTTGTTCGTGTTATATTCAAAAACTGAGTTTTACCATCTGACTGCTGAACAGAAGTTACTTGTGATTCGCTGTTTTCCTCTATATTTCTATTATTGTCTACATTTGCATTAGCTGTCAATAAATCACACATGCTAGAATTATTTTCATCATTATTTTCCTCTACTTTATGGTCTTCATCTTCTGTTTCAGATCTTTCTTTTTCTTCTGAAATGAGTTTAGAAGGAGGATATACATCATTGTTGCTCTGAGCGTTTCTTTCAATTTGCACTGATTCAGTTTCTAAAACTTTATTGGATTCTTTAGACTGCGATGTGATCTGAGATGCAACTTGATACACATTGGATTCTCTTAAAGCACAAGAGTGTACAAGCGCATTATTCCAGTCTTCGTAATACTCAGTCTGGACTGCCATCGTATAAAAATCTTCGTAAAACCTTCCTTTATAGTCTTGTTGTAGGCACTCGTGCATGTAATAAGGAAACTGTTCAAGGCTGGTAGCACTTTTGGAATAAGTCAGTCAACATGCTTGTATAGATAAATGTAACCTTATAGAGTCATCCGTTATCACACTGCAAGCTGCTCTATGACCTTGTGACCACATTTCATTTCATACACTTGACATCTTATGCTACTGCCACAAAATTGCATCTTTTTATTCATATAAGCACACGTATTGACAAGATAACAGTTGCTTTGAGTTTTAACTTTTGAAAACAGAACCTCAAACTTATTTACACACTTATAAACACAGCACTTTTTGTTCTCTTCTTTGAAGAATTATCGGCTACAAGCTATTTACTTTATTATTCACAATCAATTTTTGTTTGTCAACATTCGCCAGATTTTTTTCTTCACTTACAAAATTTGTTTCTTGTATTTTTCCTTTAGCAGAAGAACCTTTCTTATTTCTTAATACAGAGTATTACAAGTACCACTTAAACAAATACGTTACTTTTCAGTTCACAACAACTATCTAAAGTTTTAAGTTAATGTTAACTTTAATTATAAGTGTTGAGAAAAACATAACCTCAAACTTATTTACACACTTATAAACACAGCACTTTTTGTTCTCTTCCTTGAAGAATTATCGGCTACAAGCTGTTTACTTTATTATGCGCACAGGACAATTCAGAAGACCACATTGTTTTTTTTTATTTCTAAATATGTAAACAAATACAAAATTCTTCGTCCGCCACCGCGATGTAATGTCCGCGAAGCCGAACCTGGCCGAATTTTCTGACGTATACATAACTGTATTATGACCTATGAATAGCTATCTAGATGGAACACAATAAATATATCAAATTACGCTAAATAAAAGTTATTAGCTTGATCCGCAATTAATTTGCAAACGATTAAGCTAGGTTTCATTAATGGACGGTGTCGTAATTAGTAAATAAATCATGGGTTTATGGCTTCTCGGAGTTCAAATAGTTTTTGATTTTTTATAAAAAAACATATAGCCCCCGCAATTTTCGGACTTGGTTTTGCAAACTTTGCTAACGATTCCGCAATTATTAGTATTTTTTTTATATCGATCCGAGAAAGTCGTTCGTACAGTTCACGGAGCTGCCTCGCGCGCGTGCGCGTCTCGCGGAGAGAGAGGAAGGTTTTTAGACTCGCAGAGAGTAAGCATTCGTGCGCGCGACTCCTTGACACGAGAAATACCGATAGCTTTGTGAGAGCGACGTGCGAAGGCTCCCGGTTTATGACTGGCAACCCAGAGGGTCGGACAGCGACTGGATTGTTTCGAGGTTCCTGTGCGACCCCGCTACGTCCAAGGATTCCGAGCGATTCCAACCACTCGCCTTCGAAGGAGACGTCCTGGGGCTTGAGCCGACTCTCGTCAACCGTTAGTGTCAGCTCTGCATCTCTCTCTCTCACCAGTGCCCTCCCGGTCTCTAACTGCACCGTTCGTTTGCGTCTCGCACACCCGCGTGTGTGCCCGTGTACCTACTTTTCGATTGAACAATATACGCTACATTTTCTACGCTACCCAGTGTGTCTTGATTGAACACCGGTCCTTACTCCTACTAAGTTCCCCGCCGCCTCCGCGGGCACGTGCATCGCTTCACGGTGCACGTGCGAGTAAACTGCAGCTAGCCGAAATACGACCTTGGCCGGTCCACCTACGAACTCGATAATACCCGAGGAAACGAGACTTGGTCTCGATTATTACGCGGTTGTCTCTCCGCTCCGGTAGCTGCACTGCACGCAGCTAACGTCTGCGCGGCTATCGACACCGAGCAGAGCAGCCCCGTTATAGTATTTATAATGATAACTAACGGAAATAATTTAGTGAAATCAACAAATGGTAAATTGTCAATTATTTATTTCAAATGCATTATTATTAAATCATTTTTCAATACAATTAGTAATTTTAAATCTTTATTGCTGATTTAATGGTGATATTTTCAATTACTGTAAACATGCTTTATGGACTCGCCAGTATACAGTACCTGGTGTATGTTTTCACTGTGTAATTAGTTAAAAAGTAATAAAATAGTCAAAAAAAATGTTTTGAGTTGTGCAGTGAACCCTTTCGGTTTACTTACCGTAAAACTACAACGACGAGTCCGTCAAGTGTGTTCATAGTAATTGAAAATATCACCATTAAGGAGGTTCTAACCCTACTACACTAGTCAAAATCGGTGCATTCTTTTACTTTTCGTTTATTTTTAAATATGCACTGTTAAAGAAGCTGCAACCGTAAACCTACAACAAATAACGATTTTTCGAGTAAATTTAACAATTATATTTGTCCTGATTAAGAATAAAAATTTTCCCGTAGAAACTGGTTTGACTAATTTTTTGAGGTTGAATGTCCTTTTTCGGCATTCTGTAATTTTTTTTATTAGTTAGAGGTATTCAATGATATTTTTTAAGGGCTCTAATTATTTATCAGATATTTTTCTTGTAGTATAATTTTTTTCAACAAAAACTTGGCGTTAAATCTTTAGCCATATATAAATGAGTATGACAAAATTGTGATTTCCCATAAGAGCCCGTCTTAGACAGAAAAAAAAATAAAAACATTGATTTCTCGACTTGTAGGTACCCTAGCTTTTTGAAAATTTATATAGATAATTTTGAGGCATATGCAAACCTGTATACGAAATTTCAGAATTATCTTGGCGTTATTTCTATTTAGTATAGAACCTCCTTAAATCAGCAATAAAGACAAAAATTAAAAATTACTAATTGTATTGAAAAATGATTTAATAATAATGCATTTGAAATAAATAATTGACAATTTATCATTTGTTGATTTCACTATTTTTTTACCATTGTTTGTCGATATTACAAAAATTATTTCCGTTAGTTATCATTATAAATAAAAAAAAAAAATTAATACATGAAAAAAACCGCTGCCAATTCATTGGCACGTAGCTTCCTCCAACTTAATTTACAGTTCCAATAAATAGAATATTGTTTTAATATATAGTAGTATGTTAATGCTTTTTTAAAATGTTTTTAAATGAATTTTCTATATTTGAACCTAGAAAAATACGTAGCCTAGTCATTAAGTTCCGTACGGTTTAACAAAAACAGTAATTTTCAGTTATACAGTGTATACAGGGTGAGAGACAAAAAATTTGAATCTTAATATCTTTTAAACTGATCGGTTACATAAACTGCAGAAAGAACTTAGCTGAAGTAAGCAAAAGATCTATATTTTCCCAAAATTTCAACTTAATTAAAGCCGTTTTACTCCCGTAACCGTACGATATAGAAAATCCAATTTTTTTAGTTTTCATTTTTAGCTCAAAAACTGGTGAATAAAATGGCTTAAAAATTTTACAGCATAAGTAGATTTTAGCAACGTTTGACTATTTAGTTTTAAAGATATAAACTTTTTTTTAAAAAACACCTTTTTTATTATAAAAACTGAACGGAACGGTCAATTTGGAAAATCTTGCGGGAAAAAGTAGGAAATTGTATGCTCTTTCAGATACATTATTGTTGAATATAAATCATATCATTAGAAAAAAGCAATTAAATTTTTTCAAAAATCGAAAAATGGCTATAATATGGCCATAAAATGGTCAGAATTATAAAAAATCATTTTTCCGAATTCAGAATCAGATAACATATATGCATGTCAAATTTTATTACGATTGGTCTCGTGGTTTTAGAATCATGAAGGTATACAGATACACACACACACACACACACACACAGCCATCCGCACGGACATTTTCTAAAAACGTATGATTCGAACTTCAAACATCTCCAAACACGTTTCTATAAAGTTTTAGGGAAACGGAAAATTTTACTATTACAAAGCTTCCTCTAGGAGGAAGCAATTTATACTTTTCGACTTTTACTTTTTAAGAAAGGTTTTATTTTGAATTTTCGTTACCACAAACCAATTGTTTCTTTTATTGAGTCAAAAAATGAAGATGCCTGTGATTCTACTGTAGATAAATGTAGTTGTAAATGAAGTTTGTATAAAATAAATTTCTGTTCAAATAACGATAAACATATTTTCAATATTTCACCTATTTTCGAAAAATGAACAAATTCCACAACACCTATTTCAGTATTCACTTCTATCGGCTGTCCTCGAGACAGACATATTTTTTTTTTTTTTTTTTTGGGTGCGAGATACAAAATTATTAATATTAAGGCGTAAACTGAATAATTTTAATAATTGACAAGCATATTTATTTTTGGATTCTGAATTCAGGAAAAATAGTTGTTTTTTTAATTACTTTTTTTATTATGTCCATTTTTGATTTTTGAAAAACACTATATTGCGTTTTTTTACAATTATTTGATTATTACAAACGATTCAGCTAAAATGCATTTAAAATATTTATTTACTTTTCCCTGTTTGGCCCTCGGGACCAACTGCTCCGTTCAGCAAATAAAATGAAAAAGGTGATTTTTTTTTAAATTAATATCTCTGAAACTAAACATCATAACCTTACAAAAAAAATCATGTTGATGGGTCACGTGTCAAAGTATATTTCACTAAGGGGGCACACCATCTTTAAACCCTGAAAAATAAACTTCTTATAAATAATAACAAAAATAAATTATAATTATTATATAATTTTTATAATAATATTAGGTTATATTACCTGTATTTTTAGCATGGTAAATCCATAGTAGCACCTACTTACCCATGGTGACTCTCCGTATACTGTTTTGAGCATTTTGGCACTCTCCGTAGGATTCCATGTGACCACATGGTTTGATTGGGCTAAAATTTTAGGAGCATGCTTTGTACACTTATACTTTTGGTATGAATAAAGGGATTTTGATTTGAATGCTTAGAAAATCTTTTATGAAAAAAAAAATGTGGCATAAATAGGTTAAAAAATACCAAAAGCTAAGTATTTTTATTGTTAAACGTGGTAAACCACCTGCCTCCCGGTCAAGGGGTCGTGGGTTCGAGCCCCCATCAGCGCGATCAGTTTTTTCAGATCCGATGGAAATCTTACTGACGACACCGGGTTTGAGAAAGGCATAGGTGTGATGAGCCTACCCTGGAAACTTTTGAACGCTAAAATTCATCTAGAAACACAACACGATACGTTGTGAGGCCATGAACTTGCGACAATCAGCGCGCACCAAACGCGCGCGCCCGTGCTGAGCTCGCAGCTTTGAAATCGTATATCTTTTTTTCTATTGAATATAAAGCGATGAAATTTTACAAATAACTTCCTTATATACTGTATTTTAATGCTATATAGGCATTTACTCGAAATTCTAAACTTTGTCACTCAACTTTTGCAATAGTATGTGAGGACTCAAAAAACCTGATAGCACAACATCGAAAATTCGCCACTCAGCCAATAATTGCTTTGAGAACTTCGGATGGCGCTTGTTTTATAAGTAATACCTTCAAGAATAAGTAGTTTAAATTTTAAAAAGATACATGAAAAATTGTCTGAGATATAGCGAGTTTAATATCAAAAAATATGAAAATCTTTTTTTCCGCATTTGACAATAATTGCCGTCTTTTCAATGTGTAATCGAAAAAATAACTTCGGAATCGTGTTCAGCGACCTCGAAAACATAAAGTAAAATAGTTTTTAGCGACTAGAACAACCGTGGTCACTAGTCGGTTATTTTAAGGGTGAGTCCCGCTCGCCTAACGTGCCAATGAATTGGCAGCGATTTTTTCTCTTCTTTATGGTGTATCTCAAAGACAAATAGAGATATCGTTATCATTTTTTTTTCAAACTTTGGCCAAAACAATATAGTTTGAGAAAATATTTATTAGAATGCCATTATCCTCCCCCTTAGGGGGGGATAGGGGGTAGGAGGGCGAAAAATCGGAAAATCGCCTCAAAATATTGTACAGGGTTTTCGTGGTCACTAAAAACGATTCCAACAAGCATTTGAACATCATTCTGAACCTGCAGTATAATTTTTTATTATCATCCACTCTAGGGGTGATATAAGGGGTTAGATGGCCAAAACTCGAAAAATCGACGAAACATGTGTGCAGCTTGATTATGATGATAAAATATACATACCAATTTTGAGCCATTTCCGTCGATATTTATTAATACTACTTTATACAAATCAATTATTATCATTAAAAATCAAGGTTACTAAAAGGTTGCGTGGACCTCAGGCTTTGACTAAATTAATCTGAGACATTTGGACATACATTTTGATTCATACTGAACTAAAGTTTGTATTTTTTATACCAAGTACTCCCATAATTAATCTGCAATAAATCAAGATTGTATCACACAACAATAGAAGCATTTAAAAAACTTTATGTTTATATAAACTGCTTCTCAAAATGTTCTATAAAATACATATAACATTTTTAGAAGGATTATTAGCAATGCCTCGCCGAAGCAACATTTTAAAGGATTCAAAACACAAACTATTAAAACCCGTTTTTTAAATAAAAAAATTTCGTCTTTTTAATATGATTATTCCTTTAAAATAGACATAATTACCAGACTCATAATTAAATAACAAATCAATTCTATTATCATAAAAATAGAAAAAAAATTTGTGTTATATTTTTTTCTTATACTGAAAAATAATACCATTGCTTGATAAAATTTTGATAATTGTAGTACTTAGACCTGCACGTCATAAAATTTAGATGAAGATCGTTTTTTAGCAGTTAACATATTTTCAATTCCTGAACTTGAATTATTGTTAAATGCACCTAAGAGTATAAAAGAAAGAAAAAGAAATACTAGAATCTTAAATGAGCTTTATAAAATGAAAATGAGCAAAGCAAAAAATACCGATAATCAGGATGAATGGTGCTAGAAATCCATCACTGATAAGTAAAGCATCTGCTATTACTTTAAATTTAAATATTAAATTATACCATCAAATAAAAATAATAATAAAAATAGCAATTAAATTCAAAGTAATTTAAAGTCCTTAAGAAAAGGTTAGAAAATTATAAAGATAATAACAAATCGATGAATGTTGAGGTTTTTATCAATTACGTTGTGTATTTTTATTTATAACAACCCAGTACAATATTTTTTAGCGATTTTAAGTCGATTTTTCAAGTTTTGGCCCTGTAATCCCTCATATCAACCCCTAGAGTAAGAATAAAAATAAAAAATCATACCTTAGGTTGCACGCAACTTTTTAGTAACCTTGATTATTAATGATGATAATTGTTTTTGTTGGATTGTGTGGATCAATAAACAAGGCAGTGAGGTTTAAATAATATATTATATATTGAAAGGCTTGAGAGCCTAGTCAGCAGTGCGTCCGCTCAGCACGGAGTCTTACAGGCAAGAGAGAGTGTGGAGCACAGTACAGCATAGTCTGACTCCACGAAGTATAGTATACAGTATAGTGTGCTCTTAGAGTATATACGCGAGACATGCGCACTATGCTCGCGTTTGCTAGAGCTTGACTCGTTCAACGATTACGACTGTATAAATTCATATATTACAACAGATTTGCATAAAGTAGTATTAATAAATATCGACGGAAATGGCGCAGAATTGGTATGTATCTTTTATCATCATAATCAAGCTGCCCTCTAACCCCTTATATCAACCCCTAGAGTGGATGATAATACAAAATTATACTCCAGGTTCCGAATGATGTTCAAATGCTTGTTGGAATCGTTTTTAGTGACCACGAAAACCCTGTACAATATTTTGAGGCGATTTTCCGATTTTTCGCCCTCCTACCCCCTATCCCCCCCTAAGGGGAAGGACAATGGCATTCTAATAAATATTTTCTCAAACTATATTGTTTTGGTCAAAGTTTGAAGAAAATGATATAGATATCTCTATTTTTATTTGAGATACACCATAAAGAAGAGGGAAAAAATCGATATTTAAAAGGTGTATACTTCAACTATGTTTCTTACCCCCAAAATAGAAAATAATGTCAATCTCAATAATTTTCCCTCAATTAATATTACTTAAACTATAACCAAAAAATTTTTGGGTCGCTATCTCTTTTTGTTCTTGAGATATTAGATTTCCGCTAACGAAAATGCCATTTGACCCAATTTGAGGCGCTTTTCAAATGGTTTTATTCTCTTCTCGATTTTTGGAACCCTCTCAGTCATGGTATTTTGCGCCTTAAGGGTCTTATTCTGCTTTGCTCTGATGTCCGCAAGGGCCTCAAGAATGTCCTTGTGAGTGCCCTCGATCGTTTTTGCTGGTTTTGAACGCAAGGACGAGTTGCTTCGCAAGTTATTTCGTAAATTTTTGCTCGTGGTAACCAGCGATGGTGGTGCCGATTAGGGCTTCTTCTTAGTGACCTGCTCCTTAGATGTCGTGGACATTGAAATAGTACTCATCAGCTTCCTTCTCTTGCTGTTCTCTTCCAATTCGTTTGTAGAGCCCGACGTCTGATGACCTACCATGTTGAATATTTCTGTTGGATATAAGCGAGCAGATGTCTGCTTGCTGGAGACGGCAGGCCCAACGCAAAGCTACGCGACTCAACGCTCCCCTCTCTTTGCCGCGAGACATCGCTGTGCGATGGCGGCACTCATTTCGCCTTGTGCACTCGAGCGGTCAACACGCGTTTTAGCTTGTCTGTTCGATTACTTTTGTACTATACTAATTATATTACTAATTATATTCATATAATAGCTTGACTACGTTGTATCATCAATAGCTGATTAGCTTGAGGTGTTATCAATAAATAGTGATTTATTGTGAAATCCTGTGTACACATTATTTCTCGCCAAGCATGCATGGTCCGAGCAGGATTAAGTCTTAATAGGTTATGGGCCCAGCACGCTTCCACTGTGCACTGAGACTTTGCTGGACTTTTGTATGCTTGGTTGAAATAACTCGCGAGTGAAAAGTGTTGTAAGTGCTAGCCGGTTTCTCAGTTCGAAGTACTACGTTCAACATGGACTAAGACATGGACAGTATCTCGATGAGGACAGAGTTTGCTGTGGAAAGTACCGGCGCGGCATTTTCTTTGTTCAAGATCTCGTTCAACTCAGCTCGATTCTAAGTTCAATGATGTTAAAAATGGCCAACAGCTCGAGTAGAAAGGTTTTGTGATATTTTAATCAGGTAAAAGCTCGAATAATCAAGATTTCTGAAAAGTGCGCAATCGCGAGTGTTGCAGGAAAATTGTGTTCGTTTTCGTGTGCAATCGCCTTGTCGAAATTTTTGTTGGAACATAAGCATAGCGTTGCCAAGTTCCAGGAAATCGCGCGCGGTTGAGCAGCAGGTTCGGACGTGCACATCGGCATGTGGCGTCGGTTGTTTTTCGACGTCATCAAGATGGCGGTATGCGAGTGCGCGGGGACGCGCGTGAAGAAGGAGCTGTTGACACAGGCAGGCGCTATGTTGCTTTCCCTGAGTGAGAAAGACAGCATGATATAGACGCAGCGCTCGCGTCGGTCTGGGACTGGCTGAGCAGGGAAGATGCGAAGCAAACTCCATGCTGACATGTGTCCACGGCGTCCCTATGAGCTCGACGAAGGGAGCATGAGAGTTGCTCTCTGACCATAGCTTGATTGCAACCTCACTTAGGCTGATAATGTGCTAGTGTATAACTAAGTAAAATTATGACAGCTTGACGTTACATTTTACTTGTATACATGCACGATATATGCATGCACGCTGTTCGAATCGTGTTGCGCCGGACTGATGGTTTATGGAAAATTTGTGAAATTAAAACAAACGATGCCTTGACTAAAGTTTAAATCAGTTGGAAAATCACAGAATTGTCAAAGTCAATAGTTTGGCGAAATTGAAATGATTATTAGTTTTATTTAAAATTATTTTAATAATAATTATTATTATGCTTGATTTAATGCATTAAATAAATAACAGTTATAGCTGCCAATTCAGGATATTGAATTGGGAATTTCTGAAAGATATTCAGAGAAAACAATATAATTATCTTCACAGATGAATTATGAGAAAGTTTTGTGATGTCCAGAAGGACGAGAATGAGATCGATCAAAGCTCGAAGAAAATAAATTAGACAGCTTGAAAAATTGAAACGTTTCCAAATAAAATATGTACATATCAAAATTCAAATACCATGCTTTATGTGCATACGTGCGTGTGTATATGTATTTGCGTACATGTATATGCGTAAACGTGTGTACTGTTACATCCTCACTCTCGAATAGGCAGCAACGTAATGATATGTGTAGTGGCTAAGGCTGTATTTAATAGGGTTAATCCGCGCCTAACACTTTCACTGTTAGTAAAATAACGATGAAAATTTACCTTGAGTCCACGTAATGCTTGGCAATTACAGGCTTCTTCAGGCTCGTGCTGATTATTTGGGTTTCTTCTTTAGAATAAATTAACACACTGAGTCTATTTCATAGAACCCGATCTTTTGTTAAATATAAACAAATATAATGCTTATATAAAGTTCTCGGTAAATATTATTCGCGTTTGACAGAGATAAAAGTGAGACGATTTATAATGAATAGAATTGCGGGTAAATATCACCAATTGTCGAACCGGCACGTACGGAGCTCTGTCATCGAACTGTCTGTTTTTTTTTTTTTTTTTTTTTTTTATATTATAGCCTACCCAAGTCCTCTCGAAGAGTCTTATACGGCTCTTCCCTCTGCCCGATACCATACAATGGTACCGGCCAGAGAGGCTCCCTATAGTCGCGGAGCATGTGCATCACATCGGAATGTAGTGCGCATGCATCTCGACTGGCCCTACAGTTTAATTATACAGTGCGAAACTGTATACAGTGGGATCCGAACCACTGGAGCTTTGATGTTATAAGACACTTATGTATATAACATACAAACTTATGTAAACATAGAGGTGTCCCGATGTCAGAAAGTGCCGAGAGTCAGGCTTGAACCCAGAACCTCTGGATTACTAGCCCGACACTCTGCCCACTGAGCCATCGCCGCTCATGAACTGTCTGTTTAAACGAATGCGGGGCTTTTTAAAGCCTCAGTTTATTACAAAAATCAAAATATTGATAATCTAAAAATTACTGACATAGCATGCATAAAAAAAGTAGCGCTCGCTTGCTACGTCTCGAATGTCTTAGTTAGTTACGTTTCGCTGATTCGGTGCTGACATTCTTTTGCCGTATGTTGACATACAGCGATGTAGGTTATTTGGAGAGTTTGAATTTTGGTGTTTTTAAACGCTTTTTTATTGAGGTCATTATGTAGAGGCGGATGACGTAACAGTACATCAGATCCAAATTATTGTGCTGGCCTGTACTTGTAGTGTAGTGTATGTTGTTGCTGCTACACTATGTGTGCTGTGAAATCACATGTCACGAGATGAGTTAGGCAATTAGCATTGCTCTTTTGATTGTCGTTCGTCAACTGAACATTTGCTCCATACAACATTGCCTCCTGTGATAAAATGCTATTCTTTTGATTGTCGTTCGTTAGAGGAAAATGCATTTAATCGTGGAAAATCTAAGCAATCAGCATTGTTCTTTTAATTGTTGTTCGTTAACTGAACATTTGCTTATAAAATTGAAATTGCTTAAGTATAAATTTTCCGTAAGGGAGTTAAAGCTGGAGTAAGTGTGAAACGAAATCTACAGAAAAGGAGCCAGTATAAAGAAACTCGGTCCAGTGTGAAATATGATTGAGCCTGACGGTGTGCCGGCGATCAGTTCGATATTGTTGAAAACAATAAATTTGAAATGTTGGAAAACTTGTATTGTAATTGCAAGGTGTGAAACCTACCCCAGTTATAATTACATAAAAATATATAAAGCTGGATTTGGATCTGTTAAATTAAAAATCCGTCTAAGGCTGAGGACACATAGTTGGAACATTTAGTTAAAGAAGAACATGATGGTAATAAGTTCTGTATACAAATCAGCTTGAAAGTATAAGTTGGAATGTGTGGACAAGGAACAAAATGATAGAAATCATTTGGATTTAGCAAATTTTGTTTTAAACAATTCTGTTCAGAATAAGTTCGAAAACGAAAGCTCGATTATGTATCAAATAGGAATGATACTGATATTGAAAATTCAATTATTCACATTTTAATAATATTGTTCAAGTTTTAGATATAATGAACAAGCTCAATGAGGAGGAGACTTCTGAGTTCAAGGAATAGGTCAGCGTGCGAATGCATTCAGCCCAAAATAACTTCCTTGAGTGACTATCGAATGCTGGCTTTTTGGTCAAACAAAATGGTCTGTCGAGAGGACAACTGCAACAAAAATAGGAGCACAACGGATTGAACTGGTAACGAGACTAAATTCAAATTACAATGACGGATTGGATAACGTGAGTAGAAATTACATAGTTTAAAAATAGTTCAGGAAAAATTAAATAAGAAACAGTGTTAGAAAAATGAGGTAAGGCAGAGGATTAATATTTAATAACGATGTGGATTTATTCGTCTTCTATGTACAGCTATGCGTCGCACACACCTTGTGTATTCGGCGACGGCTCGTTCCCAAGAGAGCGATGTGCGAGACTCGTTTAGTCTCGACACCGCAAGTAGTCATGTGACTCACACTCATACGCGAGAGGGGATACTTGCATGTGTGCGTTCCCTCACACACTCGTTAACGCGCTCACTCATTCTAGCACGAACTATACTGTACATACAGTCAAATGTACTATATTCTCAATACCTCATACGCGCTCCTTAGCTTTGACTGTGACATTATATTTTACATTTAAACACTGTCTGAATTTTTCAAATTTTTCTCTACAGAGAAGCTTTTTGTAAAAATGTCC
The DNA here is from genome assembly GCA_012977825.3 of Pteromalus puparum. Taxonomy (NCBI): domain Eukaryota; kingdom Metazoa; phylum Arthropoda; class Insecta; order Hymenoptera; family Pteromalidae; genus Pteromalus; species Pteromalus puparum. The sequence continues at coordinate 58,240,436 of CM053170.1, forward strand.
GCAACATTTTCATTAGTGATCAATTTTACAAACTTCAATCATTTATCTCACCGCTTTGATGTACACTATGATAATGAATTTCAAAATGCTTGAATTTTTCGTAAAATTACCGTTATTTGCAATGTTTATTGGCACCTGAATTGTCTTCATAAATTTTAATCGGTTCTGCAATATTTATTTCGAATATCTTTACCAAACTCTCTGATGTATTCTAGTTCGCTTACAAGATCGGATAGGCTACATATTCTGCGTATGTCGACGCTTTAGTTACACATTTTTGTTTTCTTGACTCCAGTCAATTACATTTTTCGAACATTCTTATAACATAACCTGTCGTAGATTTTCTATCAATAATATCACCAGCACAATCTGCATCCATATAGCAGTCGATACTATTATTACCATTTTCTTTCCTTTTATAATTTAAACATAAGTCTTTCGTTAAATACAAATATCTTAGTACTCTTAAAGCATACTTCCAATGAGTCTGGTCA
>CM053170.1:58244572-58296861 GCA_012977825.3 Pteromalus puparum
AAAAAAGAGAGAATACATTTGGTAGCACTCTTCTTTGCTTGTTGGCGAAAAACGGTTTTGGGATTTCTTTCGGAATCTTCATTGCCGTGTTCATCTCGGAGAAGCTTAATTATTTTTCACGGTCATCAGCTGTCTGATCTCTTCTTTAATGTATCAATTAAATCACCTATGTAAAGCTGTATCGATCTGGCAACGGTGTTCAGCATGATAGTTTAATTTTTTCTTTTTCACTATATTTGGACCTGCGCCTTTCAAATCATTCACTGTTTTCTAAAATCAATAAAAAATGACGCGCGTGTCACTATAATTATTTAATCTTATTTTTTCAAGTCTGTTCCTGCATACAATTTGGCAGCTGCTGTAGATTTTTTGTATTAGGAGGTACATACTGTCTAGCTTCTTCATTAATGGCAAACGCAGTATCCTCTTCACACACGAAAACTCTAAATTGCTTATTCAAAATAGCACAGAAAAATTATGTTAATCGCTTTAGATCATTATCATCCATGTTTCGGCTTGCGATCCTGTTGAGGGCTTTTCTTTTGTCTATTACTTCTAACTTTTTTTAATTTTAGAAACATCGTTATTCTCTTCTTCCACATGGTTGTAAATTCCCTCCTCCATCAAACACCGGTAAATAGCAAATTCTTTCTTCTCCATTTCGTCTCGCTTGAAACCGATTTTCTCTTCTATTTAGAATTCTTTCAATTCTAGTTGATTCTCGAAACGTTCTTCGTGTTCAGACTCTCCTCTTTAATTTTCTTTCGTTTCCGGCGTCTCTCGGTTTCCATGCACTCTGCCCCACGTGTTTCACATGTACTTTTTAATCCGCGTGCATCACACTGATTTTACGATTTTTCCAAAAATCTTTCTACTAATCAATAGTCCTTTTGTTTAGCTATTTATTCTCACTTGTATTTTCTTCTTATTATTGAAACACTTTGGATTTTTCACTTTGAAAAAATTTCTTCACCACGTGGCTTTATTAACCGGCGCTCACTTAAATTAGGCTTTTATAGTATCGAAGTAACTGATATAAGTAAATAAATAAGCAAACCTCACGCTCTGCTACCGATGTTAGAAAAATGAGGTAAGGCAGAGGATTAATATTTAATAACGATGTGGATTTATTTGTCTTCTATGTACAGCTATGCGTCGCACACACCTTGTGTATTCGGCGACGGCTCGTTCCCAAGAGAGCGATGTGCGAGACTCGTTTAGTCTCGACACCGCAAGTAGTCATGTGACTCACACTCATACGCGAGAGGGGATACTTGCATGTGTGCGTTCCCTCACACACTCGTTAACGCGCTCACTCATTCTAGCACGAACTATACTGTACATACAGTCAAATGTACTATATTCTCAATAAACAGTTCATGGGGATTTCTGTAAAGAGTAAAAATAAACAGTTAACTTGGAAGTGTGTCTCTTTCTTTCTTGAATTGTTTAATATTAAAATTGACTATTTGTAATTGATTATATGCAATTTATCCGTCAATCGAATGTGCTCGAAAGTTCGACTGAATTAAGTTGGATTATAAATAAAAAAGAAATGGGTGGCTTTTTCGAACTCGAGAGTTCATGGCAACGTATCGTGTTGTGTTTCTAGATGAATTTTAGCATTCGAAAGTTTCCAGGGTAGGCTCATCACACCTACGCCTTTCTCAAATCCGGTGTCGTGAGTAAGATTTTCATCGGATCTGAAAAAACTGATCGCGCTGATGGGGGCTCGAACCCACGACCCCTTGACCGGGAGGCAGGTGGTTTACCACGGAGCCATCGCCGGTCTGAATTAAGTTGGATTATGTTCGAAAAATTTATTATAAATAGAATTGATGTCATGTGGCTTTAAATTTGTAGACATTCGTGATTTGGTTGATATGTTTGATAAACTCAAACTAACAAAAGAAAGTGACGTTGTTGAAATTCGAATACAGTCCTCCTGAGAAAATGGTTATATGGTATTATGTGTAGTTCGAGTAAAGAGATATAAAAGGAACTCAGTCTTTAGAAGATAAGTTTGATAATATAGAGCTTGATTATATAATTAATTACTAAGTATATCCATTTGTTTGAAAAATAATAATATTCCTAGAAATCACTGTCAAATATCCACGTTTTGTTGGAGAAACACAGATTCTTAATGAAATAGCTACTAGAAATCGTTAACGATGAATTCTTAAATATTACAATATTTAACAGGAAATATTTTGAGAGAATTTGAAAGTGTGAGCTGGACATCTCTCTAGATGACGTTGTTTGAACCTAAACTAAGTATTTTCATCTAGGTAGGATGATTTATTACTACGACAGTGAAGAGTACCACAAGCATAACCGCACGAAGCAAGGAAGATGTACTTTGGATGCAAGGATGTAAAATGCATGTTTGGTTCGGTTAACTTTACCCAAAAAAACTCAGCTTGAAAAGTTTGTTTAAGAATATGAAATTCAGATAAGGCTTCATTTCTGGTATTTGTTACTGTCGCCGTGGTCATTGTATTCGGAATACGAAATGTAAAATTGATAGCGCATCAGGCTGTAATACGATTGAGAAATCTAAGTGTTATGGAAGTCAAGGCCGAGGCCAATAACAACAAAGCAACTGAAAGACCCTAAAACTGATAGTATTTCTGTTTTAAAATCCAATCCAAATTCTAGTTGGCTTGTTGGAAAATTAAGAAGTGGTGTAGTGCAAGTATCAACTCGGAATTAATTTTCAAATAAATGATAATACTGAAAAGGTTGATATTTAATGTGCGAATTTGTATACTTCCGTGATTATAAATTCGGAGGGAGTAAGTAACGGTTCGAGTTACGCTATTGATGATTGTTCAATTGAGTCTGAACAACATAGTCTGTCAAGTCATTATCTGGAAATTTGTCGTCTGTAAGAACTTTCATCTCTAGAATGTACAAATAACTATACTGGATGATGGAGTGTATACAAACAGTTGGAATGAGAAAAGAAAACAGCTTAAAATGAAATTGTTGCATAGTTTATGTCAGTGTGATGTACGTATATGACTAAAGTATGGATTCTAATAAGAAAAATATGCTTGAAGTTAATAGATTGAGTAGAGATCCAATACATAACAAGCAATTGAACAATCGACAACATAAGCTTGAAACTAAACAGGAAATTTTCAAGCTAGAAAATAAATAAAGTTTCATGAGGTTCATAAAAGCAATAAGTCTGATGAATTTATACAAATTACTTCGAATGCTGAATTAGATATAGCAATGAGCTATGCTCTAGCTATTTAAACTTTGATAATTCATTGAGATATGGAATAAATAGTTCGAATTATTTAATTTCTTTTAAAGCACAGATTGTGAATCGATAAAATTATTTTGGTCAAGTCAGAAAATTTAGTACATACAAATAATTAGCGCGAGACGCGCTGATTGGCTGCTCGTCTCGCGCCAGCTCGGACCGGCGGACTTCTTCCCAGAGCTCACGACGGCTGGCAATTTCCGCGAATTCCCGGAACGTAGCTCACGTCCGAGAAACGCGGGCTTCGCTCACGCCGACTGTCTCTTTCTCGGCCTTCCGCGTTAAGGAGTGTTTGCCTCGCAAAACAACATACGTTTTGTCGACTCAACGTCGCACTGGTGTGTCCAAGCTGACAAAATGGCGGTTGTAAGCATCCGGGGAACCGAGCAGCATGCAGACATCCTTCGACTTAAGACGGAGCCCCAAGTCGTCAACAAGTTCCCACATCTCTTTGGAGTTTCGACAATACTTTCTTTCTTAAAATTTTTCATAGCATTTAACTATATATTTTTTAAGTCTATAGGTGCTCTGCAGGAAGACTTCAAAAATTACATGCATATTTTAGATTATATAAAATTGTCGACTGTCTCGGAAATTGTAACATAGTTTTTCATCATAAGGATAGAGGCATAGGAGTACATAGGACTACATAGGATAATAGGGTTATAATGTCATGGGGTTAGAGGTTCATAGGGTAATGGGGTCATAAAGTTTTGGAGTTAGGGGTTGATAGGTTAATGGATCATAAGGTTATTGAGTTAAAGGGTCATAAGTTTATAGGGTTTAAAGGTTAAAGGAATGTGAGGTTATGGGGTTTAAAAGTTTTAGAATTTAAGAAAAGCAGGGAGGTTTTAAGGATTATGGGGTCTCAGCGTTTAAGGGAACTTAACCACCTTAAATTGTAAAAAAATGAAAAATCAGATTGTACTTTTATATTGACACTAAATTGTTTAAAAAATGTATTAAACATTCATATAAACTTAAACAAACTATAGAGAAGAAGAAACAATTTTTATACGTACCAAATACCAGGTGCAACATGTCTCCGAAGGCAAAAAATCACAATTTCCATTTTTTCACTCACCGCAGACTTACTTCAGTTCTAGGCATCGAAGAGCACTAAAACTTTACAAACATGTTTGAAATACACATAGTTCTGACATGAGTGTAGGGATTTGTAAGTAAATTAAATCTTAAAAAGTTATCTTTAATTTAAACAAAATATTTGTTTAAAAATGTTAAAAATGACCTTTTTTAAACAATTTAATGTTATGTAACGAGCGCTTGAATTTCCCGCGCGTTCGTTAGTCGCGCGAGGCGGAGCTGTCGGCGCGTATGCTAGCAGACGACGTCGGCGGCCGACGTCGACAGGGTTAGATACGCGCGCGAGAGAACGAGCGGAGGAGACTCGAGTTCGCTTCGGCCGGATCAACATCGGCGATACACCGCAAATAATCCGCGGATCCTTTACTGCACCTGGCGCACACCGGGACTCACCGAGTACGTCAACACCTGGAGGGACGCCTCCAGACCCGAGTACGAGCGGCCCGGAATCCCGTGGAGTGCTGCAAGGAACGCGAGGGCGAGTTAGCTAACGGCGAACCGGCGACCGAGTAAGTTGCGTTTTATATTACCTTCCACGCGAAGCTGCCGCAGGTCTGGACTCGCTGCCACCGAGTCCTCGACCCGGCTTCGTGTGTGGCATTGTGCGCGATCCTCTCGCCATCGCGCGTGCGAACTTTGTACACCGACTTGTATCATCAGTAGAGTCACAATATATCTTTCTTTCATCGTTATCCTCAGTGTATTCATTTGTATTTCCCCTAGTACCCTCCCGCTGGTAGACTCACGGTTACGCGGATAAGCGTGGTACCCCGGGCGTACCACGCATTTAACGGAAGTTGGCAGGCAATGCACTGGTGATAGTGATTGCACTACGCGGCTAACGTCCGCGCACTATCACCACGCCGATCACCGAGGGACCAGCCAGACGCTATACGACGTTCACTGTGTGTTGACGTGCGGCATTTCCGCGGCCGCATGACATTGTCGAGTCCACCCCGTTACAATTAATATAAAAATAAAATCCGTTTTTTCATTTTTTGACAATTTAAGGTGGTTAGGTCCCCTTAAGGGCTTTGGGATGAAAGGGTTCTGGGTTTTGGTGAGAAGAACAAATGAATACCTAAACTCATTATTTTTAAGATTTTACTAAATAAGTGATAATTTTATATAAAACATAAAAATTTAAAGAAAAAAGTAATGCGCGCCACATTTTTCAGGCGGCAAAGCAACTTATTTGCTGCGCTACATACTTTCTTCTGTTTTATGCCTTAGGAATGTTTAATACTAATCAATTTATGAAATTTATAATGCATTCTATCAAAATAAAAAAGTCAGTAATTATATACGCTTCTTTTTACCAAAAATGCATAATATTCCACGTTTAAGTGATTTTTCCTAAAAAATTGAATTTTGCAGATAACTTTATTCGTTTGATTCAAGTTCAGTAGGCTAAAATGTATAAGTAACATAGTTTTTTTCCAAAATATATCATTAATAATAAAAATAGCATCGAATTTGTAGCTAAAATTGCAAAAGGGGCCTGTTTTCCTTGAATTTTGGGGCCTTGGAAAACTATTGTGGGCCTCCTCAATAATTTTCCCTTATTTCATATAACTTCAACTATATGTAAACAAAATTTCATTCAATTCGGTCCACTCAATCGTGAGATACTAGGTTTACGAAAAAGAGCATTTTTTACACACCATGCGCTGCTATTCGATATTAAAATCGCCCATGAGCAATAGGTAGTCGTAGGGGATACTACAGTTCAGAATAGCCTTCTCGACATCAGCTCAGTAACCCGCCTTAGGCGGATTGTAGATGAGGACGCACAATAATTTAATGTTTTCCAGGCATATCTCGACAAGGAGAAATTCCGGACGTTTGCAGTATTCAGCTGGACGTGTCGAATATCCGACTACTCTGCTGCGAGCTGCCTCCCGCACATAGATCGCGACTCCTCCTCCCGCCCTTGGGGGTAAACGATCGTGTCTGAAGAGGTTGTATCTCGGATTTTGTACTAAAGCGTCCAGTTTGTCGGGCTTAAGAAAAGTCTCGCAACTGCCCATTACTGAAGGCGAGTGGGCAGCGACCAATGGTTCGGCGTCGTGGTGGTGCCTGGCCAAGGACTGCGCCTTAATTTGCCCAAAAGTGAAATTGCGTAGCGGTGACTGTGTTGCGTTCTTATCCATAGTTTATGAAATTGATTTGCCTATTGAATTTTTTGCGTAATAAGGTGCACATTGCTTTGTCGTAAGCAAAATGTGCGGCGGTTAGTACGATTCGCCGCCACACAGTTGGCACATTTCAACTCATTGGAGGAGTCGCAGTCTTTTGTCAAGTGATCGCCGGCATATCTCCCACATGTAGCAGCATCCGCGGAACATATGCTCGCGACATGCCCGAAACCGTGGCAGTGGAAGCACTGAAGTAGGGAGGCATGGTCATTGGGAGGCATACCCATTTAATGGTAACCTTCCCTAGGCTGAGCAGCCGGATTCTGTGTTCTGGGAGGGTCTCGATGATGCAGGAACTGAATTGCTTTCTGCCGCCTGGGTACAGGAACACGTACTTGACTTCATTCGCCGGAACACCGGGCAGGTTCTGCTCAACAAGGCATGTGAGTGCAGAGAGAGAGAGTGAGAGAGAAGAGAGAGAGAGAGAGAGAGAGAGAGAGAGAGAGAGAGAGAGAGGTCCAATGTTGTTTGCGCCAGGAGACTTAGAGATTTGGAGGTTAGAAAACGCACTGTACATAAAAGACAAGCAAAAGCAGATAACAGAGAGCAACCCTTGGTGATTATTATGTTACAACGAAGGTTACGAAAGGCGGCAGTACCGATCCAGAAGAAGAGCAACAGAGCAAAAGCAGAAGAAGCGTATTACATGACAGAGATAGATAGATAGATAGGTAGATCTTTATTTACTTTACAGTAAAAGTATAATAATATCACATCAACTAGGTTGCAATAAAGCTAAATAAATACATAGTACATAGTAATACAGTCGTTTCTCGCACTCAAATATAAATGTTAGTGCGGTGTGGATAGAATGATATAATTAAATAAAATATATCAACAATAGTACATTACAAAAATAGTAGGTGAAAACACCATTACATATCACAGTATACTATTACATCGTTTCAGTTATGTCATAGATCTATCTAATTGCACATACTAATTCACAGAAGCTTACAGCATAAATAATAACAAAATATATAACATAGAAATAGAATAAAACATGCAGCCTGTTACGAGTGAACAGTGCAACGAAAAAGTGACGGATCCCGGGCTTGAACCGAGAATCTCTTTCTTGCAAGGCAGACGTTCTGTCGTCGCACCACGGCCGCCACGACATTGCACTCTTCTACTCGTCTTCTAATAGTAATTAGACACCCGTGACATGTATCCACACGTAACAAGCCAAAGGACTTAGTCAGACTAGAATTAGCACTGACGGTCGGTTCAGGGAAGGACTTAGTCAGACTAAAATTAGCACTAACGGTCGGTTTAGGGCAGTCAGAGATCGAGAGCCAGTAGGTACCGTCGCAATGTCCTTTTGAATGAGGTGAATGACGGTAGATTACGCAGAGCACCCTAAAGCTGAAAGGTCCTAGTTCCGGTCTCGGGGCTTGCTGCAGGTATGTTTAGTTCCGTAGGAACGCCCCTACTGGAGGTACGCGGTTTACGCTTCGTGAAAAATAAAGCCAAGTACTTCGGCTCACCGATCCGAACTGCCTTGTATAAGAGAATGGCCTCGAAGTAGAGCCTTCGAGACTCAGTGTGTAGTCATTCTAATCGCCTCTGGTAGGGGGTAATATGCTCATCCCTTCTCACTCCAAAAATATATCTTACACATGAATTGCTCAGTCGTTGCAGCCGAATGCGCTATTTGTTCGACGCGTCCAAGACAGTCACAGTACAGTAGTCCAAGTGCGGCTAAACCAGTGTCTTGACCAACCTTCTCCGGAGAGTCTCGGTGATGCAGCCCCTGATGAACCGCAAGCTATATAGGGCTTTATTGACTTTTTTCGTGATTAAGTCTACTTGCAACTTCCATGTAAGTTTGCTATCAAGTATAACACCGAGACTCACGGCCGTTTCACTGAAAGGATCGATCACTCCGTCCCACAACGAAATTTCATTCCATGACTTAATATCATTCACATTCCTCTTGGAGCAGAAGAATATGGCTTTGGTTTTGCTGGAATTCAATTGCAGACCGAAGCTCCCCACCCAATCAGACACTAGTCGTGCCGCATTAGCTAGCCGAACCAAGCCCTCCTGGAATTTATCCTTAGTGGTATGTAGATAAATCTGGAGGTTGTTAGCGCAGAATAGATGTTAGGTTGCACTGCCATCAAGTACGTCTTGTAGGTCGTTGACGTAGAGACTAAACAGTAGGGGTCCCAGAATAGAACTCTGTGGAACACCCAGGTTGGTATCTAGCCAATCTGAGTTTTCATTTTTATTCGAGATTACCATTTGTGTGCGCCCTTGTAAGTATGATTTTATCCGCAGGAGAACTGTCCCAGAGAATCCTAACTGCCGCAGCTTAGATAGTGATTTTGTAGTGAGATAGTGTCAAAGGCTTTCAAAGTCTTTCAAGGCGTCAAATTGTTTAAACAAATTATAGTAAAATGTCAGATGACATAGACATATGACCCATTTTTGGTATTACTATCCCCATTGTACTTTGATTAATGCGCACCAAATGTATATAAAAGTTAAATTTATTAAGACTTTTTAATTGTTTTTATTGAGAATATAGTACATTTGACTGTATGTATAGTATAGTTCGCGCTAGAATGAGTGAGCGTTAACGAGTGTGTGAGGGAGCGCACAGATGCAGGTATCCCCTCTCGCGTATGAGTGTGAGTCACATGACTACTTGCGGTGTCGAGACTAGACGAGTCCCGCACATCGCTCTCTTGGTTCCGAGCCGTCGCTGAGCGCACATGGTGTGCACGACGTCAAGCATAGCTGTATACGTAGAAGACCAATAAATCAATTATTAATCCTCTCTGTATTAAACCTCTTTTTATAACAGTTTTAATTTAAAAGTGCTTAAAATCTATATGTATTTTTGACATGTATTTTTATTATGTACCGTTATCACATACTTTTGTATGTGACTGCAGTTCCAAATTAGTACATGCAGAGGTACATAATTTTATTATGTACAAAAATTACATACAAAAAATATGTAAGAAAAATATGTATTTTTTTTAAACAGGGCGTGCAGAACGACCTCGCAGTTCTCGGTACCCTCAACCCCGAGGCCAACTCTAGGTCCGCATGATGACCTTGGAAATATGCCAATGCTATGACAAGGAATGTTAGTATTTAGGGACCCACTAGCAACAATTTCACTATTTTTACTACTTATACTATTACTAATACTACTATTATTATTTCTACAATTCTCATCACAAGCGCAATTACAATTTTTCCGGAAAGTACCAAGACTATTAGTCAAAGATTTCATTTGAGACTTCAATGAATCATTACTCTCCAGGAGCAGCTCACGATCCTTACGCAGTTTCTCCAACTGAGAGTTCGGCTCAGACACTAACTCTTGTAGACTCGTAACACGCGCCACCAGATCCGCATTTAACTTCTCAGCAGCTGATATAGGAGAGAAGGCCACATCATCGGATTACTAGCCATGAAAAGCTTGATATCGTCAAACTGCCTCTGCAGCATGTCAAAACGTCAGAAAGACAAGACTAAGGTACTTTGCGGAATCGGCACGTTGTTGTAGTTTAGCGACAGATGCAAAGGTGTCACGCTGCTGCCTCCTGTGGCGTTAAGTAGTCCTTTGATGCGACTGCAGTTCTGATTCTCCATGGTAGTGTTGTAATTCGCGTCATTGTTATTGTTACTGTAGCTATTGGTGTTATTAGTAGGAAGTGTTGCTAGCGAGAAAGATCTGTGCTAGTAGATAAATCCGCCGTAAAAGCCCCTTTGACGCTGGGTGACTTGCGTGCCAGTAAAGGTGTTACGTATTGTGACAAGCGTAAAAGGGGCGGCTCGCGTTTCTCCTCTCTCTGAGTTTCAGATGTGTGCGCAAGGAGCATCGGGGGGGGGGGGGNGGGGGGGGTCCACACTCACCCGAGTTAGGTGATCGTTTTGCCATGTGTATGTGAAATTACGGGTAAGTGAAGAAATCGGGTATAGATTCAAATGACTTTTGAGCACGTCATTACAGTTTGAAAACCCGACAGAGAATGAATCTTCTTCATTGTGCTCTTGTGCATGCTCTGCTTGTTGAGAGTTGTTATAAAATTTTGTAAATTCTTATTAATTATTAAGAAATTATCATTAATCGTTCTACTAATTTGATTTATGCAACTTATTGGATTATTTAGAACCGCAAAATCTTCATTTTGTTGTTTCTCAAAATTATCCAAATAATTGTTAATCTTTTTTGGTCAGACTATGGATTTCAAAATATATCTCTCTATGATATAAAAGAAGTTTCGCCGCCGCGCCGGTTCAGATTTTTCCCCCTCAATTTTCCCCCTCAATTTCCCCCCTCAATTTCCCCCCTCAATTTTCCCCCTCAATTCATATCGTCTCAAATGTAGATTTTAGAATTCTTTACTATAGATTCTGTAGTCTCTCTATATTATCAAAAAAGTTTTGCCACTCCCGATTCAAAAATTGTGCTCCTTAATTAGTGCCCCTCAATTACTGCCCCTCAATTACTGCCCCTTAATTACCCTCCAATATTGCCATTCAGCTATTACCTCTAAACCACTGTTAATACTTATTCTATAATAAGTTCTAATATTACAAACACGGTTAATTCAAACTTTGAATTCCGGAAATTTTTGCCAGTGCCGGCCGCTTGCTAACTGGGGCCGACACGCATGCGCTCTATATCAAAACGCGGCCACTCGTGTCCAGCGCATGCTTGTCGGCTCTGGATATCCCCAATGGGGAACTTGCATGAAAAAATTCATTAGGTCCGTCAGGTAGAATATCGAAAAATAATCGACACGTATTTTTTTATTTTTTCAATTAAACGATTATTAACAAAGATGTAGAGAGTTGAAATGTATGACGTCACTGATTCGGACTGTGTATAGTATATCTATATCGTCCGATTCAGTGACGATATTTCAACCCGCTGTACCTTTGTCAATAATCGTTTGATTGAAAAAAGAAAAAATACGTGTCGATTCTTTTTCGATATTCTACATGACGGACCTAATAGATTTTTTCATGCAAGTTCCCCATTATCCTGTGACCAGCACTGGCGGGAGTTTCCCGAATTTAGAATTTCAATTAACGGTATGTGTACTTTCGCATGGGGTAATCGGTTTGTTTGCTTCTTACACAATAATAAACATACATTTCTATTCTAAGATTTCATACAAATACATGAAACAGAATATAATAACCCCTTTAAATTTTAAAGATACAAATCACATTCATATTTATACAGAACAACATTGGTAGAAACGTAAGCCAACCATTTACCATTAGAAAGCCAATTGGACAATGTTGGTCAATGATTTACAAACGCTTGGATACAAAATCGTCACGCAATGAATGGAAGCCTTGGCTTATGGATAGCTTATCAAGGTCTTAAAGAAGAAGAGCACTCCGTTATTTACTAGCATTCCAGCTTTTAATACACAGATGTAAGTTGTGCTTGAAGATTATAAGCCTGTCACCTGGGACTCCGGTAGACGATGTCCAGGTGTCTGGCAGAGAAAAAACTAAATTTTCGGTAACGCGCTTCGTGGCGTTCGATGTAAAGATAGATGTAAGTTATGCTTGAAGATGATGAACTCTCGACAAAATATGCCCTGTGCTTGCAAAATGTTAATCTAAAAGACTAATTATAAAACTAAAGGAGATAAGGCAATTTTTTAAAGCGTATTTACTGAAGCCACATAAATAATTTATTGTTTTTCCGATCACATAACCTCCCAAATGCTTGAAAATGCGTTTAAAAGCAATATTGAAAATAAACAAAACCACGTCCCAGAATAGTCACGAGCACATGAAATTCAAGTAAAATAAAGATGCAGATAAGAATAAGTATATGAAGATACAGTTCACAATTTAAGCAAAAATAAGAATAGTTTTTCTTCGTCGTAGCTAGATCAAACGAAATAAATATAGAATAATAATTTTTCTTTTCTTGTACCGTTAAGTTCAACAAATGCGATATACAATTCCGTATACGTTTAGCGCGTTAGCTCAGCTACAGCAAATAGCTGGCGCCTATGATTCGTTATAAAAAGCTGATGCATACGCAACAATGGGTGCGTTTTCCAACGACCTTAATACCGTCAATTTTTAAATGATTATGCGCGCGAGTAGAGCGAAAAAAACTGCTCGGGCTAGCGTTGCGTATCGAGCGTATCGAGCAAAATTATCAATGTGTAATTGGCGGTGGCGGCTGCAATATAAAATCCAAAACACGTTGAAAAGCGTTCAATGTTAAAAAGCGGTTATCTTCTTCAAAAAGGAAAATCCAAAACACATGCGCACGCGCGGTTAATTTTTAGCAGTAGCTTCGAGCTATGATATATAATTCAGGCGTGAATAAGCGAGGAAAGAGAGGATAGGAAGTGCATTACGTATATTACGAGCTAACTAAAATTAAAGTTTTTACTACAACGAACGTGGGGTTGGCGAGCGAAGCGAGCAGGGGGGGGGGGGAACCCCCCAAGTATTTATTTATTTTTCTTTCTCCATTTATTAATCCTGTTCGAGTAGATTCTGTAAATTCAAATTCGCCGAGAAAGCGACAGAGTCGGAGCTGAACACACTGCAGTGTCAGCTACGGGTATCGTTCTCACTCGGAGAAAGACCGTTTAGTCTGTATTTTATCACTCACTTTTCCTTGCACTTCTCAAGTGTACACACACTCTTTTTTCAATATATTTTGCTCCTTGCGAGCTATTATTTGATTAAACATTGGGTCGCTTTTAATTAACACCAACTTTAATCCGGAACAAAGATCCAACGTCTACGTAATTTGTTAGACGCTAAACAAATCCTCTCTTTCTTTTTTTACCAAATGGTGCTATTTCTTGCAAATTTTGATAAATTTCCTCGCATAATAATTTGGTTTCCATTAAGGGGACACGATACTTTTAATCTCTGAAAAATAAATTGTAATTGTTATATAATTGTTCAAGTAGAATCATTAAATGTGAATTCGCCGAGAAAGCGACAGAGTCGGAGCTAGCCGTTAGGTAAGCTTCAGAACGCTGCTGGTCAGCTCGATTAAATAGGGGGTTGCTATGACAACGCTCGAGCGCTCGCTCTCTCTCTCTCTCTCTCTCTCTCTCTCTCTCTCTCGCTCTCTCAGCAGTATCGTCTACAGCAGTTTAGTCAGAATATTTTCACTCATTTTTCCTTGTTTTTCACAAGTGTACTTACATACTTTCTTTAATATATTTCGCTATCTTGAGCTTTTTATTACATTAAACATTGAGTTTTGTCTTTACTTTCACCAACCTAGAGTCGGCAAAGATCCCACGTCTACTCACCGGAATAGACGATAAACATTTTGGTAGCAGAGCATGTGAAAAGTGTTGGTATAAAGTTATCGGTTGTTTAAAAGTGATTGGACTAAACGGCTACAGCGACCGATTACGACCTTGTAATTGTCGCAACGGTCAACTTTCGTTAGAAGTATTAGAATACACGCATTATTAGAGGATATTTAGAAGTCTAGAAGTTAGAGGATTAGAAGATTGAAGATTTATTTAGAGGTCATTAGAAGAAATCAAGTTTCATCGTCGTCGCATCGCCAGCAGTCTGGGCAGCGTTTGGAGCATCGCCTGGGCCAGCAGTCATTGTCTTAAGAGACGGACGGAAAGGAGTTGGTAAATCGTTTATATTGTCGTTCTCTCTTCGCCCAGCTTTTGTTGTGGCTTGTTCTCTGTTGACAAATTGTCGCTTACGTGAGTACAGGCGTATCCATATATACGTACCTGCCTCAGTAAAGTCGAAAACATTTTCAAAGTTCAAAAGCCGTTATCGGCTTCTCGATTTTCCCTTGGAGCGTAGTAGCGTTCGAGGTGTTTCGCACAGCGCGAGGTGGGAGCGGTGTCCCCCCCCCCCCCCCCCCCCCNTATAGCGAAGCGTTAGCTCTACGCGGCAGCGCTTCGTACAGTTGAATCTCTCTCTTCTTCGTAGGTGAATCTCGCACGGCCGCGCGCTGTTGCGCAACGGCCTACGACATTTCCCTCGCGCGCATCGGCTCGCGCGCGCAAGTAGACGGCCATATTGGCTTTCTCTCTCTCTCAACTACTCATACCTGCGGCGTTCAGCGTCGGTTTTTCGCGCGCTTTTGGCGCGTTTCTTCGGAGTCATCGTTCGTTCTCTCTCTAAGTGGTGTAGTATTGTAGTCGAGGTTTCGCGTTATACGCTGAAAAATTTTGTTCTCCTTCCTGCTTTTTCTCTTTAACTTTATTCGTCGGCCTGTTGGCAGCTTAGTGTATCGTGGCATCAGCCACAGAAGTGGAAGCGTTATCTGGGCAACGTCGTAAGGCCAAATATATCGCCAACTTTATGATTAATACAAAAAAGGCGGGTATGCAGAACGCGCAGACGATTCAAGCGCGATTGAGGTTGCTGGACACGTATTGGAGCGACTTCCTCGATCAAGGTATGGTGTTGCAAGGTAAAAGGGAGAAGTTTCTGGTTCAGGAATATTTCGAGAACGATGAATTCATTGCCACGAAGTGTGCCTACGTAGGCACACAGGCAGACTTGATGGCATGTTTAGCTGAGCTTGAGGCTGCAGATCGACCCGTGAATCCAGAACGTAACAACACAGCGGCTGAAGCGCAGGCTACTGCGATCGAACGCGAATTTCGAGCGTCTGAGTTAAATAGCATGCCGAAACTTCACATTCCTAAATTCTCCGGAAAACATGGAAAACATACAGAGTGGGAGTCCTTTAAGGAACAATTTACCTCTATGGTTAAGAATAAGATCATGCACTCATCATGGCTCCTGCACTCAAAATGCAATATTTGTTAGATTCGTTGGAAGGTGCGGCGGCGCACCGCTTGAAAGGTCTTGCGATTATCGGATCTAGCTTCGAGGTTGTCTGGAACAAGTTGGTTCGTCGGTACGATAATTCGATTGCGCGAATGCATACCTATATGGAGATACTTATCGAATTGAAACCGGCAAAGAAGGAATCTGCTAACGAAATGATTAGATTATTGGACGCTGCTGAGGTAGCATTGAAGGTTTTCACCGATGTAAAATGTCCAGTCAAGGAATGGGACAGTTGGTTGGTGTAAATCGGTCAATGGGTTTCCCACCTTTAGTAGTTTGACCTCGTTCATAGAATCTCGCTCCCAGTCGTTGGATAGTAAGCTGGATATTTGTCCAGACTCTCCAACGTTAGATAATCGTAAAAGTTCAGGGTCCAATCGCTCACTGAGGAAAGGATCAGTTTCCGCTAACGCAGCTGCCACGTCTTCAGGCAAGGCTGGTACCAAGGGGTCGCCCAAGTGTGTCGAGTGCAAAGGTGCACACTAACTGACTGATTGCCAAAAAATCTTCCACATGAGCACGTCTGCTCGTTTTGAATTTTGCAAACGAGTCAGGCGTTGCATTAATTGTTTGAAAAAAGGACATTTCGTTGCGGAATGCAATGTTAATCTTCGTTGTGCCATTTATAAGGGCAAACACCATACTAAGCTTCATATGAATAGGCGAAAGCCAGGGGAAGATTCGAGGACAGAGAAGGATAAAACATCGAACTCTGATGACTCGGCGAACACTGACGTTGAGGTGTACGGAACTTCGAAGAAGTTTGTTTATCTAGAGTATTGTCTAAAGAAGATTAATACTGTAAGGACTATTTCACCTCGACCGTTTACAGAGACCCTGACGGTAGATTTGTTTTTTTTGGTTAGATTGCCATTCTCAGAAAAACTCCAAGAAGTTTCATTCGCACATACACGGCAGGTTGCTGTCGCTTGTTTGCTCCGCTCAGAGAAGCGTCGAGCTCAGGACGCTAAGCTGCATGCAGCGTATACTAAATTCATGGGCGACTATTTGAGGGTAGGACATATGGAAAGAGTAACTAGCATTCATCGCTCGGAGAATGTGTTCTATTTTACGCATCATCCGATTTATTCAGTCGAGGCTGGACCTGAGGGAAAGTTTAGAGTAGTGTTTAATGGATTTACGGGAAATTTTCGCTTAACGATGTACTATTGACTGGGCAGAAGCTCCAGTCGGACGTGACTCTCATCATTTTTATTTGGCGTTGTTTCGCAGTTGTCTTTACGGCGGATATAGTAAAAGAGTTTAGACAGATACGAGTTCATCCCGACGACGTTGATTATCAGAGAATTGTCTGGAGGGACGACGGGTCAAAGCCCATCGAAGATTTTCGTTTATTAACCGTTACTTACGGCACCAAATCTGCTCCATATTTGTCGATCCGCACTTTGTTGCAACTTGCAAAAGAGGGATGTAGAGAGTTTCCCCTCGCTGCACAAGTACTACGGCACAACATGTACATGGACGATGCTTTCGATGGGGCTGATAGTGTTTCGGAATCGATTGAAATCAGAAACCAGCTCGTAGCATTGCTCGCTTCGGCTGGCATGGAACTAGGTAAATCGGCATCGAATTGCTCGGAGATATTAGAAGATATTCAGGTGGAGAAACAAAAGGAGCTGTCGCTAGATTGGGATGAGGCGGTGTCGACGCTGGGTTTGAAGTGGATGTCAACTGGCGATTCATTTCGTTTCGAAGTTAGTTTGCCAGCAACGCCAAAGACCGTCACGAAGAGATGCATCATCTGCAGCAGCGTAATAAGTGGCTGCACCCCAGTCGTCTGGCCAGTGTCCAGCATCCTGGACGAGATGGTCAAGTTCGAGTGGTCACGGTTAAGACTGCTACTTCGGGGGTGCAACGGCCAGTTGTGAAGTTAATCTACCTGCCCATTGATGATGACACTGAGAAGGTCCACTCTCGGCTCAAGGCTTCTTCTGATCAAGAGTGAAGAGCTCCTGTCGTCTCTGAAGACACACACAACACTCACACTATTAGAGTCACTAGCTCGCGATTAGGTGTTAATTATTTTGTTAGAGTTTAATTTCTTAATTTTGAAAGTTTCTAGTTTAGTTAGTTAATTTTGTAATTAGAGTCAAGTTAAAAGCTTTAAAAAATTTGTATTGTAATTCAGCTGTGCTGATTTGAAATCACACTTGTAAAATGACAGTCTGTTAAGGGAATATTCCCTTTGAAATTTTGCGTTGACTGATCATCTTGTTGGATAGGTTAGCTTTTTTCGAAATAGGGTTCCCTATCTTTTGTGTGTTATTGTACAGCTGTTGCCTTGTTGCTGCGAGGCAGCAAGGGGGGCGGTATGTTCAAGTAGAATCATTGAATTGGAATGCGCCGAGAAAGCGAAAGAGTCGGAGCTAGCCGTTACGTAAGTTTCAGAACGCTGCTGGTCAGCTCGATCAAATAGGGGGTTGCTATGACAACGCTCGAGCGCTCTCTCTCTCTCTCTCTCTCTCTCTCTCTCTCTTTCTCACTCTCGCTCTCTCAGCAGTACCTGTTGCCCGACTGTAGTCAGTCGAGCTGTAGAATCCAAGCTGAACACACTGCAGTGTCAGCTTCAGGTGCCGTTCTCACTTGCAGAACGACCGTTTAGTCAGAATATTTTCACTCATTTTTCCTTGTTTTTCACAAGTGTACTCACACACTTTCTTTAATATATTTCGCTCTTTTGAGCTTTTTATTACTTTAAACATTGAGTTTTGTCTTTACTTTCACCAACCTATAGTCGGCAAAGATCCCACGTCTACTCACCGGAATAGACGATAAACAATAATTTTTATACTAATATCAGGTTATATTACTTGTATTTTTACCATGGTATATCCATATTAGCACCTACTTACCCATACTGATCTCCGTATACTGTTTTAAGTATTTTGGCACTGTCCGTAGGATTTCATGTGACCACATGGTTTGATGGGGCTAAAATTTTATGAGCATGCTTTGTACACTTATACTATTAGTATGAATGAAGGGATTTCGATTTTAATGCTTAGAAAATCTTTTATGAAAGAAAATGTGGCATAAATAGGTTAAAAAAGGCCGAAAATTCAGTATTGCTTCTTTCCTAAGGAACCCTTGTAATAGTAACTAAGCAGTGGAATCGTCGCTCGCTAACGCTTGCTCGGTTGTATTTCGATGGCGATCATATATTGTATGTACATTTTAAATGTTCATATTTCATAGAAACATTCTTTAGGATTTGAATTTTGAACTAAAGATAATTTGACATTTTTAAATATTGTAAAATTTTTATTATGAGACTTATTAAAGAGACAAATATATTATCAATTCTCAAAAAAGTAACAATTTATATTTTATTTATAATTACATTTTATGTTCCGGTAGGAACGTATAGTAGATTATATACAGTATATTTATAATTTGAGGGAATGACTAATCAAACGTTTTGAATTAACAAACTATTAAACGAAATCTATGTGATTATTAATTACGAAACTTTGAGGGTAATATTTGTGTTTAACCTCTAACGAACTATGTAGACGTTGGATCTTTGTTCAGGACTAAGGGAGGTGTTAATTAAAAACAACCCAATTTATAATCAAATAAAAGCTTGCAAGGAGCAAAATATATTAACAAAAGTGTGTAAGTACACTTGTGTAGAATAAGGAAAAATGAGTGAAAATATTCTGACTAAACGACCGTTCTCCAAGTGAGAACGATACCAGTAGCTGACACTGCAGTGTGTTCAGCTCTGATTCTACAGCTCGACTGACTACAGTCGGGCAACAGGTACTGCTGAGAGAGCGAGAGAGAGAGAGAGAGAGAGAGAGAGAGAGAGAGAGCGCTCGAGCGTTGTCATAGCAACCCCCTATTTGATCGAGCTGACCAGCAGCGTTCAGCAACTTAACGTAACGGCTAGCTCCGACTCTATTTTTTATAATTTTTCAACAAATTTTATTGTTAAATTACACATAACTTTTTTAAATTCAACTTATTTGTAAATCCCTGCATTCATAACCTAAATACATGTATTTCAAGCATTTTTGTAAAAGGTAAGTGCTGTCCGATGACCAGAACAGAAGTAAGTCAGTTGTAGCTCCAAAAATGAAAATTATGAATTTTGACCTTCGAAGACACATTACACCCGGTATATGGTGCAACTAAAAATTGTTATTTGTTGTTTACAATGTTTTTGGGTTTAGTATCACTATTTAATACATTTTTTAAACAATTCAAGGCAAATAAAAAATAAATTATGATTTTTTATTTTGTGATAATTTAAGGTGTATCTGACCCTTGAAATGTACATACGATTTTGATTAATTTTCGTTTTTTTTTAATGCAAAATTTAATTTATTTCTTGTAAAATGTTGATTTTTAACATATATAAAAATTATTACTGTTTGTTTACAGTTTTCCTTATCTTTCTATTACTATTTATTTATTTTATAGATGATTTAAAATATGACTATTATAAAATATATTTTATTTTTTATAAAATATATTTTATAATAGTCGTATTTAAAATAATTTATCACAAGAAAAAATCTTAGTTATAAAGGGTTCGGGATCAGATAGTGGTGATGCGTCGATTTTGACATAAAATCGTAATTATTAAGTCAATCAGATAGTTTAATAACAAATGCTAATCCTTACGTTAAAGCTTATAAGTAGTATTGGTAGAACTAGGGACAGACAGCTCAAATTTCATCCTTGACCTCTCAAAGTTCAAGGATGAAATTTGAGGCAGCTATCCCATAGTACCACCAGACACACTGATTTTTTCGTGTGTATGTGTGTATACGTATTTGTGTGTGCGTGTACCTCACTATGGTCCCCTGGGGCACTTTGGCGATGTCATCAGCCATTTTTTTTATACTGTCCAAAGTGACTCTGATTTTAAGAGGCACTTTGGATAAAAAACATGGACACAGGTGATACTTAGTAGATACTCGCGCGCCAACAGATAGCAGAGGACTGACGGTTTCTTTTCCCGCCACTATCTTAAAACATGCGTGCGCGCACACACACTCACACACACGCACACTAACAAGCGCGCGCACATGCACACACATACACATATTCATACACACGCACACAAGTTTTATATACATACTCTCCCTCTTTCACAGACACATACAATATAATAATAATAATAGTTTTATTGCTTTTAACTTTAGTTATTACAATATTGCGTATAAAAATATATAATAATAATATTTCTATAATCTATCGCTTTGTGTTCTTTGTACCGTGTTTTGGCTTTCTTTTGAACACTACTTAGGCTTAATTTTCATTCTTTTCACTGCACTAAAAAACTATCAAATCTTGCTCTTCTTTCTTGCCTCTCTCTCGACCTCCTCCTCTCTGTCTTCTCTCCCTTCTATCTTCTTTATCCTTCCCTCCTCCTCTTTCCATTCGAACTCCTTTCCTTCCACTTTCACTCTGAAGTTTTCTCTGTGGTAGATTTTCCCTTCTCTTTTTGCCTTCTCTATCCTTTCTCTTTCTGTCATTGCCTCTCTCCTGGCTTTTCTCTCCTCCCAGTTCATCCATTGTTCCATCCTTATCTCTCCCTCTCCGTTTACCCTTTCTCTCTCCTTCCAGATCATCTCCATATCCTTTTTCTCTTTAAATATTACCTTCTTCGTCTCTTCGTTGTAGGTGTCCTGAAGTATCCCACTCTGTCCCTTCTAGGAAGCCCTCCAGCCAGCCGTGGAGTTCCTTGTCCTCGTTCCATCTCGCCCCTTTTGTGGATAATTATCCCCCTCTCGTGCACCTTGGGATGTTCTTGTTCTGCCCTTTTTCTCTTGCTTGCACTCACCAGTCCGACAACACTTTTGATTTTCTTCTCCTCTTCTCTGCCCTGCTTCTCCTTTTCCCTCCTCTGTCTTGCTTCTACTTTTCTTGGCTATTTCCCTTATCTCTCCTATCATCCTGTTTATCTTCTCTCTCTCTCTCTCTCTCTCTCTCTCTCTCTCTCTCTCTCTCTCTTCTTTTCTCTTTGATTTTTCCTTTCAAAATCTCTATGTCGCCTTCCAGGTCGGTAATCTTCCTCTCCGCTGCTTCTCTCTTCCCCCTTTCTATCTGCAGTTTCACTTTCCACTCTTTCATCCCCCCTTCATCTCTCTCAGCTCTCTCTGCATTCTTCTCTCCGCGTTTGACATCTCACTTTTCCGACTTTGACCTTCCTCTCCTATCTCTCCTGCTGCACTTCTCTCTTTTCCCTGCTCTGCTTTTCCTTTTCTCTGCTATATTTTCTAATCTCCACTTTTGTGTTGAGCATGCACACGTGCTACCTCTCGTTCCCTTTCCTGGTTTTCTTCCTCGTTCCTCTCTACTCTACCTTATCGATCTTTCCTCTGTTCCTCTATGTGTTTAAGTGCGCCTTTTTTGAACAACCTACTATCTCTTACTTCTCTCTCATCCTTCGTCTCTTGCATTTTCCTTGTTTTTTCTTTTCCAAATAATTTTATTTAGGTATCCCACTTGCGTCTTTTTCCCTCCGCACACTTCTTGCCATTTCTTTCCTGCTATTTTCGTCTCTTCACATTCTTTAAACACATGTTTCAGCGTTTCTTCTTCTTTTCCACACATCCTACATTTTCTCTCTTCTTCCGATTTCCAGTATTTGTTTCCTTTTATCTCGCTTCCTAGTCTGAATCTGGCCGTGATCCCTAGCGATCCTCTTCTGTGTTCTCCCACGTTTGATAGGTACTCCGGTGTTTCTCCTTGTTCTTTCAGAATTTCCTTTAACTCGCTAGTGTATCTCGACTCCTTCATCTACTCACTCCATTTCTGCCACTGCGTGTTCTTGTTTACTCTTGCGATCTCCTTTTTCATCTTTTCTTCCTCTTCTAGTCTTCTGGTGTAGTCCGCCACGGAAATTCCGCATGTCTCCAACTCGCATCTTCTTATGTCCTTGCCTCTTCTCTTCCATTCTCCTCTTTCTCCTTCTGCCTTCAGAAATCTCCAGCATTCTCCTAGTATCGTGTTTTCCTTTGCTTTGCTCAGCTTTCCTTCGTATTTTATCGCTCTTTTCCTCGCTCTCGTCTCCAGTTTGAACCGTTTTATCTCCCAGTGGATCACGTGAGCCGGTGTTATTCTCTCTAACTTCATTACCCACTTTATATATCTTCTTTGCACTTTCTCCAGTTCTTCTTTGCACCTTCTTCAGTTCTTGTTTGCACCTTCTCCAGTTTTTCTTTTCACCTTCTCCAGTTCTTCATGGCGATTCCATCCCCATATCTCCGCTCCGTACTCCATCACACTCTGTACCAATGCTTCAAATTGTCTCATTCTCATTTTATAGTTTTCTCTGAATGTTGATTCGCTTAATCCTCATACTGTGCTTACCAGCGAGCTTGCTTTTTCCTTCATCTTCTTAATCTGCTCTTCTTCTTTCCCATTTTCTTTCATTGTATATCCCAGATATTCGAATTTTTTCACCACTTCTATCTCCTCTCCTTCCCACTTAAAGCTCTCTTCCTTCTTCCTCCTTCCTCCGTTTTTGAAGATCATGATTTTTGTTTTCTCAGTATTCAACTCCAGCCCTTTTCTTTCAATTACCTTTTTGAACTTTCTCAGCATTTGCTTCAGTCCTCCTGCATTTGTAGCCAATAACACTACGTCGTCCGCGTATGATACTGACCATATTTTTCTTCTCCCTATTACTATCCCTCCTTCCTGTACCTTGCTCATCTCTCCTTCTAAGTCCGCCATTGCTACATTGAATAGTAGCGGGCTTAGCGGGCATCCTTGTCTCTCTCCTTTCTGTGTTCCGAAGCTGCCTGCCGTCCTCTCTCCTATCTTCACTTCACATTCCGTTCCTTCGTAAATTTCCTTCACCCTTTCTCTTATCTTCCTGCTCACTTCCAGCTTTCTCATCATTCTCCATACCTCTTCTCTCCTTACCTTGTCGAACGCTGCCCTCATGTCTGCAAAGCATGCGAATACCTTTCCTTCTTTCTTCCTTAATTCCATTTCTACAGCTTTGCTTACCACATATATCGCGCCCGTCGTGCCTATCCCCTTTCTGAACCCCATCTGTGTGTCGCTGAGTCTCTCCTCCTCCTCCAGTTTACTCTCCATCCTTCCTCTTATGAGTTCAGCATATATCTTGTATCCCGTGTCCATCAGTGTTATCCCTCTGTAGCTTTTGCACTCTCCTTTGTCTCCTTTTTTATAGATTGGTGTTACTGTCCCTTTCTTCCATTCCTTCGGTAATCCTTCACCGTTCCATATCTTCCCGAACATATCTGTAAGTTCGTCCAACAGCCATTCTTCCCCGTATTTCCACGCCTCGTTCTAAATTCCGTCTCCTCCTGGTGCTTTCTTCTCTTTATTTTCCTTATTGTCTTTCTCACTTCCTCTCTGTCAATACCATTTTCTTCGCCGGTCTCATTTCTGGGCTCCTCCTCCGTCTCGCTTGACCGTCTTTCTCCTCGTTCTTCCTTCTCTCCGAGTTGTCCTTTGAAGAATTCTATCCACTTCGCATCCTCTATTTCTCTATCTACTTTCACCCTCTTCCCTTTCCTCCTTTTTTTCACCATGCTCCAGAACTTCCTCCTTGTCCGATCCTCTCTCGCTTCATCTCTCTCTCTTCTAAGTCCTGTCTCTTTTTTCCTCCTGTAGAGGTTCCTTAGGTCTTTTTTTATTTGCAGGTATCTTTTGTTGCTCCTATTCCCTATCTTAAGTCTTCCCTTTTCTCTCCTTTTTTCCGCCTTCATTTTCCTACATTCCTCGTCCCACCATCCTCCTTTCTCTTTCCTCTTTTTCTTCTCTTTCCTGGTCTGCATCACGTTCCTAACTTTTATTTTTTGATCCTTTCAGTTCTCCGCCCCCCCCCCTTCTTTTTAGCCACTTCCTATATTCTTTTATCGCCTTTTCCGTCCAGGCTGTCCTGCACTTTTCCTCCTCTTTTTCATCGGCCTCTCTTTCCGTGGCTATCTCTATCCTGGACATCCCCCCTTCGGCACGGAGACGCTGAGGAACTCATTCCATATCAGCGCCTCATTCCTCTGGAACTCCTTACCATCTCATCTTCGTGACAATAGATCTATCACCCAGTTCAAAACGCAAGCCAATTAAGCGCTACATCCTCGCACAAGAGAGCACATAACATTCACAAACTGCATTCGTCACCCATTTCTCGCCTCCATTACTTTCGCACTCATTCATCACCCTTTCACAAATGAATCGCTATTTTACTTATTGCTGTAATTACTTATTTGTACAACATAATGTACATAAGTAAAAATTATCTAAATCTAAATCTAAATCTAAAGCCCCGTGGTCTGATTCATACTTATCTCTGATTCTCGTGGATTTTATGTTCCTTCTTCCTTCCTTGTTTGTTATCCCATAGTCTATTACCGAGCTCCCTATATACGTAAGTTCCCCCTCTTCCCCCCCTTCTATGTTTCCATTAAGGATACACATTCCCAACTCTCTAATCCTATCCAGAAGTTCCTCCCCTTCCTTGTTTAAGATCTCGTCTTTGGATACCCTTCTCTCCTCATTTCCCTCCTCATCCCAGCCCCCTCTGCGCCCGTTCTCGCGTTCATATCCCCACACCATAGAATTTTTCTCCCTCCTGCTCCTTCGACTAGTTCTTCAATCTTCATAGTTTTTCCTTCTCTCCTTCCTCATATAAGTCGTGCCTATCCACCATTTTTCTCCTTTTATCTGTATCTTTCCTCCTATGAATTCACCTGAGCTACTTTTTAACCACTCTACCTTATCTCCCTTATTTGCCACCTTTACATTAGCAATCCCCCTTTGAGCCTGCCTCTGCGTCCCTCTCTTTTCGCTTCTCTTACCTCCACTTCATATCCTTGTAGCCTCTTCTTTATTTGTCCCTCTTCTTCCTTTTCCATCCATGTTTCCTGTAGACATATGACATCGAAGCTTTTTATGAACCTCCATCCCTCCTCTTCTATCCTTTTCAGTCCTGCCACGTTCCAGCTTACCACTTTCACGCTTTCCTTTGATCTCTCCGTTTCATTCTCTTTCCTTTCTTCTCTTTGCTCCTTCTCATTCCTAGTCTCTTCGAAAGAACTTCCCCTCTCTCTCATTCCATCTATATTCATTATCATCTATCATCAACCTATTTCTCCCTATTTTCACCACATGGCCTTTTTTCTCCACTCTTTCGCCATTTCAATCATCTTCTCTTTTGTTCTCCTCTTCTTCCACGTTATGTCATGGTCAATATAAATCCTAGTTCCCTTCAGCTTCTTTTTTGCTTCCATTATTTTTTCTTTCTCCTCTCTATCTCTGCACTCTGCTCCTACTCTGATTTTGTTTCTGCCTCTGATGCGCCATACACTCCTTAGCTCCACGTCCACCCCTAGTTGCTCCCTCATCCAACTCTCCAGTTTTTGCTTGTCCCACTCTTCCTCTTCTAGTCCTGTCCACACCACGTTGTTTCTTTTCCTGTCTCTTCCTCCCTCCTCTATTCTCCATTCGAGCTCTTTCATCTGTATGTATCCCCTACTTTTTCTTCATAGTCCCTTTCCTCCCTTCTTATTCCATCTTCTGATGTTGGAGGCCCTTTTTTGATCTTTTCCTCTATGTCCTTCGCCTTTTCCTCTAGTTCCTTTTTCAGCTCCTCTCTTTTCTCCCCTTCTTTCTCTGCCTCTCTCCTTAATCTCTCCTGCATCTTAATCCTCTCCCCTCTCTCCTCTTCCAGCTGTTTTTTCAGCTTTTTCAACTCCTTACTGATCTTTTCCTCATCTCCTTCCATTATTCTCCCATTTCCTTTCCCATTCCTCCATCATCTCTCTCCTTTCTCTTCTTTCTTCCGTCATCATCTTTCACATCTGGTCCAACGTCTGTTGCATTTTATCCATGTCTTCCTCTCCTCTTCTTTCTCTGCTTTATCTTTTACTTCCTTCTCTTCTTCAATAACCGTTTTTCTTTTCTCGGCTGCTCTCTCCTCTTCTCTCTTTCACTCCTTCTTTTTCTTTTCTTCCTCCTCTGGGCTTCTTTCTTTTCTTTTCCCACCTCTTGATTCTTCTAGCCTGAAGCTTTCCTCTAGGTTCAGCTATTTTAACTTTTGTTTTCCTCTTCCTCTATTTCCTTTTGCTGAACTACCTCTTCCTCTCCCTGAATGAACTCCCTCTGAAACCGTTTCAAATCCTCGCGGGGTTCCGTATTTCTCGTTCCTCTCGTCCACCTTGGCCCCGATGATTTCCTCAATCTTATTTGTACTGAGGTTCATATGACGCGGCCGTGACGCTCACTCCTTCTCACTCCCCCCTATAACCTCACTCCGCTATCCTACCTTTCTCTACCTTGTAGTTTTTTCCCTATTCACTCCTACGCTTTAAATTATTATCTGTTTCTTTCCTTTTTATACACATACAATATTAATAAAAAATTTACTTACATTTTTTGCTGACACCTTTTTTTCCACTGGTACATTGTTGTACTAAATTAATTTATCCGATTATTACATTACGCCAACTGTTTTTTAGATTATAGTTATTATTTACACTATTTACATTATTATTTCAAATTTTTTTATAAATAATTTAAAATGTCATCATTTTGGCAATGCTCCGGTTGTTCATTACAATCCGAGTATAGCCAATCACCACACGCCTCACAACGCAACCTGCGACGAGTGCGTTGCAAATAAAAAAGTTTTCCACAACCAAAGCACATGTCGCGACGCCGGCGCGGTAGATCGCGATTTTCCCGACTACGCGCACTTGTACGGTCCATCATAGCACGGCGATTATTTACACGATTTAAGCGTCGCTTAATCGCGTGCACTGCTTGTTTCTTGACAAGACGCACTAATTGTATAACGCCGTTAAAATATCTTACTTTCAAGGCGCGCAAGTGACGGAGACGTACTTCAGTCCTCTCGAGCGTCTCCCGGTCGGCATTTAGGAGATTTTCCTCCTCCCCCATCACTATCTCCTCATCCATCGGTGGCTCAAGATCGTTATCTGGCTCGTTCCGGATGGTGGTAGCTTGAGTATCAACAGAGCCTATCGATTCGATACCTGAATCACCGCCAATGGACTCCTCGTCTTCTTCGATCGCTCTATCCTCCTCCTCAGCATCCGATTCTTCCTCCAGCTCTTCTTCGGCATACATCAATTGCCGAAAATACGCAACCTCTTCCTCATCGGCCTCGCTTCAGCTTCCTCGTCCGAAGAGTCTTCCTCAGCGTCTCTTAGAAGTCGCCGGAAAGCCGTGTCTTCTTCTTCATTGATCTCTCCAAGATCATTCAAGAAAAAAGGATGGCTATTTTCCACATAATTGATCAAGTCCGCTGGCTCGAGAGGTTCATCGATATCGATGTCATCCCACACATTCTCCGGTAACACAGGTGGTGATGCGTGACCGGCGGCGGCAGCGACAACGATCGGCTGTTCAACATTCACGAGCTCGGCCACGTGAGCGTTAATCTCGTTCACCCCGAGTACGCGCATCTTCTTTGCGCTTAGAAAAGTTTAGAGACGATTTCGACAGCTCGAGAGTTAATCAAGGACTGACGAAAGCCGCGCTCCCTCCGTCGCACTTTTGCCACGACTTTTCTGATATATGAAGATGCAAGCTTGACATTTTGACTACTCGTCAGACAAAAATTATCAAGTTGCTCTCTCTCTGCCTAATGTTACATTCGGTTGCATCTCAGATATATTAAAAAAGAGTGAAAGTTATAAAAATTAGATCTAAACTAAGCTCTCGTTTACGTGAGAACGGTATTTTTTCCGCAGTTCCACGATACGCATTAAACGCATTCAACAAAATCAACGTCAGTATATGCTCTCTCTCTCTCTCTCTCTCTCTCTTTCATCTAATTTACATTACCCAGTATGTACATTCTAAGTACAGAACATTTCAATCGGTAAACCGATCGGTAATGCATTTTAATTTAATTGACAAAAATAAGCAACAAAACAGTCGCATTGTATTAGGAGAATATGTGCGCAGAAGAGGTGACGAAAGAAGGTATACGAAAGAAGATCCAACTGCAGCGAGGCGGGCCTTATCATATTGCAGCTGCAGCGAGGCGGGTCTTATCACACACCTCCTAAGCGCTAAGTGGTTAGCGAAACCTAATCCTAAGCGAAGAAAAAACGCCTTCTAGTCAAGCGTAGTAATGGCGTTTTCTCTCTCACCACACGACATAATGGCCTTTGAAAACATAATTTATAGTGCACCTCCTCGACCTTCTATTATCCTAATATGTGTGAGGCGTAAATCTCTGAAATTATGGGGGCCAAATCTCCAAAATTATTACTTGGATGCTTTCGCGGCATAAGAAGTTTTTATGTACACCCAAGAACAATGCAACACAACTGGTCGCAAACCAATACGATGATTTCTGAAAATCGATAAATCAATCGATTTAGAATATCAACGCATCGCCTTGCACAACTTGTAATCTGATAGATTTCTAGTAGATGTGCTTTCGCAAAATTTTGTCTGTTTTTATGTAGCACTCGCGGTTTTCGAGATATTGACGAAAAATCGATATTTCAACCAATCGATCGTTGATATCTCCCAAACTATTGGTCCGATATTTTCGCGGTATAATAACTTTTTTGTGCATACACCGAGAGCTTCATAACGAGATGGGTTGCGAGTCGATGCGGTAATTTTTGAAAATCGATTAATCAATCGATCGTTTATAACTTCGAAACTATTAACCAAATAATTTCGCGGAATACCAACTTTTTGATATACAGCTTAAGAGCTACGCTACACAACACAGTTACGGTGTCATAAACGCATTTTCACATACACTCATGCACACATGCACACATATACATGGTGTACTTACATAAATATATTAAGTCGAAACAGTCTCTATAAAGAAGAACGAGCGTGCTCACCGACCGACGTGTGTAGACTAACAATTTTTATAGATATTCAGCATATAATTGCGCAGATGATTTCTTCTACTAGATAGCGTGTTCAAGAATTACGTGTATCGGATATATTAGACTTATTATCGAGCGTTGCACAAAGCAACGGTGGTTTCGAAATAGACAATACATTGAGAATTAATGCACATACCGTAACGGTACCTGAAGGGCGCAGGCGTGTGGCACTTACATCTGCGACTGTCTTTAAAAGATCTATTTTAAATACCCGAAATACAGATAATCTCTGTTTACCTCGTGCACTTGTATGCGCACACATGTACGTCATTCGTGGTCACGTTCGCACAGGTTTTTTACAGAAAAAGTGGGACAAAATACGTAACTGTGACGGTAAATATTAAACTGAGCAGGCTTTAAAGCTCTGCTAAGGTAGTTATACCTGAAGCAGGTTGCGGAATACCAGAAATACAGCTGTTTCAAGAGTATTCCGCTTGTTTTGATGTTTCTATAGTAGTATATTCATTTCAGGGTTTCGGACGCGGTGATAATCTAATATACGATGGTACAGAATTCGTTTATAATATTGGCAACATTGTCAGATACACTCTTCGTATCACATATTACGAAAATGATCGCCATTATCAGCCTATTTCAAACTTAGTAGCTGCAGCCGGTAGAATATTAAGAACCATAGGTGTCCGCATAAATGTCGAAATTGTCTACAGAATCCACCTTGCGAACGTGATCAAGTTAGATGTAAATGCTCATACTGTAATAGAGAATTTCTTAGTCAGGCTTGTCTATCGAACCACTTGAAACAGGGGTCCTATGACAAAAACCACACGGTATGCGAAAGCATTAAAATTTGCGAAAGATGTTGTAAAACTATTAGAATTAAGATACGAATCCACATGATTGCGATATCATATTTTGTAAGGTTTGTAAGAAAAAGCAAACAGTCAGACATCTTTGTTTTATGCAGCCTGTCATTGAACAGCAAAAAAGTAGAAAACACGTATTATATTTATTCTATGACTTTGAGACGCAGCAGTCGGAGACAATTCTGGGTGATGATAAAACACATATACATGTAGTAAATCTGTGTGTAGTTCAGCAAGTATGTAGTGTATGTTTAGATAATGAAAAAATTTCGTAATCTTGTGATTTTTGCGAAGTACGCGAATACGTGTTCAATGTCGATCCGGTAAAACAATTAGTCGATCTCGCTTTGGAGCGCAGACAAAATATTCAAAAAGTTATTTGCATAGCTCATAATGCTCAAGGTTTTGACAGTCAATTTATTTTAAAACACTTGACCGAACGGAAAGATTTACGTGAAAAACCGTTGGTAATTCTCAACGGTTCGAAAATAATTTTATTAGAGATTTTACACGTAAAATTTCTTGATAGTCTAAATTACTTACACATGGGATTGAGCGCCTTACCAAAGACTTACGGTCTGACCGGCATTGAAAAAGGAACGTTTCCCCACCTATTTAATACACCGGAGAATCAAAATTATGTGGATGAGATGCCACCGGTAGAGACGTTCTCCCCAGGTTCGATGGCTGTCAAGGAGCGCGAAGCATTTTTAGTTTGGTACAATGATAAAAAAGACCAGAGTTACGTATTTAATTTTCGAGAAGAGATACTGAAATATTGTAAGCAGGACGTTACAATATTAAGATTAGCATGTTTCGTATTTAGAAAGACATTTATTAAGTCCGGTTCGGCAGACCTATTTTTAGAGTGCGCCACAATAGCGTCATCGTGTATATGTGTGTTTCGGAAGAAATTTAAAAAAAATATATACGATAGGCATTACACCACAGGGCGGATACAGACGAATCAATAAACAGTCATTGAAACCCACACAGTGGCTTGTGTGGATGGAACATGAAATCAGAGATTAGTAGAGAGATTGCCGATGAGGTAGGCAAAAGCGTGCCAGGCGATATGCAGCCGTAAGCTAGCGCCGCCGCACGTATTTCTCTCCGAACTATACGCATCTAGAAGGAGCGGAGGAGAGGTAAAGTAGGGGCGGTCGTACGCATCTAGCTTCCCCGCCAGCGGCAGAGGCGGAGAGGAAAGGAGGAGAGAGTTCGCATGTCGCGGTGGAGCAGAAGAGCGGAGAAATGACAAGCGCGGCGACGTCGCGACTGGCGACGGTTCGCGCTTCCGCAGCGGTCTCATGGTTCATAAATAACCATAAATTTATGAACAATCTCAAAATTCTAATACAGGCTATCTCAAAACTCTAGTACAGGCTAAACCCTAAACCCTTAATGGGGCCAATGATCATATGTAAGTTTTGAGTATAACAACGTTGTCTTATCGGTGGTCGTGATGGCTAAGGCGCGCGCTTCGTCGAGCGCGCTTGCCATTTTGCCAGAGTTCAAATCCCCAACGTTTAATATTTTTTTTTTATTATCGTTGTCATTTTGACAATTGTAAGTTATTGTGTGACAATTAGTATATGTTAAGTTTAAAATAATTTTAATTTTGAATTATTATAATTTTAATAATTATCCATATACAATATAAAAACACGTAACTCAATTGTTTCACTTTATTAATCTCGTCAGCATGCATTTCGATTTTGTGAAGTTCTAAATGATGTCCTTTTTTCTCCTTTATTGTTGTAATTATAATCATATGCAAGTTTTAATTTTTATACTGTTATCTTGTCGGGGGCTGTGATGGCTAAGGCGTCTGCGCTTCCCATTTCGCCAGAGTTGAAATCCCCCTTACTTTTTTTAAATCACTGTTGTAATTTTAATTATCAGTTATGTTTAAAATTATTTAAATTATAGTTATTGTAATTTTTACAACAAGATGACAATATACTTAATTTTAAACATGTTCTTTATAAAAATAGAAACGAAACATGTAATTTAATTAATAATTTTGTTATATGTAACTTTATACTGCACGTAATTAAATTAAATTAAATAATGTAATGTTATTTAATTCAAACATGTCCTTGAATCATATATCATTACTATTTTTTCTCATGAAGTTATTGAAAGTATAACAAAAAAAATCAACGCGCCTGAAACAGTACCGCCAGGTGGTGTGGAAAACTGTTTATATATACATCTATGAGATTTATTCGACAAAAAGAAATTTTAATTATTATCTTTGTACTTTTAATACATTAACATATATCTATTAAGTGTATATTATACAATTAAGAATGAAATAAAAATGAATGAAATAAAAAAAACTGCTGCCAATTCATTGGCACGTAGCTTTCTCCAAAATGATTTACAGTTCCTTTTTTTAGATTATAAAATTACAATATAGAATTTGTTAATTTATTTTACTATTTTTTAATATTTTTTAGTTACACAGGGTGAGAAAAAAAATTGGGACCTTAATATCTTATAAACTAATGGGTTTCATTAGCTGCGCAAAAAACTTAACCGAGATTTCTAAAATAACTATCTTATCCCAAAATTTCAACATTAATCAAAAAAGGATATCAATTTCAAGGATATTACAGCTGATTTTATTGTATATATTATATCATTAAAAAAAACGAAAATGTTTTCTTCCAAAATAAAAAAATGGCCATAAAAATGGCCATAATCGTTAAAATAAAAACAAAGTTTTTTAACTAATACAGAATCAGAAAACATCAATGCATGCCAAATTTTATTACTATTCACTACGTAGTTCCAGAAATATGACGGTGTTATACGTACATACACACACATCCATCCGTACGGATATTTTCTAAAAACGCATGATTCGAACTTCTAATGCACCAAAACATATTTTCTAGAAGTTTAGACGGAGTTGGACATTTTACTATTACAAAGCTTCCTCTAGGAGGAAGCAAAATGAAATTTGAACTCTGGCAAAATGGGAAGGCGCGTCTTAACCATCACAGCACCCGACAAGATAAGATTATAAAAATTAAAACTTACATATAATCGTTGACCCCATTAGGAGTTTAGAATTTGATTGTTATTAATCTTTTACATATAAGGTTAAAAAAATAATTAATTAAATATATATTTTAACTATCAAAGATTAACAATAAGGATATTAATCGATAAAATCATCACATTGTACATAAAAGATTTACAAGTTATAATCTCAATCAATTATACGTCTACTAATAAAATTTTGTTCTTATATAACATTAATTTCAATCGTATTACAAATAAAAAAATATTATAACAAACTTATCAAGGGATAATTCTTTATATAAATAATACATTGTAAAAAGTATAAAAGTATACTTGATTTCGGTAATGTCAAAGCCTAGTCACTTTGTATTTGCAATAATTATATATAATTGTAATAATTACAAAAAAAAGGAGAAAAAAGGACATCATTTAGTACTTCACAAAATCTAAATACATGCTAACGAGATCGATAAAGTGAAACAATTGAGTTACATGTTTTTGTATGTATATATGGATATGGATAATTATTAAACTTATAATAATTCAAAATTAAAATTATTTTAAACTAAACATATAATAGTTGTCACACAATAACTTATAATTGTCACAATGACAACGATGATAACAAAAAAAAATATTAAACGTTGGGGATTTGAACTCTGGCAAAATGACAAGCGCCCTCGTCGAAGCGCGCGCCTTAGCCATCACGACCACCGATAAGACAACGTTGTTATACTCAAAACTTACATATGATCATTGGCCCCATTAAGGGTTTAGGGTTTAGCCTGTACTAGAGTTTTGAGATAGCCTGTATTAGAATTTTGAGATTGTTCATAAATTTATGGTTATTTATTAACCATAAGACCGCTGTGGAAGTGCGAACCGTCGCCAGTCGCGGCGTCGCCGCGCTTGTCATTTCTCCGCTCTTCTGCTCCGCCGCGACATGCGAACTCTCTCCTCCTTTCCTCACCGCCGCTGCCGCTGGCGGGGAAGCTACATGCGTACAACCCCCCCCTACTTTACCTCTCCTCCGCTCCTTCTAGATGCGTATGGTTCGGTCGTTCGCCGCAAGTGGCGTCATGATCGAATTCGGCACGCTTTTTTAACACGGCATCGGCGATCTCTCTACTAATCTCTGATGAAATGAACCGGTCGATACAGCACTCGGACAGGTCACGTGAAAAAAGACTACCTGAAGGCCCTCTGGTAGACGGGTATTGCGAAATGGAAAACTAATATAAAGTAGTTCTACAATTTCACGGTTGCTATTGGCATAGTTTTGTCCGGTGTTATACTTTTGACGTTAAGGGGGGAGAGAGTCTAAATGATCGGTACGAAAGGACAATTAGAATGTCGGAAAAAATTAGGAGACATGGGTATAGACTGATTGAAAAGTGGGAATGTGATTTTGATCGCGAGTATAGCCAAAACGAAAGAATGATGACGTACATAAAGATGATAACAAAGGATTGGCATACACCGCTTGAACCGCGAGATGCATTTTTCGGAGGTCGGACAGGTAATACTGTAAAATCATACGATATTAAATCTGACAAAAAAATGAAATATGTAGATGTCTGTTCGCTATACCCGTACATTTGCGCGTGGCAAGACAGTGTTTTTGAGCAATTTTCTCAAATACATCGACCAATTGAGCGATACACGATTTGAGCGTATATTGTTCTACTATACGGCATGGCAGTCGGCTTATAAAGACTTTGGAGGACATATTGAATTTCACGAGAGTCTGCCAAACAGTGAGGACTACAGTGTTGATCCGGAGAAACCAAAACTCTTGATTCTCGACAACTTGATGCGAGAGGTCGCTAGTGCGGCTGTTGTCAATCTATTTGTGATAGCCAGTCATCACTGTAATTTGAGCGTTTTCTATATTTCGCAAAACCTGTTTCATCGGGGGCAGCGAGAAATATCATTAAAATTACTCTTATTTTTAAGAATCCTCGTGACCGCTCACAGATACAGTACCTGGCGCGACAGCTTTGCCCGGAAAACCCTAAATTCCTGCAGGAGGCCTATACCGATCTGTATCTCAACCTCATCACTACTTACTTCTCGACTTGAAGCAAGCTACACCTGAAAATTGTCGGTATCGCACATGTATTTTTCCGTTTGACCGCGTGTTTAATCTATACGAGCTGTTCGAGGCTGATTTAGCATACTTTCGTGCCTTAAAGACTTATGACGATCAGTACGCTTATCTGCTGATAGTCATTGACGTGTTTTCAAAGTACGCATGGGTAGAGCCACTTCTCAATAAAACGGCCAAGAGTGTGGCTGAAGGATTCAAGAAAATTTTACATCGAAACGACAACAGAGGTCCTGTATATTTCCAAACGGATAAAGGTAAATAATTTATTGGTCGTGAAAAACAACACTTGTTGAAAAAAAGAAATATTGTTTACCGTGCTGTTCGAGACCCTGACGTTAAAGCAGCAGTTGCCGAGCGTTTTATTAGAACTCTGAAAGAGCGTATATGGCGATACTTTACTCACCTACATACAAGACGCTACGTTGATGTATTGGATAATATTGTGCAGGCTTACAATAACTCGTGGCATAGTGCGATTAAAATGACGCCATCTAGTGTGACTTTATACAATGCTGCTGGAGCCCGCGAAAATTTAGAGCGGCGCTACTGTATCAAACAAACACGTCATCATCATAAATATAACGTTAAAGACTTGGTTCGAGTTAGTCGTTCTCGAGCAGCCTTTCGAAAAGCATACGAGGGTGGTTGCACGTTGGAGTTATTTAGAATTGTAAAAGTTGACGCTTCAAGACAACCATTAGTCTACATACTCAAAGATCTGACAGGTGAAAAAATTGATGGATTTTTTTTACGAACAACAGCTCAGCAGAGTGCGTAAAGATTTGACAGGTGACGTTTTTGAAGTCAGTGAAGTATTGCGCAGTAGGGGTAGGGGTAAAAAGAAGAGTATTTTGTGAGTTGGAAGGGGTACCCGGAAAAATTTAATTCTTGGGTAGTCGCCAAAGACCTCGTTAATCTTCAACATGATGGCAATAATGAGAGATGAATTCTACATGGTTTTAGCTAGTAATAGCAGCAAATATGTTTACCCAGAAAATATTGCGAACCATTTTATCACACAACTCCCCCAAAATTATTATTTGCATGGCGATTGGTGTGTAGGCCTTGCTGAAATACAGATACCTCTTACCTTCCAACTATCAAAGAAAAAGAGTACGTAAGTACTTATACGTAAAAACATCCACGCGTGCACCTTACGCCGACAATAATCTACGCTCTGAAAATAGCGAGGAAAAGGAATCTTTCAGCCAGATAAAATGCGGCGTTTATCGTGACATTGACGCTCTTCTACATGAAATAAACAATCTCGACAATGTCAAGGACCATCTCATATTCGAGCTCCAATGCGGCGGATACATCCAAGTAAAATGCACCTGCAGTACTGAGGACGCCTGTACCGACTTTATCCACTCATTCTCCTTATCAGAAAAGTTGTATAAGATATTAGGATTTAAAAACTCTAAATTGTTATCATGTGAGAGTAAAAAAGAAAACCATATAATCGGTAATAGACCAGCAAATCTTGTGAATGGTTTGCCAAATATGCTTATGATTTACAGTAGTATCTGTCAACCTTACGTAACGGGGGACGTTTGCGCACGTTTGCTACGCGCTGTACCTCTCCACCTACATTACTACACTTACGGTCGAACACAAATTCAAAACGATACCCCGCCGATGAATCTACCTCTGTTGTCTTTGTCATTTCAGTTAATTGAGATAGATATAAGGGGTGAATGAGGAGAGTCTATCCCATTTGATTACGGTACGTTGACAGTGACACTTCACTTTAAACGCGTTAGGTAAAATGTCAGAGTATAAAACTTATTTAACCCATCAAATTGGGGGCGGTGAATGTAGTAGTAGTAGTGGAGGTTGTGGTATGGGCAATTACATCGCTATAGGTCATAGACGTTATCAGAGTGGTGGTGGTATAAGTAGTTATTTAAAAGGATTATATCGTGGCGTTATACCTTTAGTGAAACGTGGCGCTAAATCCGTTGGTAAAGAGGCAGCACACGCCAGCGCAAAGATTGTAGACGATGTTGTGAATGAGAACCAACCGTTTAGAGAGGCGCTGATTCAGCGGATACGAGAAAGTGGGGGTAATCTCAAGCGCAAAGCTGAACAGGTATTGGATAAAATGATGATGGATGAACAGGAGGGGGGTGAGAAGTTATGAAGTTATGGCCTGATTATAAGAAAGTGCACATACCACCCAAAACACAGTCGAACGCCACTCGTGGAGTTGGAAGTACATCAACTACTAGTAAGAAGAAGAAGAAGATGAAGAAAAATAAACTTACATTGAAAAAAACAACAGTCACTCGGGCAAAAAGAGATATTTTCGAAGCCTAATCATTTGACCTACTGCCCGACAAAATGTCTTTCTTACTCATTGATTCTTGTGACTCGCTGAAGTCGGAGTTGTCGCTCTTCGAATTACCATCAACACAGACTGTTATTGAAAGTTCTCATTATGTTCAGTATAAGCCAATTTCATCGCTTTCCGATCAGGCACCTATAGAATTGACTATTCCTGGTAATTGTGAATATCTAGATTTAGCACATACCATGCTGAGTCTACGTGTGAGTATAATACCTACCACCCCACCAAAAACAGGTGTAAGCCACCCTATTGTCAAACCAGTAAATAACTTCATACATTCACTACTTAACCAAGTGGATGTATTCTTTAATCAGAAGCCTGTGTCACCACCAAATAATGCATACGCCTACAGATCGTATATTGAGACACTATTAAATTACGGACCAGCAGCAAAAAAATATCACCTAAGCAGTGTATTATGGTATGATGATACAGCATGTAAAATGAATAATACCGATGCAAGTAATGAGGGATTTTCAAAGCGTCAAAAAATCATGGTTGGTAATAACATCGATTTATTAGGCCACTTACACGTAGATGTACTCAATATGGATCGACTGCTGCTTGGGGGCGTTGAGGTACGCGTACGTCTTGTTCGTTCGCCTAGTTTTTGTCTCGTGGATCCTAACGCTACGTATACTGTCCACATAGCCGAGGCAACACTTTTTGTGCGTCGTTTAAAGATTAATCCGAGTATTTTGATTGCTCATGAAAAAATTTTGTCTAAAATTACGGCCAAGTACCCGCTTACACGTGTTGAGGTAAAAAATGTAACTCTAAACAGTGGTGTGCACGGTCAAACAATAGATAACGTTATACTAGGTCAATTGCCAAACACAATTATTATTGGTTTTATTGAGAATAAAGCTTACAATGGCGATAAAAAACGTTCAATTTAAAAAATTTCAATATTAATTTTCTGTGTCTGTTTGTTGACGGAGTGCAAGTCCCGTCGAGACCATTGCAACTGGACTTTAAAAATACGAAAATGTATGTCGATGCGTATCACACACTCTATTCAGGTACAGGTGTCCATTTCTCAAATGCTGGAAATTCGATAACACGCGATACGTACCCGAATGGGTACTGTCTTTTTGCATTCGATTTGACACCCGACTTATCGGCTAATAATGATGATACATATTGGAATTTAATTAGAAGAGACAGTGTGAGGATCGATGTGAGATTCGATGATGCATTAGATATTGCGTGAATTGCATAATTTATGCTGAGTATTACAATTTATTAGAGATAGACTTGTCTCGACAAGTATTAGTAGATTACAGTGGATAAGACAGATGGCGTTCTTTGTAATATTATAAATTGTCCCACCTACACAGTCTCAAGTCAGTCGTTGTGTGGATTTTGCAGTGATCGTATAGTAAAAAAAAAAAATGGATCTTGCTTGTTATTGATCTACAGTTTTTCAAAGATAATAAAGACCGTGTGGTGCCGAAAGAAGTAACTGTAGTAGCGCTACATAAAGACTTTAGCGCACATTGGACTATTGCGCCTACTTGCAGTACCAAATTTCTTAAAAAAGATATCTTGAGACGAAATAATTGGTTAGCGCTGTATCATCGCGGTATCGATTGGTACGATGGCGATGTCACACTAAAGAGCTTTAATTTACAAGATATTTGCAAAAGAGCAGGTAAAATTTATGTACGTGGAGTGGAAAAGGCGAAATTGCTGAATAAGATAAGCAACTCGTGAAATCATCAATTTGTAGCAGGAAAAAATTTTCCAACTTTTCACAGATTACCTTGGTGTGAGAAGTATTGTGTGCAACACGCTATCAAATTGTGCTACTTACGGTTTAATTGCGCTCTCAACAACGCATATAAATTGAAGAACTGGCTAAATACACGCAGTAGTGGAGACGAAATAACTACATCAGCAGAACCGCCCTTTTCTCCACCCTACTACCTCTGTAATAATGAACTCTCTGGATATTCTCCAGAAGCTTCGAAGAATGACACATCATGTTGTTGGGGTTTATCCGGCAGATCGAATTCCGACAATATGGGTAAAACCATGTGCCTTTGTGTTTAATACGAAAAACCACAAAAGTCGTGGTATGCACTGGGTGGCAATATATGTGTCTGAGAGCGGTGATGGGTGGTATTTTGATAGTTTTGGTGTACCACCACACATACCCGATTACTTAAATTGTATTCAGAGAAATCGTAAAAAAATAAGATGGTGTAATGTTCGTCT
This sequence comes from Pteromalus puparum, assembly GCA_012977825.3. Lineage (NCBI taxonomy): Eukaryota > Metazoa > Arthropoda > Insecta > Hymenoptera > Pteromalidae > Pteromalus > Pteromalus puparum. The sequence goes on from CM053170.1 coordinate 58,284,395, forward strand.
ACAAAGTAGTTATTCTGATTCTTGTGGTAAATATTGCATCATGTTTCTGTATTATATGATGACAGGTCTCAGTATACGACGATTCCTAGAAAACTTCTCATCAAGCCTAAACAAAAATGATGAGATTGTAGAAAAATTTGTTGACATGCTGTAACAAAATATTAAAAAATGTAATGTTAAGCAGTGAGTTATGTGAGCTTATAGCTTACATTATTTTAATAAAAGTACCGTAGTAGTAGATTTTTATTGGATTCCCACCTTGAGAGAAATAATTGTATTCGTCTTCCGATTCTAGAGGGTCGCACTCTCATTGGTTATACCAGATTTGACAGATTTTTGAATATAAATCGGCCCTGTTAGAGAGATGAGATCACAGTATCCTCGATCTCAAGTCCAGATAGTACAAAGAACAAGAAGATGGCCGGTCAAAAAAGACAGAACCATGGACAGGTCAGCTCGAATGGCCAGAACAAGTACCGGTGTCACCAAATTTTACCGATGGTATTTGGATTAAATAACTCCTACGGAAAAATCATCCATATATTTTTGCACACACACACACACACACACACACACACACACACACAGACAGAATATGATTTTTCCTACTTACGTGCGCAAAGTTCGATTTTGCGAACGCATATGCGTGTGCAAAGTGTCACTTTCCCACACGCTGAGATGAGCGTGCGGGAATATAGCTGAGCGTGCGGGAATATAGCTGAGCGTGCGGGAATGGAGTTGAGCGTGCGGGAATGTAAAACGAGTGTGCGTGCATGTGCGGCTCCTTTGTGTCACTCGCTTCGCTCGTGCACAAACCCACACTAGTTTGACTTCCCCACACTCAGCTACTTCCCCGCACGCTCGGCTGCTTTCACCCATGCTCTTCTTAGCGTCTGGGATAGTGACACTTTTCACGCGTATGCGCCTGCAAAATTGAACATTGGGCACATCAGTAGGAAAAATAGTATACGATGCTCGTGCGCACGTAGGTCATCCCGCAATGTAGGGAACGACCTACATTGTGCACTCGTATCGTAATGTACTATTGACACATGGACAGTAAGTGAGCACTAGACACATATTGTTCCTTTTAGCAATAGAGAAAATGCAACTGTCTGGATCGGCAAGCAGCAAGGCGGCGCAGCTAACGGTAAACATCACCCGAGTATGTGACGCTGCTATGCCTCGAAGAGTGGCAAACAGTAGACGACCACTAGTGTACTGGTGGAACAAGGAGGTTGCGAGTGCTCGTAAAGAATGCCACCGGACCAGAAGACGGTAACAACAGGCAAGAAAGAAATACTATAAAACTGGTATAGGCCAGGAAATAGTAGATGCTCTCGGACAAGAAATGAAGGACGCTAAAAGGAGTCTTAAGAGAAAAATCCTCGAAAACAAACGACGGTCCCTTAAGGAACTACAGGACGAGGTCGAACAGGACCCTTGGGGTCGACCGTATAAAACAGTAATGAAGAAGATTAAAGGAAGCTACGTGCCCCCTCCAAAATGCCCAGAACTATTACACCAGGTGGTGACCACACTGTTCCCCAGGCAACTGGAAGAGCGAAGTGTCATCGAAGGAGGTGTGAATGAAGAGGCTGTTCCACCGATCACGATTGTGAACTGTATCTTTATATACTTATTCTTATCTGGAGCTTTATTTTACTTGAATTTCATGTGCTCGTGACTATTCTGGGACGTGGTTTTGTTTATTTTCAATATTGCTTTTAAATGCATGTTCAAGCATTTGGGAGATTATATGATAGGAAAAACAATAAATTATTTATGTAGCTTCAGTACATACGCTTAAAAAAATTGCCTTATGTCCTTTAGTTTTATAATTATAGACGTTTAGATTAAAATTTTTCAAGCACAGGGCATATTATTTCGAGAGTTCATCATCTTCAAGCACAACTTACATCTATCTTTACATCGAACGCCACGAAGCGCGTTACCGAGATTTCGTTTTTTTCTCTGCGAGATGCCTGGACATCATCTACCGGAGTCCCAGGTGACAGGCTCATAATCTTCAAGCACAACTTACATCTGCGTAATGAAAGCTGGAATGCTAGTAAATAACAGAGTGCTTCTCTTCTTAAGCCAAGGCTTCCGTTCATTGCGTGACGATTTTGTATCCATGCAAGCGTTTGTAAATCATTGACTAACATTGTCCAATTGGCTTTCTAATGGTAAATAGTTGGCTTACGATTCTACCAATGTTTTTCTGGATAAATATGAATGTGATTTGTATCTCTAAAATTTAAAGGGATTATTATATTCTATTTCATGTATTTGTATGAAATCTTAGAAGATAAATATATGTCCATTATTGTGTAAGAAGAAAACAAACCGATTTCGTTTTTTTATGTGAAAGTATGAATGCGAAAGTACACATACCTTTAATTGTAATTTTAATATCGGGAAACTCCCGCCAGTGCTGGTCACAGGTTAATGGGAAACTTGCATGAAAAAATCTATTAGGTCCGTCATGCAGAATATCGAAAAATAATCGACACGGTATATAATCCAAAAATGCTGAAATCACGTATTTATTCTTCAGTCCGAAATGTGGTAGGACCGTGAAGTTGGCTGCAGAAGGTGGATATACATGTATATATCAATTAGCGCGGTAACAATTTCTGTTGGAAAACGTAGTTTCAGAATAGAAATTTCGGAGATAAAACTTTATATATATAATAAAGTATATTAATTATTATATAAAACGAAACGAAATGTTTCAACGTCTTTCCTTCTACATTATCATGAAATCAGCTGATCTGAAAGCCAAAGGACCGTGAACTTAGCCGCATACGGCTCAGTCATTTGGGGATTGCTTTCTCATATATCATGTTGCCGGTGCATACTTTGCGTTCCGGAGCAGTAACAGTAACTAGGTAGCCAGGGTAGCCGATGACGACGTCTAGGTGGTGCGCTTCTTTGTTTTTTGTGTCTAGGTGCAAAAATCATTCGAGGGCGATGTCTAGGTGTATAACAGGGTGGCCAATGACAAGGTCTACGTGGTGTGCTTCGTGATTTTTTATGTCTAGGTAAATACATCATACGAGGACGGCGTCTAGGTGTATAGGGTGACCGATGACGAGGTCTTGGTAGTTCGCACCGTAGTTTTAAGTGTCTAGGTGTAAAAATAATTCGAGAGCGGTGTCTAGGTGTATGTGGTGGCCGATGACGAGGTCTAGGTGGTGCGCTTCGTGGTTTTTTGTGTCTAGGTGTAGAAAAAATTCGAGGGCGGCATCTAGGTATACGGGGTGACCGATGACGAGGTCCAGGTGTAGAAATCATTCGAGGCTGGTGTATCAGAACAATCAGTGATTGCATGCTAGTGATAAAGATGTTACGAAAAAGCCAGGTTCGTTAAAAATGATCAAACTCGCCTAACCTTTCACTTTTTCAAAAGTTAATTTTTTAAAGATAAGTATTAACAGTGGTTTAGAGGTAATAGCTGAATGGTAGTATTGGAGGGTAATTAAGGTGCAAGAATTAAGGAGCAGTAATTGAGGGGCAATAATTAAGGGGCAAAAATTAAGGAGCACAATTTCTGAATCAACAGCGGCGAAACTTTTTTGATAATATAGAACAGAACTACAGAATCTATAATAAAGAACTCTAAAATCTACATTTGAGGGGGAAAATTGAGGAGGAAAATTGATGGGGAAAATTGAGGGAAAATTGAGGGGGAAAATTGAAGGGGAAAATTGATGGGAAAAATATCTGAACATGCGGCGGCGGCAGCGGCAAAACTTTTTTTATAATATAGAGAGATACGAAGTCTACGTAGGCGAGCGGAACACCCATAAAAATCGCTTCTATTCAAAGAGCGTGGTCACTCGCGTCCTACAAGCTAATATATTTTTTAAAATTAAAGCTCCTGAGTTGTAGATTAAGGACGTATAATTTTTTTTTAAGTAAAATCAATGGCGTCATAGAAAAAATCGAGATGAAAGGCGTAAATGGCGCGCGAGCTGCACAACGGCTATATTATAGTAGCAGTATTATATAGTTTATATCTCGTTCATGAATAAACATTTTCATACAAAATATTCTAATGTATTATGATATATATATATACACACACACACATACCTTAAAAATTAATGTTTTTATATTGTTTGTGTATATATATGGGTGGTTCTCTGACAAATCGTGCGCGACAAAAAAAAATGTTTGCCCAAACTTGAGGGATATATTCTAGAGGTCAATACGATGTCAGCTGTAAATTTTCAGATCGAGTCGATCAATTCTCTTCCAGGTATAATGGTTCAAAGTTGGTTATTTAAGCATTTTTTGCATTTTTTGCCGATTTTCAATGATTTATTGCTCTTGAACAAAATTAAATTGTGTTTCACTAAAAACACACTGAATATTTTTTTTTGTAAAATTCTCTCAACTTTTTAATAAAAGTTCCCTTATAGCCATATATATATATGCTATAACTGACTTGTCTGCAATTTAAACCTTAAAATGTGAAAATCTAAGATTTGATCCGGAGTCCGACTACTTTTGTACAGTGAAAAGATATCTTTTCATAGTGCAAAAGTACCTTTATAATAGCCAGAATAGCAGAGGCCTTCGTTTTTTGTTTTTATGGGACACATAGTAGTGAAAAACCCTCTGAAAATATTTAAATGACTAATAATAGCTGTCCCAAAGGACGTAAGATTCTTTTTTACGAACATAACCTACCTGTTGTAATATATGAATTTATACAGTCGTAATCGTTGAACGAGTCAAGCTCTACACGGAGAAAAGTTTTCCCCTCCAAATGCCGTTCGGCCAGCGCGCTCTGGCGGCTGGCGCGCGGCACTGCTGTATAGCGTTGCGCTCACGACGTTTCGCCGTGACTGGCACCCCGTTTTTCCGTGCCACCGGCCCGCTTCGACACGAATCGCTGTAGACGCGGAGTACCTCGTGCGCGCGTGCTTGTGGGTGTTTTATTACACCAGTGCTTAGATGGTGAGAAGGACGTTCAAGATCTCGTTGCAGATTAATCCTGCTATAAAACTGTCCCGGCAGCAATCTTTTTATACGGTAAGTTATTTCATCAAGTATATTTTTAGAGGTTAGGCATGAGAGTGTTACATGTGAGTGTTTATTGGTTATGCTTTTTTTCCTGTATGGCTATTTCAGGTCAGCTATTAAATCGGATGTTAGCTTTTACTTAGAAAGGCGTTTAGTTTTATTTACATTTTATTGTAGACGTTATTTAATAATAGCTATAGATATGGATGTGGATGTAGAAAATGATGGCGAGTCGGAAATGCATGTAAACAATGATGACGAGTCGGAAATAAATGTAGAAAATTCTTTGCCCATCTCATCAGGTTTAGAAGATTTCGATAATCATTACACTCAGAGTCAATATAATTATAATTTTCTTTATAATGTGCAAGCGTTACTTCTCACTATGGCATAGTTTTGTTATTAAAAGTTTTTATTTATAGTACAAAAAAACAAACCGCTATATAAGCTTCTCAGTCACGAGCTTAATTTGACTGGTCGTTTGATTTTATATAAATATGGTAAGGATCGAGATATCGACTTTTTTAGGAAACTGTTAGCGTATCAGGTCATAGAAAGTGAAATGAGAATTTCTTTGAAATCTGGAAAGCCTTTTTCGTAAGATTTTATTGTATTATAATTAACTATATATTTTACGTAGTATTGTTTTAGTTGTTTGTATTTAGCATGTGTGAGATAAATATGTATAAAATAATATGTTAAAATATAATTAAAAACAAATCTTATAATTTTTCTTTTAGTTTAAGTAATTCTACATTGGTAGAATTATCTAAATCTATTAAAGAGATATTTTCTACTGAGGAAGTCCAGTTATATTACGAACAGCCGTATAGAATAGATCATCAGGATGGAGATGAAGACAAACAACAAAAGGTGAATGCTTCGGGTCTTCTGTATACGGAATATTTAAGATTAAGAGAGTTTGTACGACAAGCAGGACTTGAGCATTTTATCTCTCGGAGAGCAAGTTCATGTAAAAGTACTAATCTTAAGCGTGAGTTTTGGTCATATAAATTTAGAGTATTAGTTTCGTAATTTTGTTAGTAATCATTTATGATTTGTACATTATTTTTTTTCAGAATTAATATGCGATATAGATTTATCACCTTTGTATGAAGAATGTACAAGTTCGGATATAACTGAAGATAAAGAAAGCGAAATTAAAAAACTATGGCTTGATTCTTTTAGCCACCGACACGCTAGTCTTTTTAAAAATAAAAGTTACCAACAAATTATCGACACTTTTAAAATCTTAAAGTCACAAAGCGCAATAAGTTTGGTACGTACATTATTTGTTTATGAAAATTATTTTATGAACTAATCTAATATTTTATTTTTTCAGATACCATTAGACTTCACATTTATGCATAGCAGTATAGATGCAAATCAATTTAAAAATGATTGGCCTTTAGTTGCTGAGAAAGTAATCAGATTGGCTCAAAAAAAGCGGAAGCAAGCATTTCCAATAGAAATAAAGCAGCTGCAAAAAATAAATCGAAGAAAAACGTAAATAAAGAGCAGGAACATCAAGAGATCCCAACTAATACATCAACAAATGTGCACTTAGATGTAACAGCCTCGATCCAATATCTCGACATTGAAGATATACTTAGCAAAAATGAGATAGTCAATAATGGTAGACATTGCGTGCAAATTAAAAAATTTTCTGTTCGCGTTTTTATTTTAGTCATATAATTTAATCTACTTATAGAATTATTCAAGAGTGCATTAGCTCTTTTGCTTCTTCCGTATTTGATTAAATGTACTGTCAAATGAAAAGTCACACTGGAGGGTTGGAAGCCAGATAAGAAAGACATCAGCCAATCATTTGTTTTTCAAATACAGGTAAGCGTGTATTTTTACCTAGTAATAACAAGTAGAGACAATTGTTGTATAATTTAAACTACTGTAGAATATTTTTGGTTTTCTAGAATCACAGCGATATAGATAAGCTACGAGAAGAGATCAAAAGCAAGTATAAACAATTAAACTTGACTACGCAAGCTTATATCGTTCATTGCGGTATATTAAACGATACGAAGTGTTGTCACTTTATCATAGACGATCTCATTTACGATTTTCAAAGCATCGGAGCAGCTGTAGATTATCTATATAGACTTTTTTTTGTGTTGAAATTAGAGTATCCCGAACTATCTTCACACATTTGGGCTTTCATACAAAAATATTTGTATAGTATGGTAAGACAAATAAAACTCACAACTCCTCGCTCGATTGTAGAGTTCATTGCAGAGTTAAACAAATCGAACGTATAATAAGCTTTTTATTTTATTTTGTTATTATGTTCTCAGTATTTTGATATCGTTGTAAGTTTTACGTATTATAGTACAAGTAGTTAATGTAACAGTAGTTTTGAAAGAAGACTCAATAGATTTGTTTATTGATACTACATATAATAAATAACGTTTTTTACTAAAAGTTTAAATACGATTATATTTTAATTTCGGCTAAAGAAAAGTGTAAATTAAATAGTTTTGTATTATATTGTTTCTAATATTGTTTAACATTTAAGAATATAAAATGGATTTGGATAACATAATTCTAGAACTGACCTGTAAGTTGTATGCTAATTTAAGTTTCTCTAGAAATGATATTCAAATAATAATAACTTTATTTCAAAACTTTATAAAAAATTCATATAACCCATGTTTATTGCAAGCTTTAAATGAGAACTTATATAAAGCAGTATACGAAGATGTTGTCAATGAAATCAATAAAACGTTTGAAAAATATAGAGATCCTTTTGAAAATTATAGTACAGAAGATAAGCGACTGCGTTTATATAAAAATAGAGGCTTATATACTGAACCAGTATTACCAGTAATAAAATACGAACCTGTGCCTAAAACGCGTGGTAAAAACCTTCGTATTCAGGGAGTGCCGATTTCAATACTTTCTACATCACTTAAAGATTCATTAACAAAAATATAAAAAATTGAGGGGTTATTTGATTCGACTATTTCTTACATGGAATTTTTGAAAAAAGAAAAAAGCGTAAAAATGAATATTATACAAGGTGAGCGGTGGCAAAATCAATTGAAAAAATTCAATAAAAACGGAATAGCGTTACCCTTTATAGGTTATTTTGATGACGTTGAAACCGGCGATGCACTAGGATCACTTTCGGGAAAAAATAAACTTGGTGCCACTTATGTCTCGATTCCCTGTTTACCACCGAATTTCTCTTCTAAGTTGAAAAGTATAATTATATCTAATCTTTTTTATTCAAGTCATAGAAAAAAATGTGGAAATAAATTAATATTTGGAAATTTTATCAAACAATTACTTGAACTGAAAGAAACCGGTATAGATTTAACAATTAATGGCAAAACTTATAAGATCTATTTTATTACTCTTCTAATACTAGGTGATAATCTTGGTCTTAAGACGATATTTGGATTTGTTGAGTCTTTTTCTAGAACAGTTTGTTGTCGGTCGTGCTATGCCAATCCGCATCAAATAAAAATGATGATTAAAGAAAATAAATCGTTAATGAGAACAGTTGAAAAATATGAAATAGATGCATTACTTTTAAATACTAAAGAAACAGGTATAAAGGAAAAATGTAGATATATTACATGATTTGTACGAAGGAATATGCAATTATGTGATGACTAAAATATTATTAAAACTTATTATAGAAGATGAGTGCTTTTCCATCGAGTATGTGAATTATCAGTTAAAAACAATTGATTTTGGCTTTGAAGTTTAGATTATATTAAGAAAAATGATAAAATGAGAATGTCTGGATCTGAATCGCTATTTTTTGCACGCTATTTTGGCATACTAGTTGGATCAGAGGTGCCACAACATAGTGAAATTTGGGAATTATATGAAAAGTTACGTGAAATTGTTCACATTTTAACTTCTCCCGTGATCGCTAAATCGCATATTTTACAGCTTGAAAATGTAATAACAGAGCATCACACGTTGTACATGAAACATTTTGGTGATTTAAAGCCTAAGTTTCATTTTCTTTTACAGTATGCCAATTTAATTCCAAAAATTGGACCTTTGATCGAATTATCCACTATCCGTTATGAATCTAAACATTGCGAATTGAAAGAGATCTTAAAAGGTTGTAAATCCAATGTAAATATTTTAAAAACTATAGGTACTCGTTATCAATTAAGTAAAATGGATCTTGGATTTGATTGCTACGAAAATATTTATACAATATATGGACCGAAAATAGAGAACAACAAAGTTCATCTAATCTTTCCACAAGCACAACTTAAGTACGCTGTCAGCAACATAATAATTAATGACATTGCTTATAAAAAAAAAACTATAATTGTTGCTGATTTTAACGAAGAGGGTTCTGTATTTGGGGAGATAGATAATATTTACATGGTAGATACGCATGTATTTTTCGAATTTATTCCTATTTTTGTACTTGGATTAAATTCACATTATTTTGCTTATAGCGTATCTGTAAATCAAACCAAAAGATTATTTATTAACTACAATGCGTTGCCAACAAAAATAGTATGCCTTTATTTTAATATTAATGTTAATGACCATTTCGTTGCTACAAGACACATTTTATAAATTTATTTAGTTAATAAATAAAAATTCATAAATTGGTCCTTGTATACTCTACATTATTTACTGATACTGTACTTTGCGTCGCCGATTCCCAATCACACAAAAAAATGCAGCGCAATATTCGTCAAGCGCGCATCACAGTTCATGTTCGGAGCGGGGCCGGTGGCACGGAAAAACGGAGTGCCAGTCACGGCGAAACGTCGTGAGCGCAACGCTATACAGCAGTGCCGCGCGCCAGCCGCCAGAGCGCGCTGGCCGAACGGCGTTTGGAGGGGAAAACTTTTCTCCGTGTAGCGAACACAGGCATAGTGCGCATGTCTCGCGTATATACTCTAAGAGCACACTATACTGTATACTATACTTCATGGAGTCAGACTATGCTGTACTGTGCTCCACACTCATTCTTGCCTGTAAGACTCCAAGCTAAGCGGACGCACTGTCGACTAGGCTCTCAAGCCTTTCAATATATAATATATTATTTAAACCTCACTGCCTTGTTTACTGATCCACACAATCCAACATGGTAGCTGAGAGTGGTTGTGGTTTGTATGTTAAAACATATTACTATACCAACCTTCGGGAAAGTTTAGTAATATTCAAAAAGTGAGGTTAGAAGAAGAGCCACGTGGAAAAGGAATCATTGATTATTATTAACAAAGTAGATCGCACAGTGACAAATTGAACAGTGATATTAAAGGACAATATTTTTTGGAAAAACGTACGTACTCGTGAAACATTGAAATTCGATTTTTGTGTCGAAACGTCTGTCGAGGTTCTCAATCCAGTCAAGCTCAACGAGGTCACCAACGAGGAAACCAACGAGGCTACAACAGAGGGCACAACAGAGGGTACAACAGAGGCTTCAACCGAGGTAACTACCGAGGAAATCAACAAGGCAGAAGTCAAGGTCAACCCAGAGCTGAATTGTTGGATATAAGCGAGCAGATGTCTGGCAGACGGCAGGCCAGACGCAAAGCTACGCGACTCAGCTCTCCCCTCTCTATGCCGCGAGACGGTCACCGCCGACGTCGCTCACTTCGCCTTGTGCACTCGAGCGGTCAACACGCGTTTTAGCTTGTCTGTTCGATTACTTTTGTTATACTAATTATATTCTCATATAATAGCTTGACTACGTTGTATCATCAATGGATGATTAGCTTAAGGTGTTATCAATAAATAGTGTTTTATTGTGAAATCCTGTGTACACATTATTTCTCCCCAAGCATTCATGGTCCGAGTACGTTAAAGTCTCAACAGGTTATGGGCCCAGCACGCTTCCACTGCGCGCTGAGACTTTTGTATGCTTGGTTGAAATAACTCGCGAGTGAAAAGTGTTGTAAGTGCTAGCCAGTTTCTCAGTTCGAAGTACTACGTTCAACGTGGACTTCGACATGGACAGCGCCTCGACGAGGACGGAGTTTGCTGTGGAGAGTACCGGCGTGGCATTTTCTTTGTTCGAGATCTCGGCCAATGCAGCCCGATTTTAAGTTTGAACCTCGACGCGGACGGCTTCTTGACGAGGAAAGAGTTTGTTGTGGAGATTGCCGGTGCGGTATTTTCTCTAGTTCGAGATCTCGTTCAACCCAGCTCGATTCTAAGTTCAACGATGTTAAAAATGGTCAACAGCTCGAGTAGTTTTGTGATTTAGGCTGATAATGTGCTAGTGTATAACTAAGTAAAATTGTGACAGCTTGACGTTACAATTTACTAGTATACATGCACGATATATGCATGCACGCTGTTCGAATTGTGTCGCGCCGCACTGATGGTTTATGGAAAATTTGTGAAATTAAAACAAACGATGCCTTGACTAAAGTTTAAATCAGTTGGAAAATCACAAAATTGTCAAAGTCAATAATTTGGTGAAATTGAAATGAAAATTAGTTTGATTTAAAATTATTTTTATAATAATCATTATTATGCTTGATTTAATGAATTAAATAAAGAACAGTTATAACTGCCAATTCAGGATATTGAATTGGGAATTTCTGAAAGACATTCAGAGAAAACAACATAATTATCTTCACAGATGAATTATAAGAAGGTTTTGTGATGTCCAGAAGGACGAGAATGAGATCGATCAAAGCTCGAAGAAAATAAATTTGACAGCTTGAAAAATTGAAACGTTTCCAAATAAATATGTACATATCGAAATTCAAATAGCATGCTTTATGTGCATACGTGCGTGTATATATGTATTTGCGTACATGTATATGCGTAAACGTGTGTACATCAGATCCAAATTATTGTGCTGGCCAGTACTTGTAGTCTAGTGTATGTTGTTGCTGCTACACTATGTGTGCTGTGAAATCACAGGTCACGAGATGAGTTAGGCAATTAGCATTGTTCTTTTGATTGTCGTTCGTCAACTGAACATTTGCTCCATACAACATTGCCTCCTGTGATAAAATGCTATTCTTTTGATTGTCGTTCGTCAGAGGAGTAGGCATTTAATCGTGGAAAATCCAAGCAATCAGCATTGTTCTTTTAATTGTTGTTCGTTAACTGAACATTTGCTCATAAAATTGAAATTGCTTAAGTATGATTTTTCCGTAAGGGACTTAAAGCTGGAGTAAATATGAAACGAAATGTGCAGAAAAGGACCCGAAGAGGTGGCTTCGGCTGAGGAGTTTTCTTTAAGCCAGTATAAAGAAACTCGGTCCAGTATGAAATATGATTGAGCCTGACGGTGTGCCGGCAATCAGTTCGATATTGTTGAAAACAATAAGTTCGAAATGTTGGAAAACTTGTATTGATTTTCTTCGGTTGGATCGATCTCATTCTCGTCCTTCTGGCATCACAAAAACTTCTTAGTAATTCATCTAGTGAGATATTATGTTGCTTTTCTCTGAATGTCTTTCAGA
>CM053170.1:58299544-58372437 GCA_012977825.3 Pteromalus puparum
TCTGAAGACATTCGCAGAGAAAACAACAATAATTATGGCTCACACGATGAATTATAAGAGGTTTTTGTGATGTCCAGAAGGACCGAGAATGAGATCGATTCAGGGCGAAGAAAATTAAATTTGACAGCTTGAAAAATTGAAACGTTTCCAAATAAATATGTACATATCGAAATTCAAATAGCATGCTTTATGCGCATACGTGCGTGTATATATGTATTTGCGTACATGTATATGCGTAAACGTGTGTACATCAAATCCAAATTATTGTGCTGGCCAGTACTTGTAGTCTAGTGTATGTTGTTGCTGCTACACTATGTGTGCTGTGAAATCACAGGTCACGAGATGAGTTAGGCAATTAGCATTGTTCTTTTGAGTGTCGTTCGTCAACTGAACATTTGCTCCATACAACATTACCTCCTGTGATAAAATGCTATTCGTTTGATTGTCGTTCGTCAGAGGAGTAGGCATTTAATCGTGGAAAATCCAAGCAATCAGCATTGTTCTTTTAATTGTTGTTCGTTAACTGAACATTTGCTCATAAAATTGAAATTGCTTAAGTATGATTTTTCCGTAAGGGACTTAAAGCTGGAGTAAATATGAAACGAAATGTGCAGAAAAGGACCCGAAGAGGTGGCTTCGGCTGAGGAGTTTTCTTTAAGCCAGTATAAAGAAACTCGGTCCAGTATGAAATATGATTGAGCCTGACGGTGTGCCGGCAATCAGTTCGATATTGTTGAAAATAATAAGTTCGAAATGTTGGAAAACTTGTATTGAAATTGCAAGGTGTCAAACCCACCCCAATTATGATTGTATAAAAATATAAAACTGGATTTGGATCTGTTAAATTAAAAATCCGTCTAAGGCTGAGGATACATAGTTGGAACATTTAGTTAGAGAAGAACATGATAATAAGTTCTGTTGAAAAATAGCTTGAAAGTCTAAGTTGAAATGTGTGGACAAGAAACAAAATGATAGCAATCATTTGGAAACTGATTGGCTTTCTGCCTTCGTCCTCCCGCTTTCGTCCATGCGACTGAGGTAATCTGCGTTTTGTTTGCCTGGTATATATGTTGGATTTAGATTAAAGTCCTGAATCGCGAGGTTCCACCTTTGCAGTCTTTGATTATTGAACTTACATGTTTTTAAGAATGTTAGGGCCTCGTGATCCGTGCGGACTTTGATCTCAACTGCCCCCCTTAGGTACGTATCTAGCTTGTTGAGTGACCACACGAGGGCAAGCATTTCTTTTTCCGTTGTGAAATATGAACATTCGCTTCCCTTGAGTGTTCTGCTGACGAAGCATACTACTTCCTCCTCTCCTTCATCATTTAATTGTGAGAGGACCGCGGCAAGTGCGAAGTCTGACGCGTCTGTCGTCAGTATGTATGGTTTTTTCGGATTTGCATATTTTAATATGATATTGTCATCAAAAAGTGTTTTAATTTTTTCAAACGCTTTTTGATGCTCAGCCGTCCAATGAAACAAAACCTTTTTCTTCATTAGGTTCAATAGTGGTATTAGACTTTCTGCAAAGTGTTTAGTAAATTTTGAGTAGAAATTAATGAATCCAATGAAGCTCTGTAATTGTTTCAAATTCTTTGGCCTTTTAAAATCGCAAATCGTGCGAATTTTTTCTGGATCCGGTCTTATTCCCTTAGCCGAGATAAAATGTCCAAGAAATTCGATTTCTTCACAGAAAAATTTTGATTTTTTAAAATTTAGTCGTAAGTTATGGTCAATCAATCTTTCATATAACTTATCGAGGTGTTCGATGTGCTCATCAAAGGTTTGTGATTTTATAACGTTAAATACACAACGTTAAACTCATAGACGTGATTGTCTATTTTGAACGCGGTATACTTTCTTGAATTTTTTGCTAGTCTGATCTGCCAATAACTAGATGTAAAGTCTGTAACACTAGTTATTGGTCGGTCAGCGCATCTCTGAAGCACCTCATCGATACCGGGGGGGGGCCTTCATAATTATTTTGGAGGACCATATTAAGCTTTTGTGCATTTAGACATGGCCGTACCGATCCGTTGCGTTTTCTCACGATTTGTATCGGATTTATGTATACGCTATTGGAGCGTCTGATAATATTTAATTTTAACATTCTATCGAATTCTTCTAATGCGTCTTGTCTGTCCGCAATGGGGATTGGGTGTGGTCGGCAAAACCAAGGTGTATTGTCTGTTACTACTAATTCATGCTCATATGTGGTTAGAAGACCAGGTTTCTTTTCAAATACTTCTTTTCTTTTTATTATTAAATTCTTTAATATTGACTTTTGTGCCTCGTTGAGGTTTTCACAAGCATTAATTTTTTCGTCGATCTCCTTCATTGTGAGGTCGTACGGATTTTCATAATTATTTTCGTAATCTTCGTAAAGATCACTGAGATCCGTATGATACCCTTCTTCGGTGTATCTTCCGGTATCTTGGATTGTTAGCGACGAGAATTCGTTACGCGCAATTTTTTTGTCTACGTACGACATTATCCCGTCGATGTTATTTATTGAGAAAAGTATTTGTTCATTTACCGTGTCAATTAACATTCTTAGTGATTTTATGGTGTCGAACCCAATTATGCATGATTTTATCAGTTTTGGAATGACAATGAAGATTATTTTTTCAGATAGTTTCCCCAATTTAATATTTAATCGTAATTGGACCTTTAGCCTCGCCGATTTACTGCCCGTAGCTCCTTTAATGACTTTCCCACAAATCGGTAATTTTGGGCATGCTTTAAAAATTTCATAGTTTTCGTGTAAAACTCTTCAGAAATGGCCGTGACTTCACTTCCCGTATCAACCAGAGCCTTTACCTCTATGTTCTCGATTAATATTCCGATTTCTGGGCAATGCTGGATCTCTACTTCGCGACCGTCCGGGTTAATGTCGTGTAACAACTCATTATGGACGCGATTGCGCCAGTCTTCCTGCTGGTTGGAAGTGCATCCACCTTTGGCGCAGCTACTGTGAGTTTCCCGAGTTCTCCTTTGATATTTTGGGAAAACACTCCAAAATATCTATCTCATACGGATCCTTTTCCGTGATCTTACGATTTTTTCCCTTTGTTTTGCTTGTTACCCAACCCCTTATTGTTCGTATCGTCGATAGTTTCCGTGACATTTACGTTACGTTCCGTCCAAACCTTTTTTTGTCTTGGATTACTGCCTGCTGGCTTATTGTATTGAGAGCTTTTCAGGTCACCGTTGGCGTTGGGAGGGTGGGTGTGTTTTTGGGATATATTTTGTGGTTTTAGGTTTGTACTGTTGGATGTCTGTGCGTTTGTCCGGTTTCTCGTGGCTGTGTCATCACTGTCATACTCTGCGAGTATTTCCAAGAATTTATTAACTGATTTTATATCGTGACCTGTCACTGTGCGTCGTATGTCTCGGTCAAAATGCTCCGCAATTTTCTTGACTAACTCGGGTTCATCCAGGTTCATTTCTAATTCGCGGGCTAGACCGAACATGTATGTGGCATAGCTGACACGACTTCGCTGTCCAGAGAAGTATTGTCCAAATTCGACTTTACGAGCATTTACTTTTTGAATAGAACTGTTCCAAAATCTTTCTCTGAACCGCGATGTGAACGTGTTGAAACTATCCACGTCTGCTTGTAACAGGTACCACCAATTATGTGCATCGCCCTCGAGGGCTTGTGAGATCACGCATCTTAATTCGTGATCTTCTGGTTTTATAATGTTTATGTAATTCGTAAGTTCTGATAAAAACTTCATGGGCCTTTCGGCTGGTAGTCCTTTAAATTTGGGTATTTCGAGTTTCAAACGTCTAGAGATGTCCGTGGTCGGTTCGTGAGAGGCACTGTTGCTTTTTGCTAACTTTTCAAGACGTGTTGAATCTTTTGTTTGAGTCTCTATGAGTTTTTGGGTTTGTGTATACAATTCGAGCTTTGTCGCTTTATCTTCTAGGGATTTTTTTGCCTCTTCCAGGTCCACTAATAATTTAGCGTGATTATCTGCCAGTTCATCGTACTCCGTTTCGATTTTTTGAAGTCTCTCCTTCGTACGATCATGACTGTATTGCAGATTCTCTATATCTAGTTTACAAGTTTCATTGTCTTTTTTGAGTTTCTCTACTATTGCGGCAAGGGCGTCTATGCGTTCGAAAGCGTCGAATTGTCTTTACTAATATTCAAAAAGTTAGTGCGCGACGGTGGCTCCCCGAACGCGTCAGGGGTCTCACGCGTTTCCAAAGCTTCTAAACGCTCTTCGAGTGTACTCTGTTTATCATCTAGCATTTCCAGCTCTAATACTACTGCGTTTTTCCATTCGAGTTCCTTCTGAGATTTGTCGGGGTTATTCTCACTTTCGAGTGTCTGCATTTCTTCTAGAATTACAAGAGAGCGGCGGTTATTCCCCGCCATTTTGATAAGTTTTATCCTCCGATTTCGGGGAGATGGCTCGAAAGGTATGTGAGAAAAAGAAAAAACTTTACTGAGTTTCTAGACGGGTAGTAGAGCTGGATACTGACAGGGGAATTCTCCGCCCGGAATTGATACGAAAAAGTTTAAAATTTTTCACGTTGCCGTCTAGGGTTGTACGACTCGCCCCCCTCCAAGGTAAATCCACAAGAGATCCAAAACTAAGATTATTATATCAGGCGAAGAGGAGGTTAATCGAATAAGTCATTGTGATCCCAACGATGAGTAGAACAAAAATCGCCTCGACGGCCGCTATTATTCGCGGGTGAGGGAGTCTCAGTCGGATTCGTTATTTTTAATCTTTTTTTCAAGCTTTTGGAATCTCTTTTGGGTTTTCACCTGGAGTTTGTTGAGCCGTTCCAACGCTTCAACCCCTTCCTCGTCTAAAGTGCGAATACTACTCACCGCGTCGCGCAACCCCTTATCGAGATTCAAGATATTTCGGTGACATTGCTCAATATTGCAATTTAGCTCGACCATGCATCCGTACAGCTGGTCATGACGCTCCGTTAAGTCGCGAAAGAATTCAAAAGTGTCATCAAGACGACGGTGTAATCGTAGTTCGGAGGGTGATACTTGTAAGAGGGGGATCATTGAGCGCAATGGTAACGTACTACGCTTACAAAGTATAAAAATTTTTGAATGTCTCAATGATATCCTCGTTGATAATCCCTTTAGATAACTCGTGTCCCTGTCCGAGCGCCAATGAAATGGTCCAGTTAGGTTAGTAGAACCGCGAGTGATTCGAGACACGAAGTTAGTTAAAGGGAATGTAAGTACACTCGAAGATCGTCGCCGGACCCGGGATTACCCCGCACTATCGGTTGGGTAATCGAAGGCCTCCCTACCCCCTGTAGTGGATATCCATCAGGGGGACGCTGCTCGTGTGTATCTGGGAGGAGAGGGGGGAGAAATATCCCTCTTACACCACACACTTAGGTAAACGACGCAGCGTCAGACGAGTATGCGAGGTACTACCATCTCACTACAAGTCTGTGATCAGGTGAGAACCCGGGGTACAGGGTACTACCATCCTGAACCGAAGGATCACCTGCGAGGAGGGGAGAGGATATTAATTAGGTGTGAAAATCAAAATATCTATACTTAATCACTTGTATTTGAAACAATAGTTCAAGAGCGCTATGCTCGTAGACTACTAAGTAGACTGGAAGCCGAAGCAATAGACGAGTACTACCATTCGTTCTATAGCTCCATATGAGAGAGTCAGATCATAAGTGACCCGCTGCTTAGCTCGGGCTCCTTATATACCCGCAGCCTTCCCTCTCCCTAATGTTATATGCTCGCACGCCCTCTACCCACGCTTGGGTAGATTAATACATGGTGACTGCTAGCGCCGCTTAGTCGGTAACTTATCGGTGTCGTTAAGTTATCCGTTGTTGCTCTCTTACCGACCTTGCGGTGTTGCCGTCTCAGATTCAGCAAATTTTGTTTTTAACAATTTTGTTCAAGATAAGTTGGAAATCGAAAGCTCGATTATGTATCAAATAGGAATGATACTGATATTGAAAATTTAATTTATCACATTTTAATAATATTGTTTAATTTTTAGATATAATGAACAAGCTCAATGAGGAAGAGACTGCTGATTTCAAGGAATAGGCCAGCGTACGAATACATTCAGCCCAAAATAACTTCCTTGAGTGACTGTCAAATGCTGGCTTTTTGGTGGAACAAAATGGCCTGTCGAGAGGACAACAGCAACAAAAATAGGAGCACAACGGATTGAACTGGTAACGAGCATAAATTCAAATTACAATGACGGATTGGATAAAGTGAGTAGAAATTACATAGTTTAAAAATAGTCCAGGAAAAATTAAATAAGAAACAGCTCATGGGAATGTGTCTGTAAAGAGTAAAAATGAACAGTTAAGTTGGACGTGTTTCTCTTTCTTTCTTAAATTGTTTAATATTAAAATTGACTATTTGTAATCGATTCTATGCAATTTATCCGTCAATCGTATGTGCTCGAAAGTTCGACTGAATTAAGTTGGATTATGTTCGAAAAATTTATTATAAATAGAATTGATGTCATGCTACTTTGAGTTTGACTCATAGCTTGAAAAGTTTGCTTAAGAATATGAAAGTCAGAAAAGGCTCGATTTCTCGTATTTGTTATTGTCGGCGTGATCATTGTATTCGGAATACGAAATGTAAAATTGATAGCGCATCAGGCTGTAATACGATTGAGATGTCTAAGTTTGATGCAAGTCAAGGCCGAGGCCAATAACGACAAAGAAATTGAAAGGCCCTAAAACTGATGGTATTTCTGTTTTAAAATCCAAACCTGATTTCTAGTAGGCTCGTTGGAAAAATTAAGAAGTTGTGTAGTGCAAGTATCAATTCAAAATTGATTTTTAAATCAATGATGATACTGAAAAGCTTGATATTTAATGTGCGAATTCGTATATTTCCGTGATTATAAATTCGAAGGGAGTAGGTAACGGTCCGAGTTACGCTACTGATGATTGTTCAATTGAGTCTGAACAACATAGTCTGTCAAGTCATTATCTGGAAAATTGTCGTCTGTAAGAACTGTAATCTCTAGAATGTACAAATAACTACACTGGATGATGAAGTTGGAATGGAAACAGTTGGAATGGAGGAAAAACAGCTTGAAACAAATGAAATTGTTGCATAGTTTATCTCAGTGTGATGTACGTCTTTGACAAAAATATAAACTCTGATAAGAAAAATATGCTCGAAGTTAGCGAAGCTATTAAGCTTGATTATAGATCCAACATATAACAAGCAAGTGAACAATCGACAACATAAGCTTGAAACCAAAGAGAAAATTTCCAAGCTGGAAAATAAATAGAGTTTTATGGGGTTCATAAAAGCAATAAGTCTGATAAATTTATGCAAATTACTTTGAATGCTAGCTATTGAAACTTTGATAATTCATTGAGATTTGGAATAAATAGTTTGAATGAGTTAATTTCTTTTAAAGCATAGATTGTGAATTAATGAAATTATTTTGGTCAAGTCAGAAAATTTAGTACATAGAAATTATCATGAAAATCTTGAAAGATTTTATTTTCAATAATTATTATTGAATTGATGATTTTTAGTTTGTATTGTAGATACATTTAGCAATGTTTGTTCAATGATACATTCAAAGAAAATACAGAGTTCATAGATGAAAGAGTTCTTAGATTGAAGAGGCATAACATGCGTCGAAGTCATTCACCGTATTCAGACAGTATATGATAAGAGTAGCTGGATAATAGAACAGAAAGCGTTCCTTGCAGAATTTAATTAAAATTGGCATTGTCAAAAGCTTGCAAAATGTGTTACTTTCGGTGCAGCTATATGTCGGATGTATTAATAAGTTTGAAATTAAATTAAAGTTCACCATCCCTGATATATACCTGAAAATAACGGCATTACTGAGATGACATCATACTTATAACAGTAATTCAAATTTTGAACTTTAGCTAGAACGTAAAAGTTGTACAATCTAAATCTGAGCTGACAGAAATTTGTATTTGGGGATAAAAATACAAAATATTTAATAAGTTCGATACGGAAAATGAGGTTTTGATCCTCGAAACGGAGGGAGAAAATGGTAAATATTAGAAACGGAGGGAGAAATCGGACAATTGATACGGTCACGTAAGGTTGAAGTAAACTTAAACTTACTACAAAACAAAAACAGGGCAAATGTATTAGTTGCGACTGTATAAAATGATCCAAACTCATATGAACTGACTATTGGTGCAGATAACAAGCTTGAATAAGGAAAAATAAAAAAAAAATAGTTGGAAATGAATCTGTGTTAACAGAGGAAAAATAAAAGTTGGTTTGTCATTGATGCATCATTAAGCTCGAAAGGCAAAAGACAAATATCATTGTTTCAGAATGAAAACTTAAAAAGAAAGTTAGATTGAACAATAGTGACAGTGACATGGTTCGGTTTCTAATAAAAGGTTTCAAAGATAAAAACTCATACATGTAGTCAACATGAAGTAAACATATGCATTAAAATCAAGTGTTGAAAACTATTCCGATTAGTATTACCTATACCAAAGAACTTTGATTTCAAAATACAGTTAGAGGTGCCTAGTAACATTCAATGAAATAATTCAAGTACGAAAGCTTCATGTAAAAATCTTGTCTATCTTCTTCATTAAAGAGACAAGTATTTGAACTACTGATTTACAAAGATGATAGTGATAACCAGAAATGACATAAACAAGTTGGATAAAGTTAATGTAAAGTTTTAAATCAACCAGTAATGACAAAATTAAGTTGGATGGAATTAAATTGCAGTTTGAGCTAGAATGTGGGTATTGAACTTAACTGAGACAGAAGAGTAAACAATACTTAGCTCGAGAGCATATTAAACAAGCTGGTTTTTCTACAAGAAAGTTGTAGATTCTCAGTCACTTTTACCAAAAGTTTTCGATTTAACATGGTGTATACCATGAACGCTTGGAGTGAAACAAGCTTATCAACGATCAAAACACATCAGAGGTCTGGGTCTCGAAGGTTGAAGAAAAGTTTGACAATTACGAGGACTTTCAGATGCTAGTCTTATTGTCTGTATCTGATCGAATTTAAAAATAGATTTGTAATCAAATTGTATGGTAATACAGTTAGTGATAAGTAGAGAACGCATCACTGTCTCACACAGCTCTGTAAACTTGTTAAGCAGAGTGCGTAGCCCTAGTATGTATAAGCAAAGTTTGCCAGGAGATATTATATCTACAATTTTCTAAGTTTGAATTTGAAATATTCTATATGCTTGATCTGATTTTTTACTATTCTTCTTCCCCATGACTCTCTAGGATGATGATGGATGGTGTCTCTGAGGCTTATCAACAAGTGAGTTGCATTGCAAGGCTGAGGCATTTGATCAAGTTTAATACTATGCTCGAGAACGTATTGGCAAAAATTTGATTAAAATTAACTGGATGGCTTGAATTGAATTAAAGAAGCCGATTGATTGCTGGAAGAAATAAATAGCCTGCATATTCACAACGGGGTTTTCCTTTTGAATTGCATGCAAGACTGACTTATTGCTATATCATGAACTCAAATAACCATGACTTTTGCTTTCTTTCAGAAGACAATACAAATAGTACTGCACAGGCTGGATGCAGTCGATTCCGAGCAAGAGAAATCTGCTCGGGAGGGAGTGTTGGATATAAGCGAGCAGATGTCTGCTTGCTAGAGACGGCAGGCCCAACGCAGAGCTACGCGACTCAACTCTCCCCTCTCTATGCCGCGAGACGGTCACCGCCGACGTCGCTGTGCGACGGCGGCGCTCACTTCGCCTTGTGCACTCGAGCGGTCAACACGTGTTTCAGCTTGTCTGTTCGGTTACTTTTGTTATACTAATTATATTCTCATATAATAGCTTGACTACGTTGTATCATCAATGGATGATTAGCTTGAGGTGTTATCAATAAATAGTGTTTTATTGTGAAATCATGTGTACACATTATTTTTCCCCAAGCATGCAAGATAAAAAAGTATTGGACGTTAAGTAGGTTTATACGAGTAAATCAGACGATAGATATAAAGCTAGGTAAGTTGTGCGAGGATTTCAACAAACTGATGTAATTGATGACATATACGCTCCAGTTGCAAAGAATCAAACATTAAAAATGTTGTTTGCTTATTGTTGTCAAAACGGTTTAAAGATTGAGCAAATGGATGTAGAAACCGCATTTTTAAATGGCAAAATAAACTCGGAGGTATGTCTATCAACCAAAAGGTTACGAAGATGGATCAAATAAAGTTTACAAATTGTCAAAAGCGTTATATGGATTGAGAGAAAGTCCAAGAGACTGGTATGAGTTCTTTGATGAGTGCATTATAAAATTAGGATTTAAGAGAAGTAATGCAGATCTGGGTGATTCTGCCGTAACTGGCTCATTCTGCGCGCCTGCTTCCCAGGCGTTTAAACATTTAAATAAAAATCGCACAAGCGGTTTTATGTATGTCTGGCATAACTAACTATATTTACCAATAGTTACAACCGATTATGCAGGCTTATATTTCAAACTACGCAATATAATAGTCGTCAAATGTCAGTTCCGTAACCTGTCTCCAACACGGATTTCAATCTAAAAGGTCGATGCAGTTAAAAGTATGACATGTAAAAAAAATTCCATCATATATAGTATGAACTATAGACCTATTACAATATATTTTTCATGGTTTTGGGATTAAAATTAATTATTTAATATTAAAGCTGGGCGCTTACTCTTTGACGCCCGTTTTTGCATTAAAAAGGTACCCTCTACATTACCTTATGTTAAAAGCGTTCTAGTGTGTCATATAGCGCCGCCTATCGGTAGAATTTCAAACTATATACTACTATTTATGAAATCCAACCGTAGCATGGTTCCAAAATTCAAAATTGTGGAAGTGAGAGCTGATTTTTCATCAGAAATTTCGAAAAAAAGCACAACCTGTCAGTTCCGTAACGCTAGTAAACTACTACTTAGCAACAATGTATTTAAACATATAGGGCGTTTTTCTCGAGTAAATAGTAAGTATTTTCGAATATATGTGCAAAGAATTGTTTATAATAATTACGCTAGGCTATGCGAGCTGATAAACGCCTAAATGTCAATTCCGTAACCGTCAGTTCCGTAAGACATAATATAGTAAGTATCATTAATACATTAATAATGTCCTAATCATTGCTTTTTTAGTATTCAAATGGCTCCAGTTACAAGGAAACGTCTAATAAGAGTCTAATTTTTTTTAAATAATTCGTCATTTAACGATATTACGATCTTCGTGAATAAACGAACAGGCTGTCAAATATTGAGTGAATATACATATACATATTTATTTATTTATTTATTTATTTAGCCAGAAAGGAAAAATACAGAGATATTATAATATACTTATAATATAGATAGATAGATAGATAGATAGATATATCTTAGACAATTTAATTTTTTTTTTTACCAAGTTAAATTAAAATTTACTGCAGTTTTAGTAGCGCGAATTACAAAAATGTCAGTTCCGTAACCTAGTCAAATATGGATTCTTCACATAACTTGTTATAAAAGTAGAATGTTGTGGTTTAGCTTTAGGAACTTGTTTTGTATGTAATTCCAGTTAGAATAACCGTCCGGCAAGTTAAAAATAGTCGATTTTAGTATAGAACATTTGTGTGCCCGTTTTGAGCCAGTTACGGCAGAATCACCCATATATGTTTATACAAAAAAGGAAAAGGAAACGATGAAATTTATATTTTGATTTACGTAGATGATTTGTTAATTTGTAGTAAAAGCAAAGAAAAGATACAAAGTATTAAGAAACTCTTGTCAGATAAATTCAAAATGAAAGATTTAGGAAAAATTAAAGAGTATCTTGGAATAAATATTGAATATGACTGCAACAATTGTGAAATGAAACTAAGTCAAACGAAATACATCGAGTCTCTAGCTGATAAATATAAAATAATAGATAGTAGATTGTATAGTACTCCTATGGAAACAAATCTGAAACTCGAAAAGGCTGAAAATTGCGAGTCAAACATAAAGTATAGAAACTTAATAGGTGCTTTATTATACATAAGTTCAAATACGAGACCGGACATAAGCTTTAGTGTAAATTACCTTAGTAGATACCAGAATAGCTATAGTGAAACGCATTGGAAATATGCTTTGCGAGTATTAAAGTATTTGTATTTAACGAAAGATCTGATTTTGCATTATAAAAAGAATGAAAGTTGTAATATTATAGAATGTTATGTTGATGCCGACTGGGCTGGAGATATCATAGATCGAAAATCTACTACAGGGTATGTAATACAAATGTTTGAAAATGTAATTGACTGGAAGCCTAGAAAAAAAAAATGTATCGCTAAAGCGTCAACATATGCAGAGTATGTTGCTTTATCCGAAGTTGTAAGCGAACTAGAATATATTCGAGAATTAGTAAAAATATTCGACATAGATATAAGTGAAACGATAAAAATTTATGAAGATAATTCAGGTGCGATAAATATTGCAAACAAAGGAAACATGACAAAGAATTCCAAGAACATTGAGATACACTATCATACTGTTCATGAAAATGTAAAAGAAAAATTGATCGAGGTTTGTAAAATCGACTCTAATGAAAATGTCGCGGACATATTTACTAAAGCAGTATGTAAAGAAAAGTTTGTAAAATTTAGAGAATTGTTAAATGTAAAATCATAATGTACAGTACAAATGTAAGGAGGCGTGTTAGAATATGAATAGTACATTTGTATGTACATTATACTATAGCATCTAGAGATAGGATGCGCAGAAGCGCTGTGCGCAACTACTCGGCAGTGAATCTCGTCTTGTTGCGCACCGTAGGTAGCATAGCATGTAGGATAGACACACACATGTGCGACTCCCCACCAGTACTATATATATATATATATATATATATATATATATATATATATATATAAGTAAAAGAAAGATATATAAGTCGCGCGCACACACACAGACACACACACACACACACACACTTGATATTTTATTTACAATGTCGGTTTTTCGGTTTGTTCCCAGTTGGTACAGATAATTCTTTTATTTACATGTTTGTTAGACCGGCGATGGCTCCGTGGTAAACCACCTGCCTCCCGGTCAAGGGGTCGTGGGTTCGAGCCCCCATCAGCGCGATCAGTTTTTTCAGATCCGATGGAAATCTTACTCACGACACCGAGTTTGAGAAAGGCGTAGGTGTGATGAGCCTACCCTGGAAACTTTCGAACGCTAAAATTCATATAGAAACACAACACGATACGTTGTGAGGCCATGAACTTTCGAGTTCGAAAAAGACACCCATTTATTTATTTTTTTTTTTTTACATGTTTGTTATGTTTGCGTTTTTTTAATTCGTTGGTAATATTTACAATTAGAATGTCATTGAGGAGGGTATCTGTTGAAAATATTGTAAGAAAATTATAAAGAGAACTACCACGAGAAAGATGAAACAAAAAACTAATGCAATAATGACCGCAGACGTCAGAATCGAGGCTCTGCAGCTGTTGGATATTCCAATCGTGACCCGGGTGTGAGGGAGGTAGTCCATAGCTGTCAAAGTAAATTCCTTGTCCTGTGGTGTCGATGAAAATCGCAACCCAATGTGAGCCAGGCTTTGTGCTGTCATCTGTGTTAACCACAATTGCACACGGCTTCTCCAGGACGAATGGTATTTGGTCTGCTGGGAAAACACCCACTGTCGTCGCTGGTAGGTTTTTGAGTGCGCGTAGAATCTACAGAGAATTCATCGCCGACGTCATCGTAGTGATTCTCCTCAGCTGGTCTGTATTCCCCACTACTAGCGCAGCTGACAGTAGTGGTGGCGGGGGACACTGCTGATGTGGATTCACCGGATATGTTTAGAGTTTTTAATTTTTCACAAGCTTCGTCTATTTTATCTATGCCCGTGTATTTCTTTTTACTACCTGGAATATCTTTTGACTATTGATGGGTATTGGTATGAACTTCGACGGGGACATGCAGAGTCTTCATGATCCACAGCCGTAGTTTGTATACGTAGCCGAGAGCACAAGTGAAATATTCCCGTTTTTTTCCGTGAAAGAAGCAGTAGTGTTCGTTTTTTAGCACCGCGCACATATATTCGTAGCGCATTACTAGCCACTTCACGAAGCACTTTGTAGACATGATCCATCTCCGCCTCACCGTCGAACCATTCGATGCCATGGTGGTAGCCCGACAGATATGTGTTTGTGGCGAGTATGCCTTTTTGTATAATGTCATAATCGTATGACGGTGGTTTTATGATCCAGTGTGCGATAAAATTGCAGTCAATTACAAATACGGCAACCTCCTTGGGTAGAAAGCTCCAGTTTTTGTCGTGAAATGCTTGTATATCTATTACATAGTCTGTTTTCTCCATGATGACTAGAGTGCGCTAAGGTCAAGAGTTGCAAGCGGACTGTCGTATGGTGTTGCGGAGGCTGCAGCCCCTTCCGCTTTTTCCACTTCTCTCTCTCTCTCTCTCTCTCTCTCTTTCGAGGATTATCTCCCTCTCCCTCTTTCTAGGGTGTCGCGGTGTGTGTATGTGTGTGTGAGTGAGTTTACGAGTTATAGCCTATGACGACTTGCCTTGCTGCATCTATTTCTAAAACGCTGTCAAATTCTGAATATAGTATGCAGTTTATAGTTTTAGTTAATGCTTTTTCGAAGCGAACTTCGATTCTGATGGATCCGTTTTTCACGAGATTCCAGTGTCCGGCGTAATGAGCTGATAGATCAGGTGTGAGATCGAATGCAAAAAGACAATAGCCGTCGGCGTATTCTTTGCGGTCGATATCGTTGCCTTCGTTCATGTAATGTATGCCAGTGCCTGAGAATAACGTGTGATAGGATTCGACGTACATGGGTGCGTTCTTGTCAAATTTTGGCTGCAGTGGCTTGCTCGGTATTTGAGTGCCGTCGACATACAGGGATAGAAAATTTTGAAAATTGAATGGGTTTTTTTCTTGTCTCCGTTGAAAGCTTATGAAAGAGTATGACATTTTCTAAAGAATCTCCGCTGTGCATGGTGAAGGTTTTTACTTCTACACGCGTGATGGGGTATTTGGCTGTGGCCGATGACAATGTCTTGGCGTGTGCTATGTGAACGGCTGGTGAAACTTTTACACGGCGTACGAGGAGTGTTGCTTCGGCTATATGCACAGAATACTCTGTGGTTGATGCGTTCATGAGACAGAATGTGTCTTTCGGCCGTACGAGTCTTAGGCGAACTTCGACACCGTTTATAAGAAATCTATCTTGATTCATCATATCGCAGTGAAGATACCCGAGAAGATCATATTGTTTACCGCCTGCTAGACATGCCTGTCTTTCCATGAGGCCTGTATTTTTCTTATTATCACCGCCGAGCTGTTCGTCCATAGAGCCCGCTACATCGGCCACCCATAGCGCGGTGGTTAGATGAGAATTTTTGGCAGCGGGGCTGTAATTAAGAAGAGTTTCCAAGTATGCTCTATAGGGATATGCGTTATTGGGTGGTAAGACAAGTTTTTGATTTAAATAAACATCAACCTGGTTGAATATCGAGTGCAAAAAGTTGTTTACTGGAGCCATAAATTTGTCGGTCGCCTCTGTCAGCGGTGTTATTTGCACATTGACTTTTATCATAGTATGTGCGAGATCTAAATAATCCTCATTTTGAGAATTTATGCAAAACTCTATGGGACTCTCGTCGCTCAACGACGACACGGGTTTGTAAGATACCCATCTGCTTGATTCTATGGCCGTTTGTGTAGGAGGTAGGGAAAACAAGTCGAGCTCTGTTTTGAGGCACGCTTCCGAGTGACTGTGCAAAAACGACATTTTAACGTTAGAATGTTAGCCGAAAATATCTCGCGTTTTCTTTACTTTTTCTTGCCTTCTTCTTAGACTTTATTTTCTTTGACAGTTTTTTCTTCAAGCGTTTAACTGGCTTTGCACGACGTCTATGTAGACTCTTCTTCTTTGTCTTGCGTTTCTTGGATTTTGTACCGCCAGTAGATGAACGGAGTTTTTTTCTCCATGACACGGTGTGTCGAGGCCCAAGCGCGAGACGAGACTAAGCAGGTCGTTTAGCGTGCAGATGATTATAGCCAGAGCCTTCCATGATTTTTGACAGCTTCTCTGTTGCTTTTCTCTTGAGGTTATGTCCTGATTCATTGGGACGTGTTTTGAGTGAGTCCTTAAACGTCATGTTGTTTTCACCGACGTCTTTGAGTATATTAACACCAGACCGTAAAGCTTCCTTACCAACGGCTCGAGCGCCTTTTGCAAGAAACGGTAAAGCACGGTGAAATATTCCAGAAAACCATGAGCCCAAACCATGCCCACGCATCCGAGGCGAGCCGACGTAGACGTGATTTACACCACGGCCCCCGCGGCCCGTTTGATAATCGTAAACGGTGTAAAAACTCATTTTGTAGAAAAATCACTTAGTCTGCTCTCTTAAAATGCAGTGCTATGGTCAGCGTTCCAAACTCGAATGGTATGGGTTTGCCGAGTTGATCTCTTATATCTATGTCGATTGTTTGAAATCTATTTACGAGCATAGGCACATGGTGAACTGGCGCAAAATTTTTCACGACGGTGGTTCCAAAATCGAATTTTCGGGCTTCTATATTGACTATCCGCAAAAGTGGTGCGTGTGTGTCACCGACGATACTGGGCTCGCAGAGATTAGAGTAGACAAATAGTTGATCTGGCACGGCTCGTGCAAAACGTGCAGGCTGTGTGCCTACGAGGCTTAGTTGATAATTATCTATTTGCTAGCGCGTCCATGTGGGATTTACACCAAACTCAAAGCCGAGTATGCGCTGGACAGCAGGCAACAAATCGGGTGATCTGCACAGCTTTACAACATTATTTTTCGCGAGAAAGCCTATAGATACAAAGCCGCCTCTTTCGTTGTAGAACAATTTCATGCATAGTTCCTTTCTACCGGGTAGTGTCAATGCGTCGTTTATTGTGTCAACGAGACATTGCATAGTAGTGTATGTACCATGTTGAAAGTATCGGGGTGTTTCATCATCATTGCCATGCTTGAGAATGCAGTCCTCGTGGCGTAGATGAAATGTCGTGCATGGAATGTGTATTTCTGAAATACCAACTAACCATCGCCCGTAAAGTTCAATTTCTTTGGGCAGTCGTGTCGAAAAGCTTGTAGTTGTGTTATTAGGATAGTACTTTGCACTGCTGTTGCTCGGGAGAAAGATGGTAAATTCCGTTTGATTCATTGTTTTTAAATATTCTTCAAATCTGCAGCTGATGTCCAAGAGTTGAATTTTTCGGGATAACCGACCCAGCTGACGAGATACTGTTTTTTCTTGCCTTTGCCTTTGGTGCGTAAAATTTTATCAATTTTAAATTCTTGCTCTTTGACTCGTTTCTTGTGCACAGCAGACAGTTCTTCGGGATAGAAAAACCCCTCAATTTCTTCACCTTGTAAGTCGCACAGTTTGTAGATAAATAGAGCTTGTCTTTTTAAAACATTTGTAATTTTAAACACTTCTTCACTCCATGAGTTTTCAGCACCTTTTTCAAAAATATTCTTTTCTCGACTTATCCGCACATACATGCCAGTCTTGTATTTCGGTCTTTTACGAAGAGGCTGTCTCCGCATAGCGCGTTTAACTAAATTTTTTCGCGCTTTGTGCGCGTTATATGTGGTAACACTTGCTGGCTCCATTTTAATCGTAGAGTGCGGTGTTTTATTGTAAGCGTCAACCAATAACTGTAAAACGTCAATGTATCGTTTTGTATTTTTATGTGTAAAATATCTGTACATGCGTTCTTTGAGCGTTCTGTTGAATCGTTCATCACAGCGGCTTTCACATGAGGGTTGCTTACAACAACACGAAAATAAATATCATTATCTTTGAGTAACTTCTGAAAAGTGCTACCGACAAATTCCTTTCCACGGTCTGTCTGTAGTATGTGTGGTTTCCGGAGACTGGTGTCGAGAATTTTTTTAAACGCTGTTGAAACTGCGTGTGTTGTTTTATCGCGTAGGGGCTGAACCCAGACAAACTTGGATAGAACGTCAATCACCACTAAAATATAGCCAAAATTGTCATTGTACGACTTTAAAGATGTGAGCTGGATGAGATCGGCTTCCCAAACCTGATCTATGCCATTCACGTTGTAGAATAATTGCGGGAATTTTCGTCGAATAGCTTTGTGAAGAGTGTAGGTATCGTGTTTTGTGAGCCACTTTTTGATCTTGTCTGCAGAAATTTTATCTTTATTTTCACGAATAAGATTCCTAGCTCCGGAATAGCTGGCTGCATGTCGGGGGTCAAAGTATTGTTTTTCCAAACGTTGATTCATAGTGCTTTTAACCATTTTTTAGATGATTTTTTAGGTGTAGAGCTATACACGGTAGTGGCGCGCCTTCTCCTTGTACTTTTACTAGAGCCAAGTAATGCAGTATCGTCCTTGGTAGAATTAAAACCTCCGGTATCATCCAACAGCTCGTCCTCGTCGCCGTCGAGGGCTGATGCAAATTCAGACTTTGACTTTCCGAGATTAGCGATTGTTTGATTACTGTAACTGTCTAATTTACTCCAGTCTTTACTCATAGATGCAGCACCACCGACGCTCCAGAGTTCCGTATTGCCCATAAACTCTTTAGGCACGTTGAGAGCACGGAGCAATCTGGCAAATTGTTTTCTTCCAGTGGCTTTGTATTTTTTACTAGATCGTGCGGCTTCGTTGACCAAATCTATAATGTTTGAATTGTGAATTTTTTCACCGTCAATATATACTGCACCGCGAGCATCCCAAAATATACGCTCAGTGTGTGATTTTAAATGGTTTAATAATAGCTGTGTGCTTTTTTTGAAAAGTTTTGGAACGCTTTGTACAATTAAATAGTCTTGCATGGGTTCCGAGTGTAGAGGATTTTTTTCACTAGATGTTGTCTGTGGTTTACGTTTTTCTTCCATAAAGAATAAGTATCGACGCAAAGCACTAAGGTACTGTGTTAAACGATCTTGATCATTTGTATATGTTGTTGAGTCGAGAATTTTTTTCATCTCATCATCCAGACGACTGAGATTGTCACCGATAGTTTGACTAGTCCCGAGGCTTGGTGTACTTGGTGCATTGTCGAGGCCTCTTGTCACAGCATTACTGCTGCTGCTGCTGCTGCTGCTCGTAGCTGGTTGCGGCTCTCGTTGCATTCTATCTAGCTGATCTTTGGATATAAGAACCATTTTTTTGATGCTCGACATTTTTTTTTTCAGCGTAAAATTGATAATACACCCTCCAGTCTAGGTTGTAGAAGAAACGGTAGAAAACTTCTGCCTTTTTGAACAATGACACGTTTTTTACTTTTCCAAGAATTTTTACGACTCTTTGCAGCCAATTTTCTTAAAATTTGTTTATGTTTTTTAAGCTTCTTCTTTCGATGGTTTTTTAACGACACTGTTCCGTAAAGGACGTTTAATGCGCACTCGCAAATATACTTGATTAATTTTTCGTCAGCCGATTTTAAGAGAGCTATACGCTGATTTTTGTCAGAATGTCTAAGAGCATCCAAGAGAGCGATATATTTTTTTCAAACGGTAGTTTTTTCCGACTCGTGCTATCCGAGCCAGCTGATGTGTGCTTCGGCATGGCTGACGGGCGACTAAGGAATACCAGAGCAGCATTCTTCTTTTTAACCGACGACGACGACGACGACGACGACGACGAAAGCTACAAGCTTATTACATAGAGTGTTCCCAAGCGCTGGTGGTGTACTTTGGCAAGTAAATAATTGATATTCCTCGTCTGGAAAAATACTCGTTCTAAATCTGAACTCATCCACTGTGCTCTGTTTACAGTCAATCATCAAGTAGCCAAACGGTTTTGTTGTAGCATCCTGATACGCCTCTTTGACAAATTTTGGATCTTCAGGATAGACTTGTCGGGCTGGATGTTGAATCTGTGCACGATCGCGTAGATTTTTGAATAAGACAATATACGATGCATTGAGACTAATGTCTCGAGCATATGTGCCTTTGTGGAACAGATTTTGTGTGATGAAAAAGACAGATATGTTCTTGTGGCGTGAGCCTTTAGTAAAGAGATCGACAATAACGTGATTCGAGGCTTTGCGCATCATATCGTCGATTATTAAGAGTTTTTTCAGTTGCGGATCGTTTGAGTAATCCTCGGCTTTAGGCAAACCTTCTCGAAACTCTATAGTCTTGCCGTTTCTTAGCAATTTCTCACTTTTGTAGCCATCCTGCCACTCGGCGTAATAAAATAAGATTCGGTCAAATGTCACATCTGCCATTTCATCGATAAAATGTAAAAAGCGCTTTATAAACGAAGATTTTCCACACGATGTTGGTCCGCATATCATGCTTGTCCAAGGATGTGTCCAACAAGTATCCATGATAATGATGATGATGATGCTGACGGGATAAGTACACAATACAAACTAAATTTGTTTTTTAAAAAAACGAGCATATTATTCAGCTGCGGGCCGCGGCGGTAGCGGCGGTGCGGTGGTAAGCTAATTTACCGGCTGCTTACAAGAGCTTGTATCGGCGGAGGTAGTTAGCTTACAACAACGACCGCTAGTCCCCAATGCAGCGCTGTTAGCTACGGGGACCCGCACGTGCGCCGTTCTAGCCTAATAGCTTTCCCCCTTGCGCAGAAATGTGTGTGTGTTTCTAGCGGAAAGAGTTCCCCTCCCTAGACTGCGCCACTTGACTCGAGCCCCCGCATTTGCCACAGTGGACCAGCAGTACGTTGCTAGCTGTATTGCGTGTGAGAAGCTGTAAAGTGAAAATATCCGTTGTAAAGTGTAATATTTCAAAATGAGTGTTGGTATTTGGCCTCGAGATATCGATGCGCTCCTATCGCAAACCAAGGATTTACGCATCACCCGCTTCAACACCCCCTCATCGTTTTATGTACAACTAGTTGAGGAGGATGTTTTATACAAGCAGCTCGAAAAAGCCATGCTGGATTATTNAGAGCTACAGGTAATACTGAAAACAGTATTTTTTTTGTAAAAACATGATGTATGTAAAACTAATTTCATTTTTTTTTATTGCAGCCAGGCACAATAATTTCTCTGTTTGAGCGACGGAAACGCACACGATGCGTCGTCACGGAAAATTGGTACGCAGGTCATAGGCTGTATCGGCGAGCGTGTCAAGAACTGGATACTGGGGACCGCTACAAATTGACAGAAGAGCACAAAGACCGTGTAATCTACGTTTTGGAGGCTAATTTTCGGGTGTTACCACCGCGAACAATCGTATGTGGTTTAGACTACATTACCCCACACCAACGTCCGGACGGCTGCTATTGGACAAAAATGGCATGTAGCTATTTTAGACTCGAGACGTTAGGCTGCAATATTCGCGGAAATTTTACAAACAAGGGTCTTCTGAAAAACTCGGCCTATGTCTATCTCAAGAGTTTCGGTCCTAAAGAGAATGTAATTCATGTTAATACGGCACTCGTATTTTTTAACGTCGCAAAGTATGCAGAGTCGGGACTGAGACATCCGATATTAATGTACGATAAACCCGGTAAAGTTATAAATCAGCCGCAAACTACTATTTATTAAAAAACATGTAATTTTGCATATTGCTATAATGATAATAAATATTTAAATAAAAACTTGTAATAAGGACACAAATAAATATAATTTTATTTATTTTAATTTTCATTAAAAATTTATTTAAACTTATAACTAAGAATACACAATATTTATTTATTTATAATTATATCTAGTGTGGGTATGTGGTATACATGCATGGATACGGAATGGATTATGGGATAAGTAAATAAAACGTAAAACAATCATAATTTAGATGTATATAAATACTTTATTTATTTAAAATCTTTTATAATTTTTGTTTTGTGGAAAAGAGTTGGTGTTGGTTGAAAATTTTTCAGTTATTTGTTTCCAGGTAGATTTTTTTTCTTCTTTTTTCGGTTGATCAAAACGGGTATAACCCCCGTTTTTTTGATTACTGTTGCTGCTCTGATGTTTCCATCCATCTTGAGTAGAAAAGTGACTGAGAGTAAAAATCCTTAGAACCCTCTTAAATATTAGTGATGCGCATGTCTTCTAAGGGATGTATGTGGGAGTAGGTTTGTAGAAAATTTAACGTGTGTGTATATTTACATTTATTTAATGCTGATATAAGCAAGATGTATACATTATTTAACAGATTATATACTGGATACGTGTTAGTGATGAGTACGTATGTGTTCTTGATTTACATGATTGTTCGCATTGAGTATACATATAATTTTCTTATTCTTACAAATTTTAAGTATACGCTTGTACACAGTTACGCATAGCTTCTCGTTTTCTACGGCGTTGGAGGAAAAAAGAGTACAAAAGTGCTCAATAAAATAACAACTAGACATATAAAACAAAAATCGACACAATAGTGACCGCTCACACTGGTGTCGATACTTTACAGTTGTTGTATGTTCTAGTCGTAGATGTTACAGTTTCTTCACAGTCTATCAATATGATACGGTATGGCTGGCGGGAGTCCATAGCTGTCAAAGAAGATTTCGGTGGCATCTGTGTCGGCGTATACGGCTACCCAGTATGTGTATATTTACGTGAGCCTTGCTTGCTGCTTTCTTCTGTGTTGAATACAAGATACTTTTCCCACACAACCGGGATCTGATCCGCTAGAAATACTCCCACCGTTCACCAGTATTCTTCATAATCATTCTTAAACTAAAGAGCATTGGCAACCACAGCCTCGACAGCGAGAGCCGCTCAATATTCGTTATTTGTTCGATATTCGTTCCGTCGTTCTACGCCAGCTTGAATAATCCATTTAGCATACTCTTCCATCTTCAGCATCTTCCTCGATCTCCTCTTGTAAGGGTACGTATTCTTTGCTTTTGCCTAGAGGCTGGTCGTGGCCACTTTCGTACGCGTACGTATCCATTCGATCTATCCAACCGATTCTCATCTGGAAGTGCAGATGCTGGTAAAGTTTCCATGGCTCACCTTGAAGGTGGACT
The DNA here is from genome assembly GCA_012977825.3 of Pteromalus puparum. Classification (NCBI taxonomy): domain Eukaryota; kingdom Metazoa; phylum Arthropoda; class Insecta; order Hymenoptera; family Pteromalidae; genus Pteromalus; species Pteromalus puparum. Next base: position 58,322,501 of record CM053170.1, read on the forward strand.
TGATCTTCAGCAGGCTCTAGTCCCATCCACGGCTAATGCAGCGGAAGGCAATACTCTTCATCGCCCTCGTCGTTCATTTCGTCTCCTTCGTACGCCCGTTGAAAACGATCGGCTTCTTCCTCATCTCTAGGGACATGTCTCATGAAAATCACGTTACCTTGGTTGTCGGTGTGGATAATTTCATATACAACCTCATCATTCATTTCAAAGATCAGCCGTTGTCTATCATCTCTTACTTCTTCCTCGTCGTAAAGGTCGCGCAAATCGAAAATATCTATCGTATTTACACAAGGTAACCAGTAGTCGTCAGCATGCAGGGCCTCATACCTTCTGTCCAATCGGATCTCTTCAATTTCTTCAGCAGTACGCGTTTTACGTACATTTTTCATTGTGTAAGTTCTAAAAATACTGTTCTTGATACAGACAAACAAAATTTCGATTGCCAGAAAACTGTAGCCCCAACCTAGTCTGTCGATTAAATTATGATCATGCGTTTAAATTAAATCGAAAGAATGTAGATATTTAAAGATATATTTTGCGATATATATCTACCTTGTTTTAAAAAATCTACGCTGCTGTCATAGCAGTACTTCTGCGTTTGCTGTTCATGCTAGAGGGCTGTGTGTTACGCCTATACTATACTGCTAAATGCTTCTACTGCTACGTTACACTTCAGTCTGAAGGTGCTAGTACTGCCACTAACAGCAGAGTCTGTTCGACGACGAGTGTGTATCTCGTTGTTAAGGCTTTCACTTTATATACATCTCAAACTCTGGTCATCTCTCTTATCCCTTCTTCGTTCTTTTTCACCCCCTACTCACAAGCTCTCTTTACCAGGGGCTAGGTGTTTGCAAGGATGCCGAGAAAGTTATTACCTTGACGTCGTGACAATAAAGACACCATGTGTTTGTTTTCTTACCTATAGCGCTGTGAGCCTTGTTGGATAAATGAGGTAAAGCAGAGGATTACAATAAATAATGGTTGAGTATTTATTTATCTTCATCTATGTACAGCTACTATGGTATATATATATACGCCGTGTACACCATATGTACTGTACGACGGCTCGAAACCAAGAGAGCGATGTGCGAGACTCGTACAGTCTCGGCACCGCTAGTAGTCATGTGACTTACACACATACCGCGAGAGGAGATACTTGCATGTGTGTGTCCCCTCACACACTCGTCAGCGCGCTCTATACTATACATACAGTCAAATGTACTATATTCTCAATAAGCCTCCTAAATTTTCACTTCGAAGGAAGACTTGAAATAATTTAGCCAGAAAGTTTTTACCTTGACGTCGTGACAATAAATACACCCTGTGTTTGTTTTCTCACTTATAAAGCTGTGTCTCGTAAATTTTTGCTTCGAAAGGAGACTTGAAATAATTTAAACACAATATATTAATTTTTGTTAAATTTAAATTTATTTATACGAATAAATCAGAATCATTTATTTATTTCTATGAGTCTTACATTTAAAATCTACATCCAACTGTGTTGCTTTATAACTCGCTAAATAGTTGAACACCTAAACTTAATAGATAAATTTCTTTTGCATACAGCACAACCGACACATGAACATCTCTGTACAGAAATCTTTTCAAATACAGTCTAGGAGACATGAGGATCCCCAACATTCTACAATACAGCATAAAACGCTTCTTTTTTAAACAGGCTCGTCTATTTTTGACATTATTTCGTTTTATTGACGCTAATGGCAAAGCTGTTCTGACGTGACTAAACTATTTCGAAAACTCCGGTACAATTTTGCCCTAGAAACAAAAGTTTTTTTCTTAAAACTACCAAAAGCCTAAAATACGCGCCAGCATGTATAATATGAACGTATTTGTTAGCATTTTTCGCTATAGACGCCTTACATCAAGAAGTGCTGAAACACTCATCGGATACACACGTATACTGATGAATTTATAAGAATATTTAGTGCGACTTTTGCATTTTCTTTTACCTTAAAAATTTTAACGTGGATGAAGCCGTCTATTAATAAAAAAAAGAGTCATCAAGATCAACAACTTTTTTACTTTACTAGCTTTTTTATCCGACTATCTGTCACTGTTCAGCATGCTCTTTGCTCAGACGTGCCGCTTCTACCTGCAGCTTCTGTTCCATAAACTTATCCCACTTCGTCCTTTCTTCAATAATATATCCAATTTGTTTTATTAGATCGCTTGTCACTCTGGTAATAAATTCCTTTGTTTCGTTTTCTTTTACATCTGAGAAAGGCATCGCCTCTGTAAAATTACACATTATTTTTAAATACCTCTATTGAATTAGAATTAGTCAATAATAAATATTTTTAAATACTTACTTAGTAGGTGAAAACGCGTGATAAGCGTTTGCTCGATATCCCTGTGCTCTATTCTATTTGCCGTTGCCAAGTACTGCCACGCTATATATGATGCCAAGTTACACTCGTGGATACATTTATTATAAAATGTTATACATCCTTTAACTCGCTAAACGCCAAAATGTACAAAAAATCATACACCAACTTCTTCAGAGTCTCCGTGCACATCCGCAACCACTACGTTCGATCAAACCTCGCCTAGACAAGGTCTTGCTAAACATGCTAGCGCTGCGCATCGACCCAATAGGAGATGGAAGGTTCGCGTTAAGTCAAACAACTCTCCCGACTTATTGGCGACGTTTAAGTCCTTAAGTGCTAGGATATATAACATTTCTCGTGCAAGACCAGGCGGTGTCATATCCAGTATTTGCGAGCACCACTCGTTGTTAAACTTACGCTCTCTTAGGCGTTTTTGCTGTACACACGATAAAGATGCACATTCAGACACTATACCGCGGAAACTCGCGACCAGCTCGTCAGACTCCTCCGATTTGTGATCACATACAACTTCATGACAACGAGCCATTACGACTATCTTCCTATGTTTCTCTATACTTCTAAACACGGTGAATCCTGCACGAGGCTCCAGAGTAGATTAAATGACAACACGGCCGTCTCCAGAGCCTTTATATTGCTTGTCCCGAGACCTACTTTCCTCTTTCCGAACTTTCACCCCCTATTTTAAAAGAATACTACCAAGATGTCAAACACTTTCTCACGGATCCCACCCGTGGATCGCGCAGACGACTCCAAGCTTTCCACATTTTCAAATGATCGCAAATGCGCACATTTGCGAAAAATATGTCAGGCACTAGGGCTATATGCTTTATGCAGAGGTGTCGGTATGCACCTTTACACCCCGTCGTTCTGTCTCGAAACCAGGCCACCCCCGCTTGCAATGCACATGGCCCACAGTTGCGCTATGTACGAAAACATGCTTTACAGTTCAAGTATAATCGGTCACAACAGTCATACAATCGCACGTTCTCTAAATTATGGGGGGTCAGTATATTTGCATCTTTACACCCGTAGAGACATCTTGAGACCCGTCTTGCGACATTTGGCTATCCACATGGCCTGCATTCGAGGCATTTTCGAAAGACGTGAAATTTTTCTCTACGTGCAGGGGCCCCTCTATAAACTTTATATTTTAACTACGTGTGGGTGAGAAAAAGTACAGATAGCTACAGTTAAAAAAAGATTATCTTAAAAGAAAACATCTTGCCAAGACACCACTCGTCCCCTCTTAGCAGTAGCTCAGGCTTCTACACGATGCTCGCTTTTCTCGCCCCTACACACATCAGTTCTCCGCCAGCTAGCGCAGGAATCACATCTAAAATATTTGAATCACGCGTCGTGTCTGTGTGTGTTTGTGCGATTAACTGCAATAATGGCTCAAGCAATGCTAAAACGAAAGGACACTTTCGAAGAGCTGTCAGAAGAGCGCGGAAAGAAAAAAATAATCATGTTGGAGGCGGCACACAATCGAGAAGTTACAACACCGAACTTTAGTGTATTAAAATCAGTTTACGCGTTAAACAACTCAAATTCAAAAAGAATCAGCGTCGGCCTGCAACAAAACGATACCACAGACACTTTTTATCCAACTTTTAAACTTCTCAACCATCAGTATTCCTACGGCTTGATTTTAAGCGTCACCGCATGGATCACTCTTTTGAATAATCTTGAAAAAATTACCACATATTTTGACGGAGATATCACCAACAATCCCGATAAAATTGCTCTTGATGACAACACGGAGATACGTTTCACAACTTCCTACGGCGTAAAATCAATTCTCTTCGACAAAATTTTAAAAGAACCTTCTAACAAGAGAAAAAAATTTTTCACGCCCGCAACTGTGCTACAAAAACGTACTTTTGAAGGACTCGAAAAATCAAGCATCTGTATCGACGAACGCTATCGCCGCTTGCAACGCATCGCATCATCAGTCAATAACTGCGCAGATTACATCATAGAAGAGCTTTCATGCTTTGTTAAAAAAGAAGATCTTTACGACACCGAACCAGAAAATCTTTTTAAACGCCGTCTTGAAAATAATACAATAACTATACGACAAAATGTTCAAAATCAGTTTGACGCCTCGAAAGACACTTACTTTTTAAAATATACTACTTCGATATTTTATATCTAGAATTAACAACATTGTATGTAAATAATTTACAAAAATTACTTGTAAAAATGTACGAAAACCAAGTTTGAGTTTTTCAAAAATCGTCTGCTTCAATAAACATTTTTTACTCTTAAACAGTAATCTTATTTATTTAAAAACCCACATATTCCTATATTTTTCCCGAGACAACAATCCCAAAGAATCTATGACCTTCTACATCACCATCTGGAAATCTGCCCCCGTTCTTGTTTTCCCGCGAATCACGTAAATGTAGAGCCAATGACGTCCAACAAATGTTCACCCCCCGCGCTCTCTACGGCACGCTTTCCTGCATTAATAAGCGCACATGTTTGAGAAAGCTGCAAACATCTTGCACTACGCCACGCGCGCGACCATAAATAAAAGTCCCCCACATTTCCGCTCTCAGCGCAAGTCCCCGGACCCAAGCCCTATACATTTTTCTATACCCCTAATACGACGCGGGAAATCCGACAACGCTTGAAAATATCTCTCTCTCTCTCTCTCTCTCTCTCTCTCTCTCTCTCTCTCTCTCTCTTACTGTTGAGAATAAGCGAGCAGACTTCTGACAACCGCAAAGACGCTATGCTCGAAGCATGATGGGACTGCTTCCCCCTCTCTATCTACTGCGGCCAGCGTCGATATCGCGGCTGCGGCGGTGGCGCTCACTTCTCTGTATGCTCTTGCCCGAGATAGACGCGTCCGCGCTACATTGTAATCTTTGTACAGTTGTTCATTAGTTTGATACATAGTTCATATTTTGTAATAAACAAGATTGAAGGTAAGCTCGAGTGTTGTATAAAATCCAACGTAACCAGAAAACAGTGTTTTACTTTTTACTCCAAGTCACGCCAGGTTAAGCTCAACAGGTTATGGGCCCAGCACGCTTCCACTACGCTGCTTGGGATTATCTAGACCTGCGCGTGTACTTGAGAATAACTCGCGAGTGAAGTGCCAAATACGGGTTTGCCTTTTTAGGAGATAAAACCATTGAAGGTGCATAGCTGGAGGGAAAGTTCGAGAACAAAGTTCGACGTGCTCCCGTTTCCGATCAGCGACGGTCGACACCTGAGGCAGAGGAAAGGACCAAGGAGACGACCCGCTGCCTTTTGTTTCCCGAAAGCGCCTTTTCAGCTCGAGTGCCGTGTCCGATCAGGCAAGAAAAATATCCTTGCAGATGCCGAAGACACGAGGTAAGTCATAGTGTTTCGGTCACAAAGTGCGCGAGTGAAAATTTTTGCGAGAAGACGACAGAATCTTCATGAAGCAAAATTCGTGGCGCGGCATGTGACAGAGGCGATTCCGAGAATCAGCCCGAAGCCGGTAACGTGTTTGAGCATGCCTATGCGCGCGCGTCGAATCAAAATGGCGGCGCCCGGCAACGCGGGAGAAAGAAGCTGTTGGCGCGGGAAAGAGAAGTCGTTGACGCGGTCAAGCGCGAGCGCGATCTTGCTCACAGTGTACATGAGAGCGCCGAGGCGAGTTACTTCCTCGTGCGCGCAAACGATGGCGCTAGTTCCGCTAATCAAAGCTTGACCGCACATACGTAAACAAACGTGAATGCTCGAAAATGCAATGTTGCAAACTGAGAACAACAGCTTGAATTTTCAATTGAAAATTAATTCTCGAACATAGCTTTAAACTATGTTACGACGCGTTAATCGAATCGGGAAGCAGATATGTATATTAAAATTAGACTTAAGTTCGACTAACACTTTTAAATGAAAAATTGCAATTTTTTAAGTCCGATTAAAATATCATGAAACAGTTAACTGATTAGCTTGAATTTAACAGATGAGAAAAACGTGCAGCTGTTTCTGCTGCTCCANATTTCTGCTGCTCCAGGACCGGGAGCTGGAAATTTCAGAAACATACCAAGATGACTCCTTTTATCCGGAGATGGATATTGATGGAGATATCTATATAATGACGTCAAGCGGTAAAAGATTCGATTTAGGTAAAGTTTGAATTTGTCTGATAAGCTCGAAAACTAAAACTCGATCTTCCACAACAAATATGTACATATTAAATTTAATTTTTGTTTTAATAAAAATAGCATGCTGTTCAGTTCCAAAATTAAATGTTGGCCAGTACATGCAGGGTAGTGTATGTTGTTGCTGCTACACTGTGTGTGCTGAAGAATCATTTTTTTTTTTTTTTTTTTTTTTAACAAACAGGCAATTAGCATTGTTTTCTTGATTGTTGTTCGTCAACTAAGCACATGTTTAATGAATTGCTACACGTGATAGAGTGCTTATTTAGATTGTCGTTCGTCAAAACAAACAACTCATTTACAAAATGTTCCTAGATAACTCTCTCGTCGAGGAACGATTACTGGAATCCGTGAAGAAGGAGATCAATAGGATTCGAACTGAAGCGGTGGACTCAGTTGAAGCGGTTGACCCAAACCAACGTGGGAATACCTCGTCCCCAAGCTGGATGTCAAGGAAGTGACTGCTGACGGTGGGCTGGCCAATAAGTTCGAAGAGGAAAATGATAAAAAGTTCGATTCTGCGGAAGACAGCTGGAAAAATAAGTTTGAGATAAGCTTGAGAGGTAAATCCACCCCAGTTGTTAAATCAAATGTACCAATAACACTGGATTTGGGACTGAACAAAATCCGTCAAGAAGAGGGGACAACTAAGCTTAAAAAATGTTCTTTGAACACTAGTAATGAAACTGTTGAAATTTCAGAAGTAATGGCCAAGCTGGATAAGCTGGAAAAGGAAAATAGAGAATTAAGAGGGATGATCGAAACTGAATGTAATCGAGTACACGATGATGTAGTCGAGGAGTTGATCAGGCATAAGTATGATGTGCAAGAAAACTACAGCTGGATGGAAGAAAAGATACAGTTTTGGGCAGAACAAGATCGACTTTACGAGGAGAAACAAATTCTATCAGCTGGAAAAACTGCACAAAATCACAGCAAACCGTCAAATCAGAACACTGCAGCTGAGACAGTCACGAACACCCACGTGAGTAAAGAATTCTTAGCAAAATTAGTTCAAGATGAAGTTAATAAAATAGATTTGAATAAAAGCACTAGTGTAAATGAAAAGATTCAAATTGAAATAACAAATAGAGATAGTACTTTTCGGAGAGAATATAAATTAACGCAAAACTTGAATATTAATACATTCTTAGATTTCTTGACTTCGGAATTAACTCTTGCTGATTTGCTGTATGTAATTGATTCGACGGTTCAGCCAGCACGCGTGCCTGATCAAACAAAGCTGGAAAAAGATCAAGTTCGAGTTCGAGACATATCATAAATAGGATTGATATATCTTAATACGAAAAGGTATCGGAGATCCGGGATCCTCTTGAATTGCTCGATGAATTTAAACGTATTAAAGAAAATGAATTAAGCGTTTCTACTAGAAGCATAAGAAAAGAGTTGCATACTATTCGATATAATCCACATAAAGAGAAAGCATCAGCTTTCTGGGACAGATTTGACAGATTAGTTCGACTATATAANATATAATCCACATAAAGAGAAAGCATCAGCTTTCTGGGACAGATTTGATAGATTAGTTCGACTATATAAAAAGTTGCCCAACACACCTTCCTTATCTGAGGAAGAGATATGCGATGCATTTTTTGAAGCCATTGTCGTACACTTACTTCAAGTCAAAGAGTCCGAGTTTTTGAATAAAAATACGACTGGCAAACTCTTAACTTTGAACCAACTTAAAGATTATATTGTGCGACAGGAAACAGCTCAAATTGGATCAAATGAATTAGCTGGAAAGTCTACCGAAGCTGGAGCTAACTACGTGTCTGATCCTGCGGCACTTTGCTACAAATGCGGTAACAAAGGCCACCATCAGGACGAATGCACAAGGTCAGGGAAGATGTGCTTCAGATGCAAGAGTTATGAANGTCAGATGCAAGAGATATGAAGGGCATGTCCGTGCAAACTGCCCATACACGGAGAATCAGCTGGAGAAGATTTTGAAGGAGAATGATAGCCAAAGAAGGTATGAATCCTCAATTTCTAATAGGGGTGGTAGACGTGGTGGCTTTAGTCGTGGTGTAAAACGACGCAATAACGAAGCACCTAAGGGTAGCAACCCTAAGAAAAACAAGTCCGATAGAGGCCATGCCCGAGGCAGATCACGGGGGAGAGGTAGACAAAACAGACAAAGCAATAATAGCTCTACCAAAGCCTCCGAATCTGGTGAGTGTACAGGTCTGTATGTAGACAGTACGCCTCTCAACGCGGAAGAAAGCGATAAAACCAAATTGATTAGATTTCTGGCGGACTCTGGTGCTACGGAGCACATGACTAATTCTAGATTAATTTTTAAAACGTTTGATAATACTAAAAGGCTTGATATTAAATGTGCAAATGACAATGATTCAGCGATTATAAAATCGGAGGGAGTAGGTAACATCTCTGGTTACACCAAAAATGATGATTTCTTAAGCTTGAAAAATGTAATCTACGCTAAGTCATTGTCGGAAAATTAAGAAATCATTAAGAAAATTTGTTGATAAGGGTTTAGGTATTTACTTGGATAACAAGAAAATCGATATTTTTGATCCGGTATCGAAAACGATTTTTGTCTCTGGAATATATGAGCAACCTTATTGGGTAATAGAGTTAGAGACAAATAACTCGGATAAAAACGAAAATGATAAGGTAAATAGGGTTGTTGCATATATAACCACAAAGCGTCGTGAATATCCGACCGTAAGTGTTGTGCCCAATAAAAAGAGCGGATCTGCAATTAAAGAGATAACTCGTGAACAAGACAAGCTTGAAAATACTGAGATGGATAAAAATAATAAGTTTGATGAACCAATGCAAATTGACACTGAACTAGATGTAGAAGTAAACAAAGATTGTTCCTTTCCCCGGATCTCCTCGGAGTCCTTGGCGGGGAAAAGGAAGCGAATTGGCGTTAGCCCCAACGTTCAACCGTTTGGTGGCCCTGAAAAGGGCCGGTTGTGTATTGACGGTCTAAGCTTGGCGAGGCTTAAGGGCTCGCTGTGGCGAGCGGTGACGAGGCCGCTTGAATAGCTCCTTGAGGGAGAGGAGACGGCTCCTCGAGCGGCTCCTGTGCTTTTCTGCCGTCGTATGCAGTTGTGCCTTCCTCTCGATGATCACGGCACGGGCCCGCTGTGCGCGCCGCTGGGCAGCGCTCAGTCGCCGAGGGTCCCGGAGCTCCGGCAGGCGGAACAGGTCCTTGCTCTCGCAGATGATGTTGCGGACCGGAGGCACGTGGAGCGGTCGAGGGCAGGTAGGTTTCCTTGCGGCGACCGCTCTCTCTGCGTCTAGACGAAGCTGCTCTGCGGCGGATGGTCGCAGCTCAAAAAGCTCCTCCTCCTCCGTCAGCTGGAGCTGAACTGTCCTTGGCGGGTTGCGGCGCACGGGAGCGGGGGCGCTCTGAGAGTCGGCCAATATGACCGGCCGGTACCTCTTATGTACAGGAAGTTTCTTAAAGCGTTCAGGGTCGAACTCCTCGAGCGTCCGTATGCCGTGGAGTAGCACTAGCCTTGGAGCGGGCTTGGCAGCAGCGTCGGGCTTGGCCGCGGCGATGCCAGGTGCGGAGGTGGTATTGGCACTGGCGGACTGGGCGGCGACGGGCTTGGCGGCGACGTTCGTAGATTTCTTGCGCCGTTGGTTGCGGGCCCGTCGTTGCTCCTCGGTGCGCACACGACCCATGTATCGCTCCCTCCTTTGTTAAGGCTAACTAGCGTCCTATAGCCTAAAGGCGCGGCTACCCGTTGCCAGGGACCTCTTAGTCGGCTTCCCAGGACAAGTCAACCGGGAAGCGTTTCAGATGGATCCTGGTCGTGCAGCCGTGGCGCGTCTAGTTAGGCCTTTGCCGAGCTCGTGCCGGGATAATTCGACCGGCTCTCACTCGGCTCTGCAGTCACGAGGACTGACTTGCGTTCGAGGTAGTGGAGGGGGGATACAGGGTTGCGGTGGAAGTCGTGTCCGGGAGCCAAGGCTTCGTCCGGTCGTCCGACTCGCACGGCTGCCTGCGAGAGACTGGCTGCCTCGTGCGCTGCTCGGTGCTATAGTCCGAGAGCGCGGACCTCAGAGAGCGCCCCGGGGGCTCGATGCTCCTTCGCGGGTTGTCGTAGGAAGGGGTCTTGAAGAAATTCCCAGAGCCGAGGTAAGATGGAGAAACTTCTTTATTTTTGATCGGGACCCTAGGCTGACCGTCCGGTAGGTGGCGTCTCGACTCGCTGGCCGAGTGCGAGAGCGGGAGAGGTCTACACCGAGCGGAGGCCGGGAGACGACTGGTGCGCGAGCGAGAGCGCGGCCGCCTTTTATAGGCTTGCGGCGTTCTGCTCCGACGCGTGCGCGGAGTGGGGGGAAAGATCGTGCGCAAGGGACTATGGGAGAGCGGGTATCAAGATAGCAACGAGCTATGCTCTAGCTATTCAAATTTTGAGAACACATTGAAAGACGGAAAAATAAGTAACTTAACTGAATCAATTTTGCTCCAAAAAGAATAGATTGCGAATCTAATATCAGTAAAATCAATAACTTGTTTTACACTAATAAAGCTATGTTATGGCATATGAGATTGGGACATGCTTCGTTGAAAAAGTTGAAAGAATTCCAAAGCAAATTTCCAGATTGGAAAAGCTTGAAGGAAATTAAGTTCGATGAGTCTGTACTTGATTTCGAAGTTTGTATTGTGTCAAAATTCAATAATGTTATGATCGGGTTCGGGTACCGAGCAATGCTTACAGATGCGAACCAATCATCAATTGCAGGACTAAGACGGACCCGTCTCTTGAACAATCTCCTTTTCATTCCAATTATCCATCTTATTTGCTCAACATAGGGTTGGTCGAAAAATCCATCTTCAGACAAGAGGGGGGAAAATTGACATGCCGTGGAACCTCACCTCAAGTCCCTGCTTCGGTATTCACCTTCACGCTCACGGGAAAAACCACAGCTCAAAAGAACCGTGAGCAGAGCAGTCTTCATTATCGGGTGTCTCTCTCAGTGTAAGTCCCAAGACGATTGATGTTGACTATCTTGGGTTTGTGGCTTGGTGAACGACGAATACAATAAACGACGTCATTGATTTTTCTTACAACTTCCCAAGGTCCTTCCCAATTTGACTGAAGTTTTGGTGCTTTTCCTTTGGTTCTTCGAGGGTTAAAGAACCAAACTTTTTGGCCTTGGGAATATTCAACGTTGAGAGCTCGTTTGTCGTACCAAGACTTCGTCTTTTCAGATTGTAAGTTTATCCGGTCTCGTGCCATTTTATGGATCTCGCCGAGTTTCCTCCGAAGCCTGTGTACGTAGTCCCCGTCTCCTTCAATCTCAACCTCCTCTGGTAGACACCCTCGAATCAAGTCCAAAGGAAGCCTCAGATCAAAACCGGTGTACATCTCAGCTGGAGTAGCTCCGGTCGTCGCATGTTTGGAGGACCTGTAAGCTAACAAAAATAGTGAAACCAACGATCCCAGTCTTTCTGATTATCATGTATGTATTTTGTGAGATAGTGTAGAAGTGTTTGGTGTTGTCTTTCTACTTGTCCATTCGACTGTGGATGTAATGGTGTTGTTCTTGTCTTCTTGATTCCTAACAATTCAGACAAATTTTTAATTAATTTCGAATCAAAATTCGTTCCTTGATCAGTATTTACTTCCAAAGGTATCCAAAATCTATTTGAGATCCTATTAATTCTTCCAACATGATAATCAATCAGACAAGGGTGTGTGTGTTGGAGTCTTGTTAAATTCTGTTGAACTTGCTCCAGAAAGTTCAACATAACCTAGTTTCCCTGGCCACTCATTCGAGTTGGACAATGCGAACTAATATGACCTTTCTGACTACACAACCAGCATTCAACATTCTTAAAGAAATCTTGAGATTTCTGTTTGACAAAAGATTGAGGACCTTTAGACTGAGAATTTGAAGAGTTGATTCCAGTCTTGTATGTGTCATTCTTATTCCTTGAGGCATCTCTCCTATTTAAATCACGAATAACTTTTATTTTCATAGCACGAGCAAGAGCAACTTTGAGAGAAGTTATCCTTTCCATACGAAGGACATCCTTGGTCGTCAAATCAAAAATAGCAGAAAGAAATTGGGTACAAGCAATTTTATCTTGAACTTCAAATGAACATTCTGGATAAACCAAAGTAGTAAGTCTCTCAAGATCAGCAGCCAATGTTGGGAGATCTTCATCGAAACGTTGACGCCTATTCTGTAATTGTGTGTGATAAGTAGGTGCCAAATGTTTATCACCGAAACGAAGTTCAAGACGTGACACCAAACTATCGAAATTCGAAGAAGTAGAATCAGATTCAACAAGAATTGATCTTGCCCTTCCTTTCAAACAAGAAATAAGAGCTACAGTTTTAGATTCAGATGTCCAATTATTTGCTTTAGCAATGACTTGAAATTGAACTAAGAATTCACGAAGAGGCGATGAACCATCGTAATCACTAACTTTCAATTTTAAACCCAAATCTGTTCCTGAGTGGATAGGTTCAATGTTCGGTAAAACAGAATTGCCTACATTGGAGTCTACACCACGTGTTCCAGTAATCAATGATCAATAACAGGGGTTCTAAACCCTAACCTATTCTGATTCGGAAATAATCCAATGTTATTGACTTTAGTGTTCTCTGTTTCTGTTGTGTGTGAATGTGTGTTTCTATTTTGTAAACGACTTAGCTGATTGATTTGTTGTTGTAGTTCTCGCAGTTCTGCCATCAATCTGTTATTCAGAGCTTGTAGTCTCGCTATCTCCTCGTTCAAAGCAGTCCTCTGTTCTTGGTCATTAAACATTTCTCTCCGAACCGATTGATCTTCCAATCGGTGAATCTTATCTTCAAGTTCCTCATTGAGGCGACGAGCATCCAATAGTTCTGTTTCACGAACGTGGAGTTTCCTTTGTAAATCCAATGCATCCTCGTTGCAATGCCCCCTCAATCTGCGCTCTTCTTCGAGTTCTTGAGTAATTTCCTCTATCCGTCTCTTCAATCCTGCTATCTCCCTATTCGCTGCAGTGAGTGATGGTTGAGGTGATGGAACTGGTCGAGTATTGATTGGTGTTCTTGTAACCATTGTAATCTTGCTGGAACGTAAATGCATAAATCTTCACTTATCACTTCCCGAAAATATTATCCCGGACGAGCCCCCAAAATGTTATGATCGGGTTCGGGTAATAAAGATGTCAACACGTATTTATAGAAAAGCACACATAAACTCAGACTCTTTATTCGAACGTAAACCCAACTGTTCTCATCATCTGTCACGATCAGACTAAACATAAACAATAACATCCGCGACGTCGTTGATCTCGTTGCTAAGGGTCGCTATGCGCAATTCTCAGCGTTCGAATCGCGCAACCTTCGAGCTCGGTCATAACAATAAGCTACCTTTCAGTTCGACTAGACAGAGATCGAGTAAACCTCTGCAAATTGTTCACGTAGACACAATGGGACCGATCAGTCCAGCAACACATCCGAAGAAATACAGATTCATATCTGTATTTATCGATGACTATTCACGACTTGCGATGGCGTATCCAATGAAACACAAGAGCGAGACGGGTTATTGTCTCGAATCTTTCGTTAAAATCTCGAGAAATTGATTAGGATATGACGCTAAGTTCTGTTACCTTAGATGCGATCAAGGTACAGAATTTACTGGAGGGTATACACAAGAAGTTCTCGATAAGTTTGAAGCAGAGCTACAGTTGGCTAGCCCAGATACACCTGAGCATAATGGAGTGGCTGAACGTTTTAATCAGACGGCGATACTCGCCTACCTGAGAACATGTGGGACCTTGCCATGAATGCAGCCGTCTATTTCTATAATAGGACTCCTCATAGCTCGAATGAAATGATACCGCCCTTGCAGATGTTCAAACCAGACTTTAAACTTAATCTGGAACAACTAAAGCGATTTGGTTGCATAGCCTATATCAAGGTACAAAGGAAAACAGGACCTAAGTTTGATCAGCTGGGAAAACGAGTAGTATTAATTGGCTATAAACCAACTGGGTATTTATTCTTAAAACCCGAAGAAGGAAAATACTACGAAAGCAGAGATGTTCGATTCAATGAAAAGCTTGTATTTGGAGACAAATACAATAAAAGGAGCATTAAGGATTGGGCAAATCCAATGGAAGAAATAAATAGAGAAACATGGCTCGTTAAGTTCGATGAAGACGATGCAGTTTTGATCTCTGAAACGGAGGGAGAAAAACGGCGAAGAGGTCGCCCAAGAAAAGTAAAAGAAGTCGAATGTTCACCAGAGTCACAGGTACTTGGATCCGAATTAAACTTGCTGGAAAGTGATGAACTGAAGGCGTTCATAGCAACTGTGGAGAATGATCCGAATTCCTACAGAGAAGCCATGAGTACGAAAAACAAGCTTGAATGGCAAAAGGCTATTAGGAGAGAATTAGACTCGATGGAAAAGAACAAGGTCTGGACACTTGTCGACAGACCTGTGACTCACGAAGGAAAAAGACCTAACATAATAGACTCAAAGCGGGTCTTAAAAACAAAAGTTGGACTGAATAACGATAACAAGTATAAAGCTCGACTTGTGATATGAGGTTTCAAAGATCAAAACCATTACAAATTAATGGAAACATATGCACCAGTTTCTCGGCTACCTCTGATTAGATCAGTGCTAGTAATCATAGATAAGTTTGATCTTGAAGTGAGACAGCTTGATGTTAAAACAGCTTTTCTGAATGGAACAATCGACAGCGAAATTTACATGGAAATACCTGAGGGTATTGATGTCTCACCAGAAATCAGACGAAATAAAGTCTGTAAGATTCAACGTGCTTTGTACGATTTGAAAATACCCTGCTAAAACAATTCCATTGTAATCGGTAAAAGTCGATAAAATTGAATGGCAAGCCTTAATCGCGTTTTTTCCAATAAAACTCAATTAAATTCCATTCTAGATAGATAAAAAAACAGCAATTAAAATCGATAGATTTTTCTATAGAATTTAATAGACTTTAATTAATTTAATGGAATTTAATTGAGTTTTAATGCGAATAAGGCGATTAAGACTTACCATTCAATTCGATAGAGAATCTTATGGATTTTAATAGACTATTTTTAGCAGGGTAAGTCCGAAAAAGTGGTATGAAAAATTCACTGAAGTTGTAATAAAACTAGGACTAAAGTCTCATGATTCAGAGCCCTGCCTCTTTACTTGGCGCAACAATGAGAAATATCTGATAATGTTGCTGTATGTTGATGATATACTAATAGCCAGTAATGACACACATAAACTGGATGAAATTACATCAAAACTTAAGTTGGAATTTGAAATGTCTGACATGGGAGAGCCCAAGAGCTTTCTTGGCATTGAAATAAATAGGTACAGGAAAAATCAAACGATGACTTTGACTTAGGAGAATTACATTGATAAAATGTTGAAACGTTTTGGATATAGTGAAATGCATCCTCAGAGAACGCCAATGGTGACAAATCGAGAAAGGCGAGAAAGAGAGGAAAGCGAAAATCAGCTGGAAAATACAATAAACAAAACAAACGGTCCTTACAGAGAAATAGTAGGTTCTCTCTTGTACCTTGCTAATACTGTACGTCCCGACATAGCATATGCGGTGAATGTGTTAAGTAGACATCAAATAAATCCCACTGATGAAGAGTGGAAAATGGTGAAACGAGTCTGTAGATATTTGAAACACACCAGAAGTCTGGGTCTTAAGTTCGAAGGAAAGCTCGATAATTTACAAGGGTTTTCAGACGTCAGTTTTGTTGATTGCAAGGGCTCGATTACAACGAGTGGCTTTGTCATCAAACTCTATGGTGACACAGTGGCGTGGAAAACCCACAAACCGCAATTCGTGGCCTTGTCGAATTGTCAGGCTGAGTACGTTGCGATGAGCGAAGCTTGTCAGGATATGATATCCCTGCATAATTCGTTAAGTTTGATTCTGAAAACCTCCTTTTTACCCATGACTCTGTGGTGCGACAATAAAGCTGCTGAGGCTAGTACTCAAGTAAGCAGTACAAATAAACTCAGACATATGACTGTAGTCAGAGAACACTTTGTCCGAGAATGTGTAGCCAGAAATCTAGTCAAAGTCAGTTGGATTGCTTCGAAAGACCAAATAGCAGATATATTCACAAAGGCGCTGCCTTTTGAATTACATGCTAAATTAACTAAATTACTCTTGAATTATTATTTAAAATATTAACGTTTATTTGCTTTCTTTCAGGCGCTAAACCGTGATGCTGGACGACGTCGTTGAAATCTGCTCGGGAGGGAGTGTTGAGAATAAGCGAGCAGACTTCTAAAAACCGCAGAGACGCTATGCTCGAAGCATGATGGGACTGCTTCCCCCTCTCTATCTACTACGGCCAGCGTCGACATCGCGGCTGCGGCGGCGGCGCTCACTTCTCTGTATGCTCTTGCCCGAGATAGACGCGTCCGCGCTAGATTGTAATCTTTGTACAGTTGTTCGTTAGTTTGATACATAGTTCATATTTTGTAATAAACAAGATTGAAGGTAAGCTCGAGTATTGAATAAAATCCAATGTAACCAGAAAACAGTGTTTTACTTTTTACTCCAAGTCACGCCAGGTTAGATTAAGCTCAACACTTACGCTCTACCTCTGTCAAACTACTGCTCTCCTAACACACTAAGGGCTCATAATTTCACAATTGCGCAATTACACCCTCTTCACAACGTCTCTAATACTCAACTCCGCAATCCGCACCAAAAATTTACAACTTTCGAAATTTACAAATAAATTATTATAAATAAACATTCAATTGTTCATAAAATCTTCTATAGCAAAATCGCCTCTCAATCTCTTTCACTTACCGTATTTCACCATTATTTACAATAAATTGTTCAACAAATTTGCAATAAACTAAGACCCCGGGCGATGCCATGCCCCCGACACACAGCCCCTCCACAAATCTCCGAGCTCAACCTCCCCCAGTCTGGCGATACCGCGCCGCAGCCGAAAATCCCCTCCATCAGACCCCCATCTCACCCTCCCCCATCTGGCGATACCTCGCCACAGCCGAAAATCCCCTCCAGCAGACCCCGAGCTCACTCTCCCCCCATCTGGCGATAACGTGCCCCTACTACTTAAATGCATTCAGCTTTATTGTATATACTTTTGATTTATCTTGCTACTTTTGCATTTGAGGACATTTATTTCGATTAAAAAAGAAATTAATAAATAAATAGTATCAACAAGTATCAAAAAGTATCAAAAAAGTATCAAAAAGTATCGAAAAGTATCAAAAAGTATCAAATAGTATGAAAAAGTATGAAAAAGTATGAAAAAGTATCAAAAAGTATGAAAAAGTATCAAAAAAGTATGAAAAAGTATGAAAAAGTATGAAAAAAAAGTGAGCCGTCACGGGACGCCTGGCAGATGTGAAACATTGAAATTTATGGTTATTGAAAGAAGTTTATATAAAATAAAGTAAATAAATATTTTTTGTTTTGTAACATAAAAACTGAGTTTTATGAAGGTATGTAATGGAAAGGATGTTGTATTGGAGGAAGTGTAAAATGAAAGTAGCAATATTTTTGAAAATATATATATAGCGAGGACATCGTATAATTACGATCGAACTTCACTTAAGGTAAGTTCGTTTGATCGTCCAATTATACTTCGTCCTCGCTCTCCTACATTAAAATGTAGTTCTTTAGAGTATAATATTTCACCCCTTTTTTTTATGGTCTTTCTTGTAACACAGATCTAGCAAACTCACAGTTATTCGTAACAATTGGGCGATTATAAAACGAAACGCGAAAACTTGCGATTGTGCAGTCCAACCTGCAGTCCTTCGGATTGTATCTAGATCGATCCCTTTTAAGAGGGCCGCAGACGTAGCTGCGTGTCGCGTTGAGTGGGCTGTGAATACAGAAGTATCTACACCGCTCTTTTGTAAACACTTTTTAATCCATCTACTGATGGTTTGAGTAGTAATCTTATTATGTGGTTTCTTAAAACTAATGAAAAGCTGTTTATTATTTTTTCTTAATGATTCGGTCTTTTCAAGATATAACTTAATAGTAGAAGCGACGCAGAGTCTTGGTCTATTCGAAAAAGTAGGTATCTTTAAGCAGGGCTGGAAACGTCCAGGCCCTGACGTCTTTAAGATCTCCGGGATCATAATCTCTAGTCCGTTTTGGAGAATTCTTATATTATCGATATTTATCTTAGAGAGCGTCTGTGCTCGTTGCGCTGTGCTTAATGCTAATAAAACTATAGTCTTATAAGTGAGATTTTCTAGGCTAGAAGAATCTAAGTTTTCTAAATATTGTAACACTATAGAGACATCCCATGTTGTATCGTACTTGGGTCTTGTTGGACGAAGTTTAAAGACTCCTTTCATGAACCTAGTGATACTCGCGTGTTCCCCGACCTTGTCTTTGGCAATTAAAGATATTGCGCTTCTACACGAATTTAATGTTCCGTAGGAAGCCCCCGCATGGAATCTATCAGTCAAGAAACTTAAAACGAACTTTGGTTCAGTGTTTAGAAATTCGATATTTCTTCTTTGGCAAAATTCGTGCCATAATTTCAACGCATTTCCATACTGTTTTATTGTGGATTCGCTTAGCGAGGACATAACAATGTCTAAGGCATCTGCCGGGATGTCTCTCTTCGCAAAGGCTTGCCGGATACTCTGCATGCAATCAAATTTAAGTGTTCCGCTTGTGGATGCGTCTACGATCTACACGGGGATAATAATAAGTTAGGATTAGCGTTGAATATAAGCGGTGTCTCTAAAATCAAATTTTCAAGCAGAGGAAACCAGGGTTGGCTTTTCCACAGAGGCAATATTATGATACCTTCCGCCTTATCGTGTTTCATTTTTGCGAGAGTGCGTAAAATAAGTGAGAAGGGGGGAAACGCATAAAAATAGAGATTTGACCATACAATTGTGAAAGCGTCAATATAAGAAGCTTCACTTTCACGTTTCCAAGAAACAAAGGTTTTACATTTCTTGTTTTCTTTCGATGCGAAAAGATCGATTTCCGGTTCGCCAAAATGCTTCACAACTGTTCTATAGTATTTATCATTCAACTCCCATTCAATGTCGATATTTTTTATCCTAGATAGACTGTCTGCAACTACGTTTTGCTTTGTCGGAATGTATGAAGCTATCAGAATATTACCTCGGGATTCGGCCCATTTCCAGATTTCTCGCGATAATCTGTTATACTTATCAAACCTCACACCACCCATCTTATTAACGTAAGATAGGGCTGTCGTGTTATCCACACGTAATAAGATTTGAGAGTCTTTGATGTCCGAAGCTAATGATTCTAAGGCTAGTTTTATCGTGTATAGTTCTAAATAATTGATGTGCTGTTTTTGTTCATCTGGGGACCAGAACCCATAGATTTTTTTAGAATAGTTCCAGGCTCCCCAGCCTGTTGAAGATGCATCAGTGAATATGGTCATGGCGAAGGAGCCATCTTTTATACGGTGAATTTTTTCTAATATGTTCTCTTTCCACCAATTTAATTCCTGTTTCGCTCTATCCGATATGTTCATCATTTTGTCATAACATTTATCGTTAATGATTAAATGAAATATTTTTTCTTTTTCCAAAATTTTTGTGTACATCCATCTGTATTCGATGGCTGGACAAGCCGAGATTAGTTTACCAATCAATTGAGCATATTTTCTTATGCTACAACATTTGAGATTTAAGAATTCAACTAAAAGTTCATGAATTCCTTTACGTTTTTCATCCGGCAATAAAATAACATATTTTTGTGTGTCAATAATAAAGCCTAAAAATTGGCATGATGTAGATGGTGTGAGGTTTGATTTTTTATAATTTATGCGGAAACCGAACCATTTCAATAAACTTATTGTTTTGTTGATATTATCGGTACATTTGTTCGCAGAACTTTCTATACATAGAATGTCGTCTAGATAGATCACTGATGTAAACCCTAAGCTTCTTAGATATTTTGCTAGAACTTTCATTATTTTAGTAAAAATAAAAGGGGCCGTGCAAAGACCAAATGGCAAACAAACAAATTCATAGATTTTTTCATTGAATTTGAATCTAAGGAATTTTCTACTCTCTTCGTCTATAGATATCAGATAAAAAGCGTCTTCTATGTCGATTGAAGCTAGAAAATAGTTGGGAAATGTTAGATGTACGACTGTTTTCATGTCTTCAATTTTAAAATGGTGATTAACAACAAATTTGTTAAAACCTTTAAGATTTAGAATAAATCTAGAAGAGCCGTTAGGTTTTTTAACTAGAAAATAGGGTGATAAGATTTGGTCTTTACGTTCTGAACATTCTCTAATCGCTCCCTTGTTTAACAGGGTACTTAAACACTCTTGAACAGTCTGGGTTTCTTTCTGGCTTGATTGATCATAGCTATGGGATTTGAATTTAACAACGCGATCTTTTACAGGGATTTTGTAGCCCGAGATACAACTTAGGATGAATTTATCATCAGTGATCTTACGCCAATTATTGAGAAACAATTTTAACCTGCCCGCCGAAACATTTACGTCAACTAGTTTTTCTTCCCTTGATTGTTGAATGTTCTCGACTGCGAAGGCCACTGTGTTCTGTGATTTATAAATTGTTGTTTGTTTCTGAAGAATGGCCGTTGTTTCAGACGTCCTGCGAAAGATGTAAACCTCATCTGACAGTTTTGTGGACGTCTCCCAAATGGGGCTCTGTAGTTTGACGACTTGTTCGTTGAGGGGCCTGGTTTATTCGGCTGAGAGAGCTTGAGTTCGTCGCCTACTTTATTCAAAGCCTTGGCTTCCTTGATCTTTTCGGGCAAGTTTTTTCCATACAAATATTCATCAGTCTTTGAATCTTTCAAAACAGCCTTCGTCTCCTTAAAAAGACCTGGCTCGATAAAGGCTTTTCTTGTGTTAATTTGTTTGTGGACTATGGCCGACAAAATCTTTCCTGAATCATATAAGAGAGTGAGAAGACTCTCTAGACTGAAATCCTCCTCGTTCTCGTTCGCCTTATAAAAACTTGTAATAACCGAACCGATCATAGATAAGGCTGTGTCAGCCATTTTTTGTACTTCGCTCATGTGCTTGCTACGAAATGATATATAAAGAGTTATGCGTTTTCCAAAAAAAAAAAAAAATTTTTGATTGTATCTATGAGACTTACTCTCTGGCAAGAGCGAACTCTTTCATTGATGCCGCAATCTCTGGGTTTAATTTTGGGGCATCCAACTCAGTTGTACATGCATAATTCTCCCTGATCCGTTCAAGGTCCTCTTTTTTCATCCCTTCTTTGCAGAAGAAGCTCCATCTCTTTAATAGGTCTGCGTCGATCTCAAATTTTAAAGCCTGACTCTCAGAAGGATCCTTGCCCAACTGTTAACAGGGTTAAAAATTTTTTAATATTATTCAAACGGTCGATTATTAAGAAAATAATATTTTTCGCTCCCGCGGTGTGTAAATATGAACAGTTGTGTACGACCTTGTCTTACCACACAAGTAAGCACGATCGAGTGTCCACTTCCTTGTCTCACCACACAAGTGAGCACGGAAGGATTTTCACATCTTTGTCTCGCTATAGAACGAGCACAGATGGATCGCTACGTCTTTATCACGTCACGGGGAAACGAGCATAGACGAGCATAGACGAGTCTGAAAGGTATTTTGCCTTTGCCCTGTGTGAGTCTATACGCGAGCTATAACATATCGTCTTTGTTTGTCACGAAACGCACCGCTTGTTTCTCGGAATCGGTGCTCGGTGTAAACAGCGCGAAAGACTCCTTCACGCGGAAGGCCCGGTATGTTAGAATTCGTCTTAATAACTTACGAAATTTAACCACTCTTCCTTCTCTTCATTTTCCTGGTCTTCCTCGTCGGGCACGATGTCCCTTGGAGATGGTGATGCACTAGGACTGCTATTTTCCTTATCCTCCTTTGTTTCCTTGGCCTTCTTTTTTCCTTGGATTCGTTCGATCCGTTTGTTGTACTTAGCCACTTTCCTCATGAGGTCATCGAGATCTTCCTCCTCGTGGCGTATCTTACTGGCTTTTCCCATTCTTCCAAAAACTTTCCGGTTTTCTAGTCGTGGACTCTGGACACGTGTACCTCCGTGCGCGCACGAAGAAAAAGTGAAGAAAGCGCGCGAGACGGATAGGGAGGGGAACCGTCTTGCTTTTTTGACTCTGAATACGTGCGCCACCAAGCGGACCAAGAGGATACTACATTTTAATGTAGGAGAGCGAGGACGAAGTATAATTTAAAGAATCTCATTTTTATTTATCCAACTATTGTGCTCGCTGTCGAATCCTAATCATTTTACATATACGCGTTTACCACATTTCTTCAAAACTTTTTCTACGAGATAAATTTCAGGATACATAGTTTTGTGAATTTCCGTTTCATAAAAGCCGCCGGAGACCGATTTATCATAATAATCTTTGAGGTGGTAAGTTATTGGATTTGTTTTTACAACTCGCGTTATTGTGAAAATTTCATTAGACCAGTTTGGTGTATAACCTTTTTCAAAAATATTCTTAATCTTACTTATTCGTACTTTATCTCCTACTTTGAATTTCGGTTTTTTTTGCTGATGACTTTTCACGAGGAAAACGTCTCTCGACCTCTCTCTCATTTTCCTGGTTAACATTTTTAGGCTCGATTCCTGTCGTCCGATGTTTTCTCGAATTGTATGTTTTGAGCAAGTTAGGTAGAATATTCAGCCATTTGTAGCTTCTTTGTTTGCTGAATTCTATCCACATTGCATTTTTTAATGTTCTATTGAATCTTTC
This sequence comes from Pteromalus puparum, assembly GCA_012977825.3. NCBI lineage: Eukaryota > Metazoa > Arthropoda > Insecta > Hymenoptera > Pteromalidae > Pteromalus > Pteromalus puparum. The sequence goes on from CM053170.1 coordinate 58,345,777, forward strand.
ACATAATATGCTTGCATGAAGATTACTATGTGAAGAGTATAGGTTTATCTTGTGCTTTTTCATGAGCATCGCCATCTTTTAATATCGACTTCATAGCTGCAGTGACATCATTACCACTCTTTGACTTAACTGGGACGGCCCATGCAAACTATGAAAATATATCTTTGACAGTGAAACGGTCCAGTTAGGTTAGTAGAACCGCGAGAGATTCGAGATACGAAGTTAGTTAAAGGGAATGTAAGTACACTCGAAGATCGTCGCCGGACCCGGGATTACCCCGCACTATCGGTTGGGTAATCGCAAGCCTCCCTAGCCCCTGTAGCGGATATCCACCAGGGGGACGCTGCTCGTGTGTATCTGGGAGGAGAGGGGGGAGAAATATCCCTCTTACACCACACACTTAGGTAAACCACGCAGCGTCAGACTGGTATGCGAGGTACTACCATCTCACTACGAGTCTGTGATCAGGTGAGAGCCCGGGGTACAGGGTACTACCATCCTTAACCGAAGGATCACCTGTGAGGAGGGGAGAGGATATTAACTAGGTGTGAAAATCAAAATGTCTATACTTGATTACTTGTATTTGAATCAATAGAAATTACATGATCTGACTCTTAATAACTAAGGAGAGAGGGATGGTCGGCAGATGCACTGTTCAAGAGCGCTATGCTCGTAGACTACTAAGTACACTGGAAGCCGAAGCAATAGACGAGTACTACCATTCGTTCTATAGCTCCATATGGGAGAGTCAGATCACAAGTGACCCGCTGCTTAGCTCGGGCTTCTTATATACCCGTAGCCTTCCCTCTCCCTAATGTTATATGCTCGCACGCCCTCTACCCACGCTTGGGTAGATTAATACATGGTGACTGCTAGCGCCGCTTAGTCGGTAACTTATCGGTGTCGTTAAGTTATCCGTTGTTGCTCTCTTACCGACCTCGCGGTGTTGCCGTCTCAACAGTGAGTAAGTAATGAAAACCTTTGTTCTCTTAGGAGTAAGGTATCATTTCATCAAGATCAGCTTGCCAAGTCTCATCTGTGCCACGTATGTCATATTTTCTGCTCTTGTAGCGGCGTCGTGCTGGCTTATGAAGCTCTTCAGCTACTCTTTGACGTTCCATCTTTATCGTCTATAGCGGATGATAATCCTCTGGAAATTCATCTATATGATCTTTTAATTATCTATCCACTTCTTCAATGATATAACCAACACCAGAGTAATTACGTTGAGTTGTTTTATAAAGATATTTTAGTTTTGCAGCCACTTCCACTTGATGTTTTTTAACTTGCTGCTTATATTCTTCTATAACTTCACTAATTCCAGCAAGTTTAAAAGCTATATAATTTATTTCACTTTGTAGGATAACTTTCAGTGAATGCAAGGTGATTGCATCGTTTGGATCACGCAGGGCTCATAGATTGCAAATCCACTTATTTTCTAAATCAAAATCACCGTCTGATGTAAAATTAGCGAGCACAATAGTTGGATAAATAAAAATGAGATTCTTTAAATTATCTAGGATGTAAGTCAATGATTATTGTATTTTCTATTATAAATGTGCAAATTATAGGTTGTAGTATAAATAAAAATAAAAGCAAAAATGTTTACGTTTATCAATGTATTTATTTATTTATTATGACTATTATGTACAATATTCAATATGAAAAAAATAAATAGCTTGAAAGAAGCAATGTGCGTATTTTCATTATTATCTTGTGCTTTGTCAGCAAGATTTGAATCTATTGAATCTATTTGAGTTTATTAGCAGTGTTGAAGAGTGTGTTGAAAAACTCCTGATCTTTTAAAATGGCTGATTAAATCTTCTCGGGCAGGAAGATTTGAAAGCTTTCATCGAGTTAGGCTACAAACTTCGTACCATATCTTGTCTTCACCTCTTTCAATGCTGTCGCCATATACTTATCTTATAATCTTTATTACATATACTTATCTTATTATCTTATAAGTAATCTTTTTCCAAGTTTGACTCTTTCTTCCTTGGCAGAAAGTCACGCTCAGCAATTTGATTGAAACTTTTCATCATCTTTAATAGTTTGTAAACGGACGGCTTTGCAATGAGCGTACCTGAAAATATGATGTTTTGTGATCAAGATTATAAATTTGAAATTCATGAATTAATATCTTTCATTTATATAATATATCACCTTTTTGTAGAAATTTATCTCAAAACAAATGAAAAGTTTCAGATGGCTTCCTGCCTTTTGAGCACCGATATGAAGGCACTGATATGTTGAGTAATGAAAAACTGGGGATAGTTCTTGAACTGATTTACTTATAGAAAAATCTGAAATGAAGCTGAAACTGACCGTCTACTGCTATCTCCGTGGTATTTATTTAGAAAAGCATGGCTCTCCCTTTCCTTAACTTTTTGTGAAAATCATATGATTGGAGGAAAATTTTCCTGTCAAATTCCCAAAAACACATCCCAGTGCTTTTAGCTAATCCTAGGCGAGTCAGTAATAATTTTCCTCCCATATTCTAAAAGAAATACGCCTCCACGTATTTGACCAATGACAACAAGTGAGTTTGGGGTCACCCATCGATTTTACCTGTATGCGCTTACGTTTTCATCTGTTTTCCTAAAATTTGCGGTGCGCGCAGTCAGTGGTCCTCCTATTGTCATCGATCTATGTATACCTGTGTATGAATCTTCTGCGCACAGTCAATGGGGGGCTACTTCTTTTGTAATCTATACATATCCACCTGCACACTTTCGTCTGTGGTCATCCATTGTATCGATGCGTGAGATTTTTTATTTCCTATGCAAAGAGAGAAAATTCTCATCTTCGCAGTTACCGCCTGTATTGCCGCCTAACTCTTGTAAAATCGGAAAAGTGGTGCATGTGTCCCGTGCGTTGTTTGATGCACAGATTTAATTTTGAATTAATATGAAAAAAGATATCTTTGTGTATTCTATCGGTCTACCCGAGGCATTATGAAAAAACAAAATACGTTCGACGTTTCGACGGTCAATGCCATCCTCATCAGGAAGAATTAAGGCGGCCGGGCAGCGCCGATCTTTCTAATGTCTACTTCTCCACAATTCTTCCTGATGAGGACGGCATTGACGTTGAAACCTTCTCGATCAGGGTTAATAATCGCCCGCGTAAAAATAAACGAGATTTTTTTAGATATTTTTAAGATCCGTCACGAAAATGAGGCTTTTCATTACGTTTCGAATATGTACATGAGAAGCTTTAATAATGCTATGGTCGATGATCTTATCGAGACCTTATCGAGATCATATCCGGATGTTATCTCATTTTCATGATGTACTTGAAATGCATAGAAAATCGAAAATAAAAGCCATTTTCAAGATCTTGAATAAATCTCAAAAAGATCTTTAAGCTTTTTTTCAAGAAAATCGATATATATAACGTGGAACGTTTTTGAAATGCTCCAATCAGAGCGATCGATTCTGAAAAAGTAACCTATCACGTTGCGCCATTTCAAAAACGTTCCATGTGAATATGTTACCGTAAAGTGTACATGTACCGTTGACAATTGTCGATTATTATACAAAAAAGCAATATCGTTATTCAATTCCGAAATTAATGCATAGACTTTGCAATCGTCATTGCAATTACATCGTAATTTGCACTGGCAGCTCTCATGGCATATTTTGAGAACATTTTTTATTATACCTATTCTGAAACCTTTGCTTTTTGAATATTTTACTGTTAGAAATGTGGCGTCCCTGTATCGTCTCTCTTTGTAAGTGGTCTGTAACTATAGCAACGCTTGTGGCGCTGCGCGCAACGTATAGCAACGGCACTCATTCCTTGCCGAGACTCCGCAGTGTAAAGACGTTTTAAATAAAGTTTCTTTTCATTACAAATAAACCTCTTTGCATAAACCCATAACTCCAACAGGTTATAGGCCCAGCACGTTTCTACCGCGCAGTGATTAGTGTTCAGTGAAAGAAGGTAATCAAAAAAATCAAGACAGGACATATCAAGATCGGCTAACGAGGCAAGGTCACTGTCGAAGCTTACCCAATACAAGCTTTCCATAGCGGGACGCCGCAAAGAAAACAAAGGAAGCAAGATGAAAGAAAATGTGCCTTCCGAAAACGAGGAGAACGAGGAGATGATGGGAAAGAACGATGAGAAAAGGGACGAATGCGGTAAGTGAAGGATTTGTGTAACGCGAGTTATAAAAAGTGCTCAAAAGTAAATCGTGAGAAGAGTCTAGTGCGCGTTTATATGTCAAAAATCTCGACCTCGAAAGAAATAAGAAAGGTGCGAAAATCTCTCTCAAACATCAAAATCTTGATGTGAAACAAAAACCGTTGAAGCGCCGATTTCCGAGAAATGGTAATATGCCCGTTGTCAGGTCCGCGTACGTTGCTAGTAACGGAGAGGGGAACAAGCGCGTGGCGAAGGAATCGGAGGGAGAGCGAAAGGATCGCTGGGCGCGCTGTCAAAACGAAGAGAGAGAGAGAGAGAAAATATAGGCGAGCGCGCCATGATGGGGAGCGAGAAAGAAAGAGAGAGAGAGAGAAAATATAGGCGAGCGCGCCATGACGAGGAGAGAGAAAGAGAGAGAGAGAGAGAGAGAGAGAGAGAGAGAGAGAGAGGTATAACATACGGCGCATGAACTCGCATGTTATTGCCGATTCTGAAAAATTGAAAGTAACTATAGTTCGGACAATGAGCATTTACAATTTGGAAATAAAATTGAGACTGGTTACTAGCAGCGAAATTATTGTATGAAACGAATCGATTGTAATTACAAAATTAAAATTCAAATCTTATAAGATATTTACGGATAGAACGACATGTTAATCAAACGATATGAAAACCGACGTGAAAGAGTGGATATAATAATATATAAGCGATATATAAATTGAAATTTTTGTTTGTCTAGACAACATGATACTACACACGTTTCTGAGAAATCACGTCTGCAAATTAAATTTCCAGAAATCACATCCTGGACAGCAGATAGCAATTTTGATTAAAGAAGAATGTCTGCTTCAAAACGATTAAGGGTGAAGAGTACAGAATAGGTTTGTTACACTAAACCATAAATAAAATTCAACTTGATCAAGTTAAAAGCTAGATAGATTAGTTAACTAATATTAGATAAAATAAAATCCTGTAGCCTAATGTGTAAAAATTAAAAACGATTAAATTATTGATCCTACATGTAGTAAAAATAGCAGATGCGACCTTGTGTTCAGATGCAAATGCTAAGAAATGACTTGTGTTCAGTCTACCAAACAAAAAGCAAATATGTACCATAAAATTCATAACAAATTACAACAAAATAATTGTTCACAGCAAAACTCAACATCACCAGTGAGGAACTACGAGTACTTTCAGAAGCTGTGACAAACGCACAAAAGATGAGGATTTGGAAAAAGTATTCGATCAAACAGATGCGACGACGTTTTATATTCCAGGATTAAAATACACACAAATTGGTGTACAAGCTCAATTAACAGGCACAGGTAAAAATTCTCATGTTATGAAAAATATATTTGGTACAAGCTTTAATCAAGGTTTCAAACCTGATAACGGAAGAAACAGATTTGTATCAAAATACAAAATACAAAATATACCAAATAAATCAGTCACTAAAGATGAGAACGATCAAAATACTAAAATGATGTATACTTCGGCAGAAAAGCTAATAAACAATGCTACAAATTTTGAAAATTTTCTTGATTCAGCAATTGACAATGCACAAAAGGATGACATACAGGAGATGCAGCTCAAGATTAGTAGAATGATGGAGCACACATCAACGATAGTCAACGATAAGAAAACTCTAGTGAAGCTCATGCTTAGTGGCATGGAAGCCATATAGACACGAATGGACTTCCAAATGACTGAGATGCGAAATGTGCTGAAAAACCATCATGAAAGACAAGTAAAGCTGTACAACGATACGAAAGAAATGATTGAGGCATTCTACGATGAGGCATACGAAAATGAAAACGATGAGAACTCGAATACAAAGATTAAGGATCAAAAGGTAAATTCAAATTTCAACATTATAAATAATAGCCAATTGAATTCAAAAGAACCAACTAAAGAGTTGAGAGTAGAATTACAAGAACTCGTAAGAACCGAAAATAATAAACTAGGTTTACCCAATAAGATAGATAACAACGGTAAGAAATCAATTACAAACGAAATTAAAAATGCGATTAAAGTAGAATTTACAAATAAAAGCTCGGGAACGAAAAGAGATTATAAATGAACTTCACAGACTAAATTCGAACACTTCTTTGACTACCTTTCCTCGGAACTTAGAGACAATGAGTTACTATACGTAATTGATCCTAATGCGAAACGAAATGATAAATTCGACGATGCGACTATTGAAAAACACAAATTTAAGGTTAGAGATATTTTTATTAATCACATAGATAATTCATACCACTCGAAGGTAGTAAATATTCAAGATCCTGTAGAATTGCTAAGCAAAATAAAAGAAATAAAACGATGTGAAACGAATGTAATGTCAGTCTCTATTAGAAAACAACTATATAGCATGCAGTATTATCCAAACAAAGAAAAAGCCTCTGAATTTTGGGAACGGTTTGAAGATGTGTTAAGAACATATGAAAGTTTACCTGATAGAACTGTTCTTACCGACGAAGAGAAACGAGATGCATTCTACAATGCTATCATGACAACGGTTCCACAAGTACAAAACGCGGAATTTGTAACTAGAACTACGATAGGAAAAGGTCTGTCCTATGAAAATCTAAAAACTTTTATTATACAGGCTGAAGCTGTTAAACTACCTGGAACTGCGGTACCAACAGCAGCCTTGCACGCTCAACGAAGGGAAACGAAGGAACGATGCTTCGAGTGTGACGATGTGGGTCACTTTGGAAGGGACTGCCCCCGCAAGGGTCAGGACCTGAAAAAGTGTTACGAATGCAACGAATTCGTATCTCACAAGGCAGCTGATTGTCCGCAACGACTGGATAGGATGCGATTGACAGGACGAGGTGGCTTTAACAATAATAACAGGTACGCAAATTCTGCACGCTCACGAGCAGGTACACGGGGTAACTACTCGTTTAGAGGTACTAAGAGAAAATTTAACGATGCGGGAAACAATAACGACGCGAAAAGGGGAAAATTTAATTCAAATCGAGGCAGAGGTGGATTTAGGAGAAATAACAGAAGGGTAAACAGGAGAGGAAGCTCTGGATACCAAAAGGATAACAATAACCCACAAGCATCGGCCGAAAATCAGAAAAAGGATAAAGGTGAAAATAACATAGAGATCAAATGCAATTATACTAATACGGATATTGACGACGAGCATAATTTGAAGGATAACCAATCAATCGCGAAGTTTCTAGCCGATTCCGGAGCCACTGAGCACCTTACAAATTCTAAATTAATATTTAAAACCTATAACGATGAGAACTGTGGAACAATTAGGTGTGCAAATAAAGATTCGACAGCTGACTTGAAAACTGATGGAGCGGGAGAAGTCGAAATTATCACAAAAGACGGGAAAATTATTAAACTAGAAAATGTTATTTGCGCCGGTTCATTGTCGGAAAACTTGTTACCGTTAAGGCAATTTGCAGACATGGGCCTAAGCATCTATTTAGACAATGAAAAAAATAGACATATACATTCCTGTTTCGAACGAATCGTTTCTAACAGGAATCTACGAACACCCGCACTGGATAATAGAATTTTAACTAGTAAAGAACGACGAGAGTTTCGAACATCCATCTAAAATCCAAAATAAAATTATAGCATTTCTAACGACAAGTGAATCGAGTGATGTTCCTCGATACTTGACAAGAAGTGTAACGGCTCGAGGTTTAACAAAACCAGAAAAGGAATCAGTAAATAGAAATCGAAAAGGAAAATCAACAAGAAATACTAAGTGAAGACTCAACAAGAAAAGAACCAGAAATGGATGTGAGTGAGAACAACGACAAGAAAACGACGGATACTATGAGTAAACAGAAGGAAGAGCTTAAAATTAACTACGAGAACCTAAACTTTGACGCAACGATTTGGGATAGAAAAATGAGCAATGTGGATGAACTACCCAGCACAGAATTATCAATAAATGAAAATTCATTCATCGCAAATGACAAGAATCAACCAAATGTAACAAAAATCAACAAAGCCATGCTTTGGCATGTGAGAATGGGACATGCATCACTAGGATATTTAAAGGAACTACAAAAATGTTATCCAGAAAATAAAGAATTACAAAGTGCTGTTTTTGACGAAATGATACTCGATTGTGAAGTGTGCATGATCTCAAAATTCAACAAATTGCCTTTTAAAACGACAAGAACGAGAGCAGAAACGTGTCTGCAGATAATTCACTCAGATACGATGGGAATAATCAATCCAACATCTTATCCCAAAGGGTATAGATTTATAGCAGTTTTTATAGATGATCACTCAAGATTAGCCATGGCATACCCAATGAAAGCTAAAAGTGAGACAGGTAAATGTTTTGAAGCATTTGTAAAAAGTGCCAGAAATCTACTTGGATACGATGCGAAGGTGTGCTACTTACGATCAGACCAAGGAACTGAGTTCACTGGTGGGTACACCCTAGATGTTTTGCGCCAGCTGCGAGCTGAGCTGCAACTTGCATGTCCAGATACGCCTGAACATAATGAAGTCTCAGAGCGATTCAACCAAACCTTACAAAAGAAGATAAGAGCATACATGTATGACGCCAAATTACCAGAAAACATGTGGGATTTAGCTCTAGGCGCAGCAGTCTATGCCTACAACAGAACACCCCACAAATCAAATAATATGAAATCTCCGATGGAAGTATTTGTGCCAAAACGCAACTTCGATATAAATCAGATAAAACGATTTGGATGTTTGGCTTATATCAAAGTGCAAAGAAAAACAGGACCTAAATTTAGGTATGAAGGACGACGTGTTATATTCATTGGCTATAAACCATCAGGATATGTATTTTTAAAGCCAGAAGAAGGAAAATTCTTTGAAAGCAGAGATGTGCGATTTTATGAGAAGCTGGTTTATGGTGACAAATATGGAAAGGACGACATTAAGGACTGGCCACTGGACTCAAAAGATATGGACAAGGGCAAATGGTTTGTTTCATTTGAAACAGAAGTGACAACAAATCAGGAAGAAAACACAAAAACGGAGGGAGAGGGAGAGATGAAACGAAAGAGAGGCCGACCTCGAAAGCAACGAACGACGAGCAATAAAGATGTGACAGCTGATAATCTAGCAAACAAGTCAACCAACGAAGAGTCTCGAGAGGTCAATGACACAAGTTTCTCAGATTTTGCAGACCAAATTGACAAAGGGATAACATTCTCAAACAAAGAAGAAAAGAGTAACGATAATGAGATAGAAGCAATCAAAGGCGAAGTATACTATGTACTCTTAGCCAAAATAAACAAAGATCCAACATCATACACAGAAGCCATGAAAACGAAAGAAAAATGCAAATGGCAAAAAGCTATCAACGAAGAGTTAGAATCAATGAGAATCAACGAAGTGTGGGAATTGGTTCACAGACCAACAAAGTCAAAGGACGACAGAATAATAAATATTATTGACTCTAAGTGGGTATTGAAAAGGAAACCTGGCATTAACGAAGAGGAAAAATATAAGGCGAGATTGGTGATAAGGGGATTCAAGGACATCAACTACTACGACCTGCAAGAGACATATGCACCGGTATCAAGACTATCTTTGGTAAGATCGGTCATTGCTATTATAAACAAATACGACTTGGATATTGTGCAACTCGATGTAAAAACAGCCTTTTTAAATGGTACTATTGACGAAGAGATATATATGGAAATACCAGAAGGGACTCAATACTCTGAAGAAGTGAAACGAACAAAGGTCTGTAAAATCAAAAAGGCACTCTATGGTCTACGAATCAGCCCGAAACGATGGAATGAGAGATTCACTGAAACAGCTCATAAAATAGGATTAACCACACATCAAAGTGAACCGTGTATGTTCACGTGGAAGAACGACCACAAACTCCTAATTCTGATATTATACGTAGACGCCATGCTAATAGCCAGCAACGATGTGAAGAAATTAAGCGCAGTAAAGCAAGCACTGCAAGATGAATTTGAAATGACAGACTTAGGAGAGCCTCAAACCTTTTTGGGAATCAACATTAAAAGAGATAGGAAAAATAAAATAATAGAGTTAAACCAAGAATTTTATACGGAAAAGATTCTAGAACGATTTGGATTTAACGAAGTGCACCCTCAACGAACACCTATGGTAGCTAATAAGGAACGAAAGATGAGAGAGGAAGCAAACGACGTGTTAACGTTAAGCAAAACAAAAACAAAGCAAAATATTCCGTATAGGGAGGCAATAGGAAGTCTACTATACTTGGCAAACGCTACACGGCCAGACATCTCTTACTCCGTAAATGTTCTCAGTCGAAATCAAATCAATCCAACCGAAGATGACTGGAAGATGGTCAAACGGGTTTTTAGATACTTAAAGGGCACAAGGACTAAGATATCTAGCTAAAGAAAATGATGTGCAAACTTATTCCGATGCGAGTTTTGCTGACTGCAAAGGTTCAGTGACGACGTGTGGATTCGTTATCAGACTATTTGGAGATTCAGTGACCTGGAGAACGCACAAACAGTCCTCAGTAGCTCTATCTACCTGCCAAGCAGAATATGTAGCGATGAGCGAGGCTTGTCAGGAACTGATGGCATTGAACAACTCTCTAAAACTGATACTTGAAGTTTCATTCACTCCAATGAGATTGTGGTGTGACAATAAAGCCGCAGAGGCAAGTGCTAAAACGAACGGTGGGAATAAATTACGACACATTACAGAAGTTAGGGAACATTATGTAAAGGAATGTGTACAGAGAGGATTGATCATACTGAGTTGGATATCATCTAAAAATCAAATAGCAGACATATTCACTAAACCCTTATCATTCGAAGTGCATAAACGATTATCAGATACGATTTTGAACAATAATGATGCGAAATGATGAGAAAAGATACATCTTTATAATTCTAATTTTTACTTGATTTTCTGTTACAGCAAACTAAACGACGAGCAACGGAAGTATTAAGTGTAGAAAACGAAGTGACCGAAGGAGGGCTCATCAAGATGCGATAAGAAACCAGATTAATACATAAAACTAAATAAAACCTACTTTGATTTACAGTTTCTATAACTAGCATAAGTTGTGTAATACTAAATGATATATTTATTTTTGTAAAAACGATACATGTACGGGAGGGAGTGTTAGAAATATGGCGTCCCTGTATCGTCTCTCTTCGTAAGTGGTCTGTAACTATATATAACTTCGTGTGTGTATGTACGTATACCGCCATAATTTTGGAACCATGCGACGGATCGTAATAAAATTTGACATGCATATATTTTTTCTAATTCTGAATTTAGGTCATTTTTTGTTTTATGATTCTGACCATTTTATGGCCATATTATAGCCATTTTTCTATTTTTGAAAAAATATTTTTGCTTTTTTATAATGATATGATTTATACAATATATTCAACAATAGTGTATCTAAAAGAACATAAATTTGTCTACTTTTTCCCGCAAGATTTTCTAGATTGACTGATCTGTTCATTTTTTATGATATAAAAGGTAATTTTTCGATAAACATATATAACTCAAAAAATAAATAGTTAAATGTTTTGAAAAAATTCATGACAATAAAAAACAACGATATCTACTAGTTGTAAAAATTTTAAGCAACTTTGGCGACTAGTTTTTGAGATACAAATGAAAAACTAAAAAAAATGTTTTTTTTATGTCGTACGATTACGGGAGTAAAAAGGTTTAAATTGAGTTGAAATTTTAGGAAAAGATTGATCTTTTGATCACTTCGGCTAGGTTCTTTTTGTAGCTTATGAAACCTTTTAGTTTAAAAGATACTAAGATTCAAATACTTCAACTCTCACCCTGTATACTCTGTGTGACTGAACATTATTATTTTTGTTAAACCATATAATTTGATAATTAAAGCTTAGTATATTTTGAGAGCTTTCATGGTTTTATAAAATGTCCGTGCAGATGGTTTTGTCTGTGTGTGTGTGTGCGTGCGTGCGTAATATTACATTTAAAACAATATCAAAAATCGGAAAAGGAGGAAGCTAAGTGCCAAAGACTTGGCAGCGGTTTTTTTTTCGTTTTACAGTACGAGTCAGTCTCATACACTAAATTTTGTTTTAGTAATCGACAAAAATATGAATTTCGCTATCCATGTTTTTCTTTAGATTCACTACCTATAATGTAAATTTTATCAAATAATTTTTGTAATTTTCGTCAGTACATGTATTTTTTTGTGTTCTTTCGCAAAATATCGCAACTTCACTATTTTTTCTTAAAAATTGTCGCTGACGTAATTTGTAATTCAGGATTCTTAGAACTATGCACAAAACTCTTAAGAATTCCATTAAAATTCTCGAAAGAACAACACGAAGTGACCCAAAGAGGTCCAAATCTTTTAACTACTTCAGGTAGATGCAGTAGCATATGGACGTTGCAGGTCATGTGTCTCTTAGAGTAATTTACTTGAAACTCTTTTACGTACTTTTTTAAAGCATCATAAGCACTATCGATTTCATTTATGGAAATAATAGACATACTTCAAAGAGTAATTGAGTAAACTAATAACAAAAATGATGTTTAAAAAGTTCATGATGCATAACATTTTGCTTCCTACATAAGGAAGCCTTGTAATAGTAATTTTTTTAATTTGTGTACAAACATGTAGGAAGTGTGTTTTGATGCAGTTTTAGTCGAAGAATAGTGTTTTTAGAAAATGTCCGTATGGATGTGTGTGTGTGTGTGTGTGTGTGTGTGCGTGTGTGTGTGTGTGTGTGTGTGTGTGTGTGTGTGTGTGTGTGTGGTGTGTGGTGTTGTGTGTGTGTTCGTCGACATCTGTATCTCAGCTTCTACTCAGTGGATTTTAATCCACCAACTCTCATTATCTTCGTCTTTACTATAACATGATGGGGAAACAGTCCGTTTTACATTTTGTAGGCTTGTTTTTTTTATAGCGATTTTTTATCCAATAAAGTTATTGAAAAAGTTAATACAAGTAAATTGCTTAATATGCACATGAAAGAGAATAAAATTACCTTTTTACCGCGGAGAATTTATATTATATTTCGTCGTTTTTTTATTATACACCATAAAGTGCAATTTTTTGAAACCGTTATAACTCGAAAACTAAATGTCGAACCTTTCAAAAAAAAAAAAATGACTATTGAAGGTAATTAGAACTATATACTACTTTAATTTTAAGTAAGTTCATCGGAGAAAAACATCAAAAACTGAAAAAAGTCGTTTTTCTATGGGACGCGATAACTGGAGTAAAAACGCATTGATCAAGTTAAAATTTTGGATTTAGTTAGCATTATATAGCACTTCGATCCCTACGTTTGGGTTGTTTACGAAACTAGTTAGTTTCAAAGATATTAAGCTTCAAATTTTTTTTTCTTACCCTGTATACTATGAATCGTTATTTTTACGTGACGCGATAACTGAAGTAAAAAGGCAATAATCGATTTAAAATTTTGGATCTAGTTAGTATTATATAGCAACTTGATCTCTTTCTTTGGGTTGTTTACGATACCAGTTAATTTCGAAGATATGAGAGAGGAAGAGAGAGAGAGAGAGAGAGAGAGAGAGAGAGAGAGAACTTTAATTATATATATGTTCTGATATATATATATACGTTATAGATTCAAAATAATTTTATCCATCAAACAAAAAAAAATTGATAGTTTTATATATGAAGTAAAAACAATTATGTTACTAAGCAACCCTGTTAGAAATAGTTAAAAGAAATCGATAGAAATCGATTAAATCTTTAATCGAATTTGAAGCTAAATCTTAATCCCATTTTTTGCATTAGAGCTCGATTAAAATCGATAGAATCGATAGGAGTTGTGAAATGCTCAGTTTTCGCATTTAAATAAAACTAAGCAGGAAGACATTTAAATGGGTCAAATTCAAAATGTAGGTCAATGCCCTTCCCTATAGGATGACACGAAAGAGAGAGCAAGCGCCGGGCCTAAGAGCAGGTAGTCGAGACCACACAATAGGTCATAAGGAAAATTCTAAAGCGCAGCCGCTTGAATAAATTAAGGAAATAAGAGAAAGAGAGCCGACGACACGAGCAACGAAAACAAATAATATACAAAGGGTATATAACACGTAAATAATTATCACGCGAAAAATCGAATATCAAAATAATAGTGAACGTCTGATAAGCAAATTAAATCCAGACATAAGGAGTAGAGTAACGTCGTGAGTTTATCATTAAGAGACTATGGAAAATACGTATCATAAAATTAAAATCACGCGAGACTGATCCGCTAAATTCGGGAAACGAGATACATGGTGAACACATGTAACAGCTCCCAACATTGCAATAAGCACATAGTAGGAGAGTTTGAAGGAATACAAAAAAGTAGGAATGCTGCCACCCAAATAGTGAGTAAGTGCTATTATATAACATTCGAAGGGGAGCCTTTTGAAATTTGCCGAAGAAGAACCACGCTTTCCGAACTGGCGAGACGCCGGACACATTTACAGCACAGCAGGGAGGGCTTCGTCTATGAAGGAGAGGGCAAGCGCTGAACAGCAAGCGCACGTGGCAACTTCCAACACACATGAGAAGACAACACGAGTCCGTGAGGGCACGAAGAAGACGGATAGTAGCCGTGAATTTCTCGCTCGCTAACAGAAGACGACGCATAGTTAATGAGAGAAATAGGATTCCAGTAGACACTGCATAGTGATATAAAGATTTACGAAGTCACACGGCCGGCTCTATCAAAAAAGGAAATACACTACGTACAGTCGGGAGCAAGGAAAAAATACCAATACTGCTCACTACAAGCACAAAGGAGCGCTTTAAAAAGCCCTACAACAAGAGTCTAGCGAGACTAGAAGGAATATGCCGCGTTTAGTCTCTGATTGGAGTTATTATTCACGAATGGATTACACACACCTTGTGCGTAAAGGGTATCAGTGAGGGCGATTTCGAGTATATAAGGCCCTCGTCCGCCGCGGCTAGAAAAAAAAACAGTCTCTCTCACAAGTTCGACACGCGAAAGCTCTGCCCGAGCAGGATTCACTTCTACGGTAAAGTGTGCGGAAGCTCTGCCGAGCAGAGTCCGGGTCCGCGGATTTTTATTAAACTTAGAGTTCGATATTAACATTTGATAAGTTTAGAGTTTTGTAAATGTTGAGTCACTTATAGTTCCTCTGTACGGACAGACGCGGGTCTGCATAATCGAGTCGGGACAATAGGGTCGGCGAATCAGAGTCAGGTAACTGCAGTCGCGACTCCGTTTTTTTTTCTTTTCCGCGCTCATTTACATAGAAGACGACAAAATTTGGAAAGGGCACAAACAAAGAAAACGAATATTTTAATTAGTACTCCAGCCATATCGCTCTGCACAGGAGCAAGCTCAGTCTAGTTCGAACAGTTTGCTCGAATAGTCACCTCTCGCCTTTCTGAATTTTCAGTGCATTCGTCCAGTTCTTTCTTATATATTATATATATATATATATAGTATAAAGTATATTCTCATCGTGTTAGAAATTACGAGTCATAGTGCCGTGAAAAAGTTTTATTTTATTAATTAAAATTGCCCCGCTTTGAGAAATCGATGTTCAGTGTTATTCAAAAGAAAAGGTCATCACTCACATCCCCCAATCCTACTACAAGCGAATACGAGGGATTCGTAGCAAAAGCGGATGTAATGATTGCGATTCTAATATTCATACACACGTATTCATACTAACGACTCCCCCCAGACTTGAAAGATAGGCAAGAGAGTCTTTGATCTCAATTTAGGTTGGCAGCAGTTGCATTCATCAAAAGGTAAGTTCCTTTAATTACAATCGTAAATACAGAATAGGGCTCTCTCTTTCTCTCTCTCGCATATCTCTTCACAATAATTACCGCACTTTTATTATTCTGCATTGCACTTAATGCTTATATTAACGAGTCGCCCCTTTTCATACTTTCTATCCCTCGCTCAGCAATTGCCATGCTCTCGCCGTTAAGATCAGAATAGTTTCTCGGCGTCTACTGGAGGCTGTTTCCAGAAAGGAATCGCGAAAGTAGGCAGGTACCGACGGCGCTAAGCTTTGTGTATTGAGCTTTGTCTCCGCCCGTACTTATAAAGATTTACAACCCGTAGAGTTACTGTCCGGTGACAACTATCATAAGTTTAGGACATAACAGAGTCGATAGAATTATATACGAAAAATGACTATTAAAGTGAATAAGGGTCAATCATTGGTATGAAACAACGGTTTTAATTGTTTTTTTTCGTATTGAAATTAATCGACTCCTATCGATTCTATCGATTTCAATCGATTTCTAATACAAAAAGTGGGATTAAGATATTGCTTCAAAATCGATTCAAAATTTAATCGATCTCTATCGAGTATTTTTAGCAGGGAATACATAATGTTGAAGGAAACTACGTGCCAAAGAATTGGCAGCGGTTTTTTAATATTGGTGTAAATTAGTAAAAAAATCTCTAAATTTTGAAGCTTTCCAATATTTTAAATCGTCAATGTCTCTCGACCCTCGGTTAACCCTATCTATGGGTCTAATAGGCGAGCGGGACACCCCCAAAAAGTCGCTTAGAAATAGCAGTATATGACCACGGCGTTCTAGTCGCTAAAAACTGCTTTACTTTATGTTCTCGAGGTCGCTGAACACGAATCCGAAGTTATTTTTTCGATTAAAATGGGGGATTATAATATTAAACTCGCTTTATCTCAGACAATTTTTCAGACATCTTTTTAAAATTTTAACTACTTATTCTTGAAGGTATTACTTATAAAACAAGCGCCATCCGAAGTTCTCAAAGCAATTATTGGCTGAGTGGCGAATTTTCGAAGTTGTGCTATCAGGTTTTATGAGTCCTTACATACTATTACAAAAGTTGAGTGATGAAGTTTAGAATTTCGAGTAAATACCTATATAGCATTAAAATACAGTATATGCGATCGTTTATTGTCAAGATGCGTCGAAGTGTGCAGTCGAAACAAAAAAATCTAAACATCGCAAAACTTCCTTCGTCAAAACCAGCTATGCTAAAGCATATTTTAAGAGCTCTTTGGCAAATCAACGCATGGAGGCAAGCAACAAAATCTATAATTGCTTCTAAAGATGTGACAAAGTTTGGATGGTTGGTGGAAGACTAGAAAATGCAATTCGATTATTATGATGAACTCACTGCGATAGAAACACTTCAAAAATATTTTTGTTCCTGTAATGGTAAAAATGCTTGTGCAACTGCAATTTGCCCTTGTATAGTATCTAACTTAAAATGCTGTAATGTTTGTAACTGTAGTTATTCATGTGTTAATGTAGATAAAATAAACGAATAATTTCAAATGTGTTTCAGTGATTTTTAATTAATTAAAACTTGTAACTACCTTGTTGATTTTTAATATTTATAAAAAACGTTTTTACATAAACACAAATAAAGAGATCCAAACAAAAGAGATATAGTAAAAAATCAAGTGAGATAACATCATTCAAACGCCGCACGTATACGCCTGCCGCAATAATCAGCGCGCGTTTGGCGTTGGGCGCGTTTGGCCCGTACTGAGCTCGCAGCTTTGAAATTGTATATATTTTTTTTCTATTGAATATAAAGCGCTGAAATTTTACAAATAACTTATATACTGTATTTTAATGCTATATAGGTATTTACTCGAAATTCTAAACTTCATCACTCAACTTTTGTAATAGTATGTGAGGACTCATAAAACCTGATAGCACAACTTCGAAAATTCGCCACTCAGCCAATAATTGCTTTGAGAACTTCGGATGGCGCTTGTTTTATAAGTAATACCTTCAAGAATAAGTAGTTAAAATTTTGAAAAGATACATGAAAAATTGTCTGAGATATAGCGAGTTTAATATCAAAAAATATGAAAATCTTATTTTCCTGGTTTGACACTAAAGTGCCGGATTCATGTTCAGCGACCTCGAAAACATAAAGTAAAACAGTTTTTAGCGACTAGAACAACCGTGGTCGCTAGTCGGTTATTTTAGGGGTGAGTCCCGCTCGTCTATAATTTTCGCTAATAATCGATTTATTTCTGGAAGATAAGATCGCAATGAAAAATAAGACGTTGAATATTCTGAATCAAACCAGAAAGAGAGAGAAGTTTTTTCATAACGTTAATATATGAACACAGTGCATCGTATCAATCGCCGTCATTACAATGTAATCTTGTAAAATGCTTTGTAAAAAGCTACGACCTTTAACGCCTAAAACAGAAAACGATGGCTTATTTTCCTTTTTTTTTACACTTTCAGCCTGTTCAGAAATTTTACGGTTTCTTCTGTTGTTCTTAATTCAATTTTTTCTTGATGCGGATAAACTTGCATATTATCAACCCTTTCTCCTTTAATTTTACGAAATTGACAACCATAATCTCCGCTGTACAATTTCATGTTCATAAAATGAGCCTTTGCTTGCAAATCTAAAGTTCTGCAAAGAATGAGTGCTCTGCTTTTATTAATAATTTTAAGCTTATAAAAAAATTCACAGCACGATATAGCTTTTTTAAGGATTTATACAGAGCACTTAAAAATAAATTTGGTTATGGCTTTTTTTTACCGAACCACAGTCCAGCTAAAATAATATTTTCTTTTCTGATTCTTAAATAATATGGAAGTTCATTTATCATTAAGTATACAGGCCAGATAGAGAATTTTGATGATTTAAAAATTGGAACACCACGTAAATGAAATATTATTTTTTTCAGACAAAAATCCTGATTTGATGTAATTTTTATACACGCATCCATCATATGTATCTTCAAAATTATCTTTATGCGTTTTGTTTCTATCAAACCTATAACTACTTACAATTTCGTGAAATTCTTCATCGTTTATACAATGCTGCTAATTGTGATATTATCGGAATTTCAATAAAATACGATACATTTTCTCTATTATGTAAGTCGGATAAAGAATTTTTCATTTCTAATTTTGTAAAACACATCGAACAGAAGTAATGTTTTTTCATTGGCGTTTGAAGGTGCAAGAGAACTTTCGAAATTTGTATAAAGTTTTCGTAAACTTATTTGGCCTCATACAATGTAATTCTACGATTTCGAGAATTTTCGCCAACAAGACACCTGTAATAGGGAACGCAAGCACTACACTGAGAGAAATACTATAATAACAATTATAATAACCCTAGCAAAAATTACTATATTACGTATGAATGGACGGACATACTAGCATTATGGCGTATTTCACTACAGTTTCAATAATTATTATTAGACATTTATTCATTTTTGTATGATTTACAATTAAACAATATTATTATATGTAACAAAAATTGATATGCAATATAGCAAAAATCATACTTAGCAGTCATTAAACAAATTTTTTTCAAAATATACTGAAATATAATATAAATTTTGTTGATACATTGACAAATTTTACTATGTAACATAGTAAAAATTACTCATGTCGCCCATGTAACATAGTAAACCGTGAGGTTTACTATGTTACATAGTAAAAAGTGTTCAGGTTTCAAACAATATTTTCTTAAGTGTCCGCCCGGCGCACAGTGGGGCCATTTGAAAGAGTTTGGACAAAAATCTTGATTCAACTGGGGTTACAGAGGAATGAGCTGAAACTTGGTGGAAATATTCATTTTTTAGTGTACTTTCCGAATCCGAATCCCTCGGAAAGATTCATTTGAAGAGTTAAAATGGCGGTCGGGTATAACTCTGACAGTAACAAATATCATTACGGGAAAGCAGTTATATGTCCTTAAGACTCGCTGGAGGAGAGAAATAATAAGCAAAAAAGCTTATTCTTATGTATTTTCACCCGCGGAACACGAATTCACCATTGTTTTTGGCCTATGTAGCCCAGGTTCTTCCATAACCTCAAAAATTACTCAAAAAATCAGTATTACGCTGTTAAAAAAAAAAAAAAAAAAAAGGGGGGTGGCTTTTTCGAACTCGAAAGTTCATGGCCTCACAACGTATCGTGTTGTGTTTCTAGATGAATTTTAGCGTTCGAAAGTTTCCAGGGTAGGCTCATCACACCTACGCCTTTCTCAAACCCGGTGTCGTGAGTAAGATTTCCATCGGATCTGAAAAAACTGATCGCCCTGATGGGGGCTCGAACCCACGACCCCTTGACCGGGAGGCAGGTGGTTTACCACGGAGCCATCGCCGATCTCAGATTGTATATAGTCATCTAAAATTTGTTGATCAAAATTTGATTGTTCGTCATCTGCATTCGCTTCAAGTATTATATTTAGATGAGGTTCCATCTTCATAAAATTCTGCAACGAAAATAATAATTTAATAATTATGAAACAATAGTTATAATAAGCATTGAAATATTATATTATGATACAAGTAATTTAAGTAAAACTTTTTCGCACGTTGTCGGGCTGGTTCCCTCGTTCTCGGTGCCACTACCTCCGCTGTTGCTACTGCTCAACTCCGTCAGCGTAGCCGTGCCCTCGGTTTTCTCTGCAAAACGAAAAGAAGTATTATACGTATACGTGTGTGTATGTATGCGCAACGCAAGAGATTTTCCCCGTGGCACAAAGTGATACTAATCGGCCCCTTCGAAAGAGCGCATCGAAAATCGAAATTCAAAATGATGGAGTTTTATTTTTTCAATTAATAATTGTTCTCGACTTAAGATACATTTGAATTTACGCGCTGTTTAACGTCAAGTATACGAGAGTAGTATAGTCCTCAAGGACTACATTAATCAAGTCACTGTCATTAGGCTATTACTCCGAAATCTAGAATCGCGTCCTTCTTCTCTCCTCGACCACCAAGCCACACGCATCTCACCTCAGTTTAAATAAATCTACGATTGAACAGTTGGAAACCAGGGAGTTGTTCATTCAATCGACTTCGAAATCTCTCCGCTTCCCGATAATTCCCATCACAAAACACGCGGGAGAAAGCGATATCGCCGACATACCTTGAATAGACGAAAGAACGAGTTCAGTAGCACAGGCTCCGCTGCCGACGAGGACTTTTGCTTTTGGAAACAATTTGCCTTTTACACTATCTCTAACATCTTGTTCAGTAGCAATAATCGAGCCAGAAGATTTGTTCTTAATTGTTTCACTTATGTCAAAATCATCAAATCCAAAAGCATTGTCTATGTTTGGTTCCTCCGCCAAACACTTGGGCTTTTTTCCGGAAATTGGAGTTGAGTGAACATCGTCAAAAATACCATGTGCTATCATTTTTGGGCTGCCGCATTCCATTGTTATTCGCACGTTTCCATTTTTTAGCGGGTCGTTCGTTGGGATCAGCTGATCGCCCTTTTCAAACTCACGGAACTTGAAGCCTATTGTTTGAAATAGGCAGATCATGCTGGGGATGTCCGGCTTTGTTGATGTTCCAGCTGGAGCACCACCAGCTCCGCACTAGTCTTCGTCCTCGTCCCTGAAAAAATACCCGGAAATACATTATATTATAGTCTTACTTATTATATAAGTATATACTACCAATTTTCCTCCGTCTGTATCGTGGCGATGCTCGGCGACTCCACGTCGGCTGGAGCACCACCACTCCGCACCAGTCCTCGTCCTCGGCCCTGAAAAAATACCCGGAAATACATTATATTATAGTTATACGTCCTCGTCCCTGAAAAAATACCCGGAAATACATTATATTATAGTTATATATTGTAGGTTAAGTATATACTACCAATTTTCCTCCGTCTGTTCCAAAACTTCTTCCTATAGTTGTGGCTGTGAATCTTGTTCTTCTTGTATCTCTTCTATATATCCATTTTTGTTAATGTAAAGTCCGTAACTGATGTCCTTTAAATTTTGTAACCACTTGTCGTGTCCCTCGTCACTATTAATACTAAATATATAGGTGTAGTTCTGCCTCACTTCGCTTTCAACTAACGCCACTATTTTTTTGTCAACATCACTTAGATACTCGTCATAAAGCATGTGATATGCTTGATAATACAAACGTTTAATTTTCTTGTGATCGTTGCACATTGCACCAGTTGTAAGTCTATTGCATAAATAAACATCTAAAAAATTGCTGTACACAACAACAGGGTACTTTTTAACTTGTTTAAAGGTTAAAAATTGTAAAAACTTGTTAAAGTATAAAAAAAGATATAAATGTAGATCACTTAAATGCAACTGATTAATAAAAAACAAAAATTTTAAACTGTATGTTTTAAAGTTAAACATGTTATTAGTTTAGTTAGTTATTAGTTTTTTAAGTATTAGTTTCGGCTAAGCACAAATTGGTTATACTAATAATAAACAAACACACAGAACGGAACGGCTAGAAACTTTTGTTTTGGTAAAAATATATAACTTGATAATTTCAGACAGATTCTAGACGTTCCTTTCTATGAATTTGGTGGGAGTATAAATAAAAAACTAAGTAACTAAACTAATAACATGTTTAACTTTAAAACATACAATTTAAAATTTTTATTTTTTATTAATCAATTGCATTTAAGTGATCTACATTTATATCTTGTGTCAATCGGAAAGATCGTTTTTTAAAAAAGAAAAAGCAATATCATAACAACAGAATTTGCCTGGAGTTGCTGCGTGCGCAGATAATTCATTCTATACAAATATAGACGTACGTCAAAGGTTTCCTGCGTACGTATGTGTGCGTGTGCTTCTCTCTGGTATGTGTCTAACTCATCACTCACTCTAGCCTGATTTATGGAATGTTTCATCATGTTCGCTATATACTATCCTCACGATATATCGAGCGTTATATTATATACACACACGTGGGACAGAGATTGGAAGAGAGCTTGTAAGCTGGTTAAACAACGAAAAACAAACAACGTTAAACCTAATATTTACTTTGTGAAGTTTTGATGATTTTATATATTACATATATGAATGAATATATACATGTATAAATTGTGACGAGACGCAAGTCTCGCACAGAAAGCAAGCAGTCGCGGCCCCGAGTCAATCAGCTGACGCCAGCGGGCGCGCGCGCGCGCAGCGAACAAAGGCGAGTCCGCACGACGCGAAGTGAGCGCGCGCGCGCACCAACCGAAAGGCCAGTCCGCATGACCGCGGAGCGCACAACTCAGCGGCGACGCGCCAGGTGGCGCGAGCGGCGCACCGCGGGCACACCTATATAAAGCGGGCCGCGCAGGGCAGCGGCAGTTCTACTCGAGCTGAACTCCTGGCGGCATCGTGCGCACACGTTACCGAGAGGAACAGCTAGAGATAGACCGAAGCCAACAACGTCGGCTCGTGAGCACACGTAGCCGATACTCGACGTTGCCACCTGCTCCTGATCACCCGTCCCAAGGGACTGGTTGTTTTCCCGGCCACCGTGAGCACACGGGGTTGAGAAAATAACTAAAGCCCCGCCGACGATTCCCCAGATCGTGCGCACACGTCCTGGTGAAACACCGGCCAACTCCTGCCCGTGCAAAACCGACCACCCGCCGACCTCTCGAAATTCGCCTGGTCACTGTGAGCACACAGGACCAGGAGAAAAACGAGACGAGCGACCTCGATCCGTAGAGCCGTGCGCTCACGACTCCATGGACTCGAGGGAAACCTAACCTCCGAAAACCCGTCGTTAACCCGAACCCGTTTCACCGTCCGAAACTACGATACCGCGTCCGTAAAACCGATAACCGCAGCGAAACCACGTAACTCCGGTAATGTGGTATTAATGTACCGTAAACCGCTATAGATTAAGCTAAACCGATTGTGAAGGCGAAATATTCTAAACCACCGCGATTTCGATTTCTGTTAAAGATGGAGACTCATAATTGAATAATCAACTTGTTAACATAATTATTAGAATATATATATATATATATATATATTATTAATTGCATAAACAAGTCTCTTCAATTAACCTTTCCCCTAACCAAATCCTGGCGTCCGGCCGACTACTCAACACACGGGAAAAGTCGAACCGTTACAAAATTTTGTATTAAAAATAATTTGGTAAATACTTAGAATCACTGACAACAAAATAACGATACAGCACATAATACGCTGGAAACGTAGCTTAAGCAAAATCGCCTTTTGCAAGTATTAAAATGTATTCTGCTAAACGAATGTATTAAGTAAACTATATAACGTAACATACTTTTGTAAAAAAAAATTTCTTCATACATTAATTATTATATTAGAGATTTTATTATTTATCTCTCTATATTATAAAAAAAGTTTCGCCGCCGCCGCCGCCGCCGTTTCAGAAATTTTCCCCCTCAATTCTCCCCCTTAATTTTCCCTCTCAATGCATATCGTCTCAAATGTAGATTTTAGAATTCTTTACTATAGATTCTGTAGTCTCTCTATATTATCAAAAAAGCTTCGCCGCTGCCGATTCAAAAATTGTGCTCCTTAATTAGTGCCCCTCAATTACTGCCCCTTAATTCTTGCTCGTTAATTACCCTCTAATATTGCCATTCAGCTATTACCTCTAAACCACTGTTAATACTTATTCTGTAATCAGTTCTAATATTACACACACGGTTAATTCAAACTTTGAATTCCGGAAATTTTTGCCAGTAACGGCCGCTTGTTAACTGGGGCCGACGCGCATGCGTTCTATATCAAAACGCGGCCACTCGCGTCCAGCGCATGCTTGTCGGTTCTGGATATCCCCAATGCGGAACTTGCATGAAAAAATTCATTAGGTCCGTCAGATAGAATATCGAAAAATAATCGACACGTATTTTTTCTTCTNCGACAAAGATGTAGAGAGTTGAAATGTATGACGTCACTGATTCGGACTGTGTATGGTATATCTATATTGTCCGATTCAGTGACGTCACACGATATTTCAACCCGCTGTACCTTTGTCAATAATCGTTTGATTGAAAGAAGAAAAAATACGTGTCGATTATTTTTCGATATTCTACACGACGGACCTAATAGATTTTTTCATGCAAGTTTCCCATTAACCTATGACCAGCACTGGCGGGAGTTTCCCGAATTAAAAATTTCAATTAACGGTATGTGTACTTTTGCATTGGGTAATGGGTTTGTTTCCTTCTTACACAATAATGAACATCCAT
Organism: Pteromalus puparum; assembly: GCA_012977825.3. Taxonomy (NCBI): domain Eukaryota; kingdom Metazoa; phylum Arthropoda; class Insecta; order Hymenoptera; family Pteromalidae; genus Pteromalus; species Pteromalus puparum. The sequence continues at coordinate 58,370,861 of CM053170.1, forward strand.
TTCTATTCGAAGATTTCATACAAATACATGAAACAGAATATAATAATCCCTTTAAATTTTAAAGATACAAATCACATTCATATTTATACAGAACAACATTGGTAGAAACGTAAGCCAACCATTTACCATTAGAAAGCCAATTGGACAATGTTGGTCAATGATTTACAAACGCTTGGATACAAAATCGTCACGCAATGAATGGAAGCCTTGGCTTATGGATAGCCTATCAAGGTCTTAAAGAAGAGGAGCACTCTGTTATTTACTAGCATTCCAGCTTTTAATACACAGATGTAAGTTGTGCTTGAAGATTATAAGCCTGTCACCTGGGACTCCGGTAGACGATGTTCAGGTGTCTGGCAGAGAAAAAAACATAATCTCGGTAACGCGCTTCATGGCGTTCGATGTAAAGATAGATGTAAGTTGTGCTTGAAGATGATGAACTCTCGACAAAATATGCCCTGTGCTTGCAAAATTTTAACCTAAAAGTCTATAATTATAAAACTAAAGGACATAAGGCAATTTTTTTAAGCGTATTTACTGAAGTCACATAAATAATTTATTGTTTTTCCGATCACATAACCTCCCAAATGCTTGAAAATGCTTTTAAAAGCAATATTGAAAATAAACAAAACCACGTCCCAGAATAGTCACGAGCACGTGAAATTCAAGCTGCAGATAAGAATAAGTATATAAAGATACAGTTCACAATTTAAGGAAAAATAAGAATAGTTTTTCTTCGTCGTAGCTTGATCAAACGAAATATTTAAAAGATTATTACAAATCAGTATGACCAGAGGGTAGGCAAAAAATTCGTTGTTTATAATACAGCTATTAGCCGTGTATGTAGCAAAGACAAATAAGTTGATATTCAATGAGCAGACGCTGTTTTGCGCATTAACGGTCAATTCAATACCCGACGATAAAATATCACAAAAGTCTTTCCTTATCTATATTTTTTCATCAGCTTGTTCTCGCAGACAGGCAGACGATTTTTAAGATCGTGAAACTCAAGATGTTCAAGGAAATGGAATTTACTTCTAAGTGGTTTGACAAGGGTTAGCAAGATTGGGATTATACTGAATACCTTTTATAAGAAGAAGTCAAGGGATTTGCGTGTTGTAATAAAACTCCTTTCGACAAGAAAGCGATCTTATTAATACAAAGAGAACAACCGATTTTGAATTATTATGAAAGGGCTGTGCCAATTCATGAGATCGAAGGTACTTCGTATTACAATCTATTAAACAAGCCGATAGACGTAATGACTTCTGACGTAAGTTATCCTAAAATTATCGAAGAGTTTAGGATCAAAACGTACAAGCTTCTTTACCCGCTGTATCACAAGTGGTTGCGGATCAGATTTGATCACGACATGATAGAAAAATGGTCACGATCGATGACGTCGTTCAAAGAGTTGTGAAGATTCGTCTACACTGAAAGATCTATAATGTATTTAAATTTATTAGGAGACGCATTGGTTTGATCTGGAAATATTCCCTTAAGACGTTTTTTAAGTAGTTTTAAGGTTTAGTTTTTAACGTGGGTAACAGTTCTGCCTCTTAAATTACCTATCGGTA
>CM053170.1:58373958-58416589 GCA_012977825.3 Pteromalus puparum
AACGAGTGTTCGTAGCTCAGTGGTAGAGTGCCAGCTTACTAACCCAAAGGTTCCGGGTTCAAGTCTCACTAGCGCTAGATTTTTTTTTTATTAATCTATTTATTGCTATGTTCTACAGGGAGTGAAAGCTCCACGCGTACTGTCGATATGACGCCATTGTACCGGGGTAATGTTTTCGCGCGTGAGCGACAGGTTATACCTCACTATGCCAAAGTCTGCCAAACTGTGCCAAAGTGTGCTAAAGTGTGCCAAAGTGTGCTAAAGTGTACGAAAGTGTGCCATACAACATATTATGTTAAACGAGAGATGTTACTTTCCGAAAAATCCATGTGTGTCACAGTGTTCCATAGTGTGCCAAAAGTGTGCCAAAGTGTGCCAAAGTGTATCGTTTTTCCGAATTTGAATGCTTTGGCACACTTTCGCATACTTTGGCACACTTTGGCACGCTTTGGCACAATTTGGCACACTTTGGCACATTTTTGGCACACTTTGACACACTAAATTATTTCCACTGGGGAAGGTAAAATGCATAGTCATTCAGCTAATTCAAAGCTTTGTAACCACCCCTGCAATTTTGAATCACGTTTATCTGCATTAATGAGGTGTTATTTAAAGTTGGAGACAAACGTTTTAGAGGACGTAAAATAAAGTAAGATTAGTGATTAGTGGGATAAAATACACAAAAATAAGCTTTTTCTTTAATTTTTTGCTTATATTTGCGAGTCTTAACAGCGTAATACTGATTTTTGGAGTAATTTTTGAGGTTATGGAAGAACCTGGGCTACATAGGCAAAAAACAATGGTGGATTCGTGTTCAGCGGGTGAAAATACATGAGCATAAGCCTTTTTCTAATTTTTTTGCCTAATGTTTTCCTCATTTTTCTAAGTTTTGACCGCGTAATACTGATTTTTAGAGTAATTTTTGAGGTTGTGGAAGAACCTGGGCTACATAGGCAAAAAACAATGGTGGATTCGTGTTCAGCGGGTGAAAATACATGCGCATAAGCCTTTTTCTAATTTTGTTGCCTAATGTTTTTCTCATTTTTCTAAGTTTTGACCGCGTAATACTGATTTTTGGAGTAATTTTTGAGGTTGTGGAAGAACCTGGGCTACATAGGCAAAAAACAATGGTGGATTCGTGTTCAGCGGGTGAAAATACATGCGCATAAGCCTTTTTCTAATTTTGTTGCCTAATGTTTTTCTCATTTTTCTAAGTTTTGACCGCGTAATACTGATTTTTGGAGTAATTTTTGAGGTTGTGGAAGAACCTGGGCTACATAGGCAAAAAACAATGGTGGATTCGTGTTCAGCGGGTGAAAATACATGCGCATAAGCCTTTTTCTAATTTTGTTGCCTAATGTTTTTCTCATTTTTCTAAGTTTTGACCGCGTAATACTGATTTTTGGAGTAATTTTTGAGGTTGTGGAAGAACCTGGGCTACATAGGCAAAAAACAATGGTGGATTCGTGTTCAGCGGGTGAAAATACATGCGCATAAGCCTTTTTCTAATTTTTTTGCCTAATGTTTTTCTCATTTTTCTAAGTTTTGACCGCGTAATACTGATTTTTGGAGTAATTTTTGAGGTTATAGAAGAATGGGGGCTACATAGGCCAAAAACAATGGTGAATTCGTGTTCCGCGGGTGAAAATACATAAGAGTAAGTTTTTTTGCTCATTATTTCTCTCCTCCAGCGAGTCTTAAGGACATATAACTGCTTTCCCGTAATTATATTTGTGACTGTTAGAGTTATACCCGACCGCCATTTTGAACTCTTCAAAAGAATCTTTCCGAAGGATTCGGATTCGGAAAGTACACTAAAAAACGAAGATTTTCGCCAAGTTTCAGCTCATTCCTCTGTAACACCAGTTAAATCAAGATTTTTGTCCAAACTCTTTCAAATGGCCCCACTGTATACACGGAGAGAAAAAATATACTTTTGTAGCAAACTAATTATCCATGTGATTATGGCACATTTTTTTCTTGGGATAAAATTAAAAATTCAAGTGATAAAAGCTAAGTAATTAATCATGGAATGAAAGTAAAGCACAAAATCTTTTAGAATATGAAATTCATATTTATATGGCACAGGCGCAGTGTCAGAAATCCGTAGACGTGATCCATCTGCTAAACTCAAAGGACCCACGCTATTATAGCGTGGGTCTACGATACCCACGCTATAATAATAGCGTGGGTATCGTAGCGATGATAACGCTGCTAGTTATGGCATCCACCGTGCGGAAAATTCTATTACGAGTTCAAAAAAAATGTTTCAAATAATTGTACAAATCATTAAAAATGACAATATTAACTAATATGGATTCAATATTTATCTTAAATTTATAATTTCAATAATTATAAACACCAAACTCGCTAATTTAGAAAGTTTTTAGAAATTACCCTTTATGAAAATATACGCGAGAATGAAGCACAAAACTGATCAATATAAGGTTTTCGAGACTATTAAAAGCGAACCTGATATCAAAAATGTTAAAAATTGTTTAAACAATTGATTTTAAGTAATTGCAAAATCAAATTTTTCCGAAACTTTTAACCTAGGTTTCAATTAGAGTTTTTGAGATTTCTAATCAAGAATAATCCTCTCTTAAAAAAGTGATGTGAAGCATTTAATTGATGTCCAATTGCCTGGTACAGTCACCGGACAAAATAACTTTGAATATTTGGAACGTCAGCCATGACACGTTTTTCTTATGGGAGGTGTTATGACTGACGTTCCAAATATTCAAAGTTATTTTGTCCGGAGACTGTACAAGAATTAAGGAATGCGAATTAGAAACGCAACATAACCTACAAACGCTTTGAACTGTGCGCCCAGACCCACCTACCCCACGGACAGCGAGTTTGATAATAAAATACGCAGAAAATCGAAAGGATGCGAGCGAGAGCAAGAGAAAAATTAAAAACCAAAGCGCCCAAACTCACCTACCCCACGCGAAGCGAGTTTGATAATAAAATACGCGGCACATCTAAGGGAGGCGAGCGAGAGCGAGAGAAAAATAAAAAATCAAAGCGCCCAAACCCACCTACCCCACGTGCGGCAAGTTCAATAATTAATTACGCGGCACATCGAAGGGAGGCGAGCGAGAGCGAAAGAAAAATAAAAAACCAAAGCGCCCAAACCCACCTACCCCACGCGCGGCGAGTTTGATAATAAAATACGCGGCACATCGAAGGGAGGCGCTAGATGGCGCGATGAACGGTTCGCGAATATCGCAACAGTACCCACGGTATTCGGGCGTGGATTACATGCGATTCTACGGTGTGTTAGTCACATGCAATGTTCGTAAAGTACCGCTCCTTTAAGGGCACTACATCCACATAAAAATTCGAAACCTTTTTTATTATTATCCGACAGTAAGACCTCATATTCCAAACGCTAAAAATTTTGGAATAAATACAAATAATTTTTGCAGATTTTGCGTGAAATAAATCGTTGCTCCGATGGCTTCGTAATCTCATGCCAGAATTGTAAATTTTTTCTCTCCGTGTACCCATCAATACTGCCAGTCCTGAATTTTGAATCAAGAAGCTACTGATAATCAGGCACTACCAGCAGCGCAACCTCAGCTAGCTACGAATAATCAGACATTACCACCAGGAGGCCAAGTCCAAAATCAGCAAGGTGCTGGTAACCAGGCACTACTATCAGGCAAATATCAGCAAGTTGCAAATAACCAGGCAGTACTACCAGGGGCACCAGCTCAAAATCAACAAGCTGCGAACAATCCAGCACCACGACCAGGATCACGAGCTCAAAATGAACAAGCTGCGAACAATCCAGCACCACGACCAGGGGCACCAGCTCAAAATCAACAAATAAACAATCAGGCTCTACCAGGCCAAAATCAAGAAGTCGAAGTACAAGTTACTACAGTATGTAATTTATATTTATCCAATTATGTTTACTTTCATTTCAAAATAATGTGTTTAATTAATTAATCTATTATTAAAGATTATTAAAGGTAACTATTTGAAATCTAAAATCGATGGAAAAATTATTTTAAAAGCATACAAAGATAGTTTGTTAAAGAAGCACCCATTAAAACGTACAATAAAATCAAAACTTGTACGTTTAGTTATTGCCAGGGGAAAATAATATTTACTAAGAAATGTCACAGAAGATCAGTATCTAGAAAAATTTGTGTGAGTAATCTCAGGTTGGCAAATGATTAAACAGTCTTCGATTTTTAATTTAACCAGCATTATATTTGTACCAAAAATTTTCACTTAATGTAAGTTTTGATATGTTTCAGAAAAGGAAGATTTCTTGATCCTGTATTTTCTGTGTTATTTTATAACACCAAAAAGAAGTGGAAAGAGGAAACGTGCGGAAAAAGATAACGAGCCTGTACAATTATCTCTACAAGAACGTCGAGAATCTTTTATTTTAAGAGCAGAAGTAATTTTATCTGTAAAGATTAACTTATGTTTTACTGCATAAAATTTCTCACATGTAAATTTTTCATTAATACATCATTATTAATTGTTATTAATAATATACTTCATTCCAGATGGCAAACGACGTGTTACCGAGGTTACTGGATTTGAAGGAGCGCTACATGCAAAACCATGAGACTTTTCAGCCATTAATCGTCGCAGTCGGAGAAGCTGTGCGCATTCAATATTATTACGTCGCTGTAAACGAAAAGTTACTTCATGTCGACAAAGCACTAGACGCTGTCGAGTTAGCCTTGAAAGTATTTTTCTGTTTAGACTGTAAGTATCCAAATAATAGCAAAACTGTTTGGGTATTTCTACAAAAAATTTTACTGAACCTTCACTTACCGTTTGACGATGTAACTGTAGAGGGCAATATTCTTTTAGGACAAATTAAAAATTTATAAATTGAGTTTTGTAGTCAGTATGGATTCCATAATTTGTAATTATTGCCAATGCGCTCTTGAATGTTATAATTGATTGTTTCGACACATAGGAGATTATCATACCTCGTCTCGTAATTCTAGATGTTTTGTTAAAGATTGTAACAGATCGTATAGTTCATACGGTTCGCTTCGAAAGCACTTTGTAAAAAAACACGATTCACTTCTAGCAGTCAGAATGAACGTAATGAGTCGATTCCTATTAGCGACGAATTGTATTGCGAATTGTAAACTAGAACTATCCCTGAAGAAGTGATAATTAGCGATGTAAGGTTTGATGGATCCGATGAATGCGATGAATCAATGATATACGATTTAGATGAAGAATATGATTTTCAGGATATGTACACTATTTCTTCACTAAATGAATCACTTGAAAATATTACAGTAAAATATTGGGCGAGCATTTCAAATTTGAAAAAGATTCCGAGAAAATATGTTACTGATATAATTAACGAAACTAAAGATTTTCTAAAAGAAATGTTTGAAGTGCTTAAAAATGAGATTATATCTAAACTTGATAATGATCATACAAATAAGTTAAATCTGGATCCACTGATCAGCAACTTTTCAAGTTGTTTAAATATTATAGACACAGAACAGAAAAGATTTTCTCTTTTCAAAACCTTAAAAACCTTCATAGACCCTGTAAGCTACAACATTGGCGAGCGAGAAGAATACCGAAAAGTAAACTTAGTTCAAACTTTGGTTCATGTCCCAGTCAATGCCCAATTTATTTAATTGCGACTAGTGTTGAAAAATTTTTTCGAATTACCAACAGTTTTTGACGATACGATCCGATATATGCAAGACTTAGTATCAAACGATTCAATAATTACGAACATTATTCAGGGTGATTATTGGAAAGAGCGAATGAAAACTTTTAAAAACAAAATCGTACTACCGTTTGTCATGTATTTCGACGATTATGAGAATAATAACCCTCTGGGTTCACAAAAGGGTTTGTCGAAAAGTGGCGCGGTTTATATTGGCATTCCTGTGTTACCTCCTCAGTATCAGTCAAAAGTAGAGAATATATTTTTGTTCGTCTTATTTAATACTATAGATAGGCAAGTTTTTAAAAACTCAATTATATTTGTTCGTGTAGTAGAGGAATTGAATTTTTTAATTTAAACCGGTATTGACATTGAGTTAGCCAATAACAGACACGAGAAAGTCTACTTTGAATTGGCCCTATTTATTGGGGATAATCTTGGAGTCCACTCTATTCTGGGTCTAACAGAAAGTTTTAAAGCTAAAATATTTTGTCAGCATTGCTTAATAAAACAGTCTGAAAAAAATACAGTGTTTCTTGAGAAAGCCTGTAATTTGCGTACTGTAAATACTTACGATGAACTAGTAGAATTAAATGATGTTCAAATCACTGGAATAAAAGAAAGATGTATACTTAATGAGATAACTAATTTTCACGTTGTACAAAATATTGCCGTTGACATTATGCACGATCTGCTGGAAGGCATCTGCAGATATGATGTGGCGTTCTTACTACAATTATTTACATTAGAAACGTTGAATGCCAGACTGCTTGGATTTGATTTTGGGCATAGGTATAATATCAACAAACCAACTGAATTAAAGGAAAACTCAATAAAAAAGGGTTGCATTATTATGACATCATCTGAAATGTTATGTTTGGTTCAGAATTTAAATTTGATTATAGGTCATTTAATAGCTAAAAATAATGAATATTGGGAAATGTATTCGCTTCTTAAAGATATAATAACTATAGTTTCAAGTAATGTATTACACCCAGTTACTTATCAAGCACTAGAAACACTTATTTTTGAATACTTAACAACGCATACGTCACTTGCAAATTATTTCAAACCAAAGCATCACTTTTTAGCGCATTACCCACGATGCATGAAATTATTTGGTCCACTATGAAAATTTTGTTGTCTTAGATATGAAAGTAAAAATCAGGAGGGAAAAGCTGTTTATCAGAGCAATTGTAGTCGAGTGAATATTAATAGAACAATAGCAATCAAACATCAACTACATTTCAGTAACAGATTGATTTTAAATAAAAAAGATCCACCTGTATTCCGTTCAAAAAATCACAAACAAAAGTCCCTCAGTGGGCTTAAAGATTATCATAAGTATCACCATTTGATAAATATACTTAGTAATACAATAACAAGTGTTAATGTAGTCTATTATTATGACAAAGTAATTACAAGAAACTGTGTTTTGGTGAAATTTTCGTCTACTGCGCCAGTATTTCAATTAGTTCATGAAATAATATTTGTTAATTCTATGCATATTTTTATTACTAAAAATTTAACAGACTGTTTTTACGATGAACATCTACAAGCATTCAAAATTTACGACATGAATCATTTTGAATGGGATAGAGTAGAAGAAGATTTTTGCGAACGGCATAATGCTAATATTGTATTATTACCCGATGAATATTATTATATTTCTAAAGTTTGGATATGAATGTATATTTTTCTGAATAAATATTTTTTTATTTATCACTTTTCACCAAATTAATTTCTCCCTATAATGGCTTAAATCATACTACAGGTTTGAAACTATTAAAATTCTAGTTCGTACATCTCATGTAGATGGCGTACCGAAACTCATCACTCGCAAGCGGCAAGAATTTCGTTGATTAGTATACAAGAGAAAATGATTTCTAGTGGAGTACAAGCGATTATCGTTGCGTGCGTAGTTAGGTTAGGTTAGGTTACATGAATTTGCGTATACTTTAATAAACTGGCGTTAAAAAATAAGTTGCGATAGTTAAAAAATCGCCGAAATAAGCATTGATAAAGTTTTCTTCTTTTTCACTGTCGTCTAGTTCACTCTCTTATTCTTCACACTCGTCATCACTCTCGTCACTTTCATCTGAATTTTCGAATTCTGAAAGAACATCATTGTGATACTGCAAGCCAGGAATCTCACTAGGAATATCGTATCGTCATCCGAAGCTTCGCACGAATAATAATCGAGTTTCTCCTCATCGACCGCACGATCTACATAGTCCGAGAAATGATCTCGTTCTACAAAAATGAAAAATATGATTTCATTTACAATACGCAAAATGAATACGTAAACGATACCGGACCCAAATATAAAAAATAATTTGATAACCGACTGTGTTGATTTTCAGCATGCGAATTAATGCCATGAAAATGTGAAAGCACACATTAATCAGGACGTAATTTCGGGCGCATATATGAATGGTTACCTGCCTTGATCCGACAAATTTTTTAGGCGTACACGCGAATTGCAGCGACCGCGAAAGCGTACATAAAGTCCGGAGCACCCGAATACTATAAATGACGTTGTCATGGAGTCGGTATAAAGCCGGCGGCGATGCGAGACGGTAGAGAATAGAGGCGCTAACGGTTCATCGGCTTTCAGAGACGTCTGTTTTGCTCGTCTGGTGTATAACTAAATTTAAGGCAGTTTTCCGTCCGCAGCGCGAACAACGTGTGTGCCGATTTATCATTTTATAGCCTTTATATTTGCCGCGACGACACACGCACTTTGCTGACTGTGAAAATGGTCTCACTTAACCTGTATTTTGTCTCCCAAATCATGCGTTCAAATTCATTTTTTGCATGTAGGGAATTTTTAATGTATATCAATACCTGAATCATTTGAGTCATCGTTTTCAAGTATTTCCTCCTCATTGAACCGCTCGCTTTCTCGAAGTCTCTTCTTAATCCGGGTTCTTTGTGCTTTGCTGTACGTTTCGTACGGTCGCTTTAGTATGTTAAAGTTTATTCTTACAATAATAGATTAAACGCAGCGGATCAATCTCGAATGCCTCTTGGCTAAATGTTGTTATAATGATAGGTTACACGGCTTGTTATTAAAAATTCAATTCTTTAATCGAAAGCGTCTTTTGTTTACATTGGTCATTGTGGATACTAACCTACGCGAATGACATATTTTTCAAAGCGGAAAAATGTACGCGCTCGTGCTTTAGAAAGACAATCCAAGAACCACCATCGTATTGCCACTCGAACACGTTGAGAAGGAGGAAAAGATGCTTGCGAAATGGGGAGAATATTGGTACGAGGTTGATTTAATGTTGGAAGACGGTAAGTGAAACTTTTCTGATCAACCCGTAATCACGTAAACTTAATCTCGTGAGCAACAATTTAACTCGATGTAACGCTCATTATAGAGGATGTTGAGTTTTTAAATGACGTGCCAATATCAACAAATGGGCAAATTTTGAGCCGAAAAAACATAAGTAAAACTCCAGAACATCGCATCGCCAAAAAAAGAGAGATTAAAGCTAATACTGGATTAAAGAATGAGATGCTACTAAAACCATGAAAAAGAATAAGAAGCAGTTATTTTATCCGTCGATCTACTCTGATACAAGCGAAGATGAAGTTACGAAAGTTAAAAAGACTGACGACGATGACAAGGAAGTTGAGACACACGAAGAAATAGAAAAACAGATCGAATAAGATCAATAGTTGTTTTTTTTTTCAGTTTTGTTTATATAGTAGTATACCTTGTAGATTAAGACGTTAATATACTCTTTGATTTTGTAGAAAACTTAATGAGAAATCGTCTCATAGCTCGTCCTTAAATTCTACAGTTCAGTCGTGTGCTTTTTGCGAATGCCTCTACAGACTTACCTTATGATGAAAAGATATTGAAAATAGCGGAAGCCGCAGCAAGTTCATTAGGTCGATTAGTAGATGAGAGTGGACGTAGAATGCCGAAATCAAACGAGGTTGGTTTTAGAAAATAAGGAGTTGCACATGAACAAATTTTGGTCTTATTTACATTTTGTACAGGTTAGATTACATCGTGATTATGATGTAATGATTAATCGAGGAAAATTAGATGATATTTTACGCTTAAATAAAAATAAGCCTAAAAATATTATTCGAGAGTTGGCGAAAGAGCTTATTGGAGAGCAGAAATCAGCTACACTTAATGCAAAAGCTATAGATGAGAACATCGTCAATACCATCGGAGGTAAATCAATTTACGTTAGATTTGTTGTCATACACATATGCGCACACGCACGCTCACATTATAGGAATAGTCAGACACACACGAGCAGTAACATGCATACTTACTATTATGTCCTAAACTTATGATAGTTGTCACCGGACAGTAACTCTACGGGTTGAGGTAAGCTTTATAAGCACGGACGATGACAAAGCTTCGATACACAAAGTCTTAGCGCCGTCGGTGCCTGGCTACCTTCGCGATCTATTCGAAAACAGCCTCCAGTAGACGCCGGTGAATTACTTTGGACCCGCAATAAATCGTTATGCATTTTAGTCTGAATCAACACCCTGAACTCTGAGACGAACTAACTTCCCCTTAACTGTCAGTAAAATAGGACGTTACTCCAAACCACGGACTAATATCATTTTAGACTTTTGTAAGATGAGATCGACTATTTATGCAATGGATTATAAAAGAAAGAAAGAGAATGTAAATGTATGTATGGAGACATGCCGCCTGTTGATATGTATATCACTTACCTCGTATTTATTCGCTTCTGACCTGTTCTGCTACCAGCGCGTTCTATCAGTGGGGCGAGAAATCTCGAAATCGCCCTCACCGACACCCTTTACGTACATAGGTAGTAGTGAACATTTGTAAATAGCACATCCAATCAGAGAGCTTAGATGCTGCATATTTTCTTATATGGTTTCTCTGGGCTCGGGTCTTGTTGCTATAGGCATTTTAAGGCCATTTTTTTGTACTATTGTAGCAGTGATGGGTTTTTTTCTCGCTCCCCTATGTAGAGCGTCTTTCCTCTTTTGTGGGTAGAGTCGCCGCCGTTGACTTCGAGGTCTTATCTCTCAATACACGAGTGCAAGTGGTCTAGTACCCCTTCTCATAATGCTAGTTAATATGCCGTCTTCTTGAAACGACGACGAAATTCACGTATACTCCCGTATTCTTCTACGCTCATGACCTCGGTGTAGTATTTTCGTAGTAGTGTCGTCGGCTCTGTTTCCTCTCATTTCCTTAATTTATTCAAGCGGCTGCGCTTCGGAGTTTTTCCTATGACCTATTGTGTGGTCTCGACTACCTGCTCTTAGACCCCGCGCTTGCTCTCTCTTTCGTGTCATCCTATAGGGAAGGGCATTGACCTATATTTTGAATTCGACCCGTTTAAATGTCTTTCTGCTTAGCTTCATTTAAATGCGAAAACTGAGCATTTCACAATACACACACACGCACCCATATTATTATCATACATTTTTCATGAATCTAGTTCATCAATTTTTACTTTGATCTTTTACAGGATGCACGAATCGTAATACAAACATCGCTACACAAAGTGGAGCGATGCATAACCTTGGATTGCGGTTTTTTTAAAACGAAGTTCTCGGAAAAAACCAAACTCGATTCAGGACTAAAAAGTGAGTTTATTTGCCTTATACTACAATATCTAAATCTAGATAAAATGAAATGAACTTTTCTTGATATTACTTCTGGTACATTTTAAGAGAATCACAATAAAGTAAAACCGAAAATAAAATCAATAAAAAATCATACGGCGAAAGTTAAAATCGTTCCAAGTACATCTACTAAAATTAAAGTTTCAGAGGACAAGTACGATCAAATTCGAGATCATAATAAAGAAATGGAAATGGTTGAGGATGAACAAAACCGAGACTTGAATAAATCTACTTTGGATGCTGTAAACTGAAAATCAAAAATAAGTGAAGAGTTTATGAATGCAGAGCTTGCTAGAAATGTAGATGATCAGGAAGTTTTGAGCAGAAAGAGCAGTCAAAGCAGCAGCATTTTGAAGGGAATAGGACAAATGAAAACTATGTATGGTTATAAGAAATTGAGAAGAAGTGAAGAAAAAAACAGAGAATATGAACAGGATAATGTTTCTCAGAAACATGAGATCATGAATAGCGAAATAAACAGGAACGAAAGAAATGTAGACCGAACAGAACGAGCAATGAGACAGGAATCAAAAACGAGAGAACGTGAAAGAGAAGTTGAAAGAAAAGACCGTAAACATGAAAGTAAACAGAAAAATTACAAAATGAGTAAACCGAACGAAACTGAAAATGAGAATGACGGCAAGAGTGAGGAGAACAGTGAATTTAGGGATGAGAAGAAAGAATACGAAAAAAAACAAGAAGTAAGAGAAAAATCGAAAAAGGGAGAGCATGAAAGACAACTCAAACGGAGAGAGCGAGAAAAAGAATGTGAAAGAAGAGAGCGCGAAAAGGAACGTGAACGAAGAGAGCGTGAAAAAGAACGCGAGATAAGAGAATATTTAAAATACAGAGAGAAGTTTAGAGTTAGCAGATATACAGTTAACAGAAACAGGAGTGTTAGTAGAAAGCGTGATGGTGATTATAAAAGGCGGGAAAGATATTCTAGTACCGAGCATAAACGTAGATTCTAATTAAAGTTGTTTTATTGTATTATTGATTTCTAATTTATTGTAGAAAATAAATTCAACTTACCTTATTATAGAAAAAATCTTCTTATTTTATCTTATTTTCATCAATTAAGTTTTAAGATCTCAAAAATTGCTTCTCTTTTCAATTGTTTATTCATCTCAAGTACATCATGAAAATGAGATAACATCCAGATATGATCTCGATAAGATCTCGATAAGATCATCGACCATAGCATTATTAAAGCGTCTCATGTACATCTTTGAAATGTAATAAAAGGGCTCATTTTCGTGACGGATCTTAAAAAGATCTAGAAAAGATCTCGTAAATTTTTACGCGGGTGGTGACGATGTTCCCGAGTCTATAAGTACTTTTAGCGGTGGATTCGTAGTTATTATATGTTGAAGATCAGGTGAACTGCCTATATTATTTAAATGTACTATGTTTCTTCGGTTGGAATGGAGTCCTGTTGAAGATTTTCAGTGTCTGCACTTTCTTGATTATCATAGTTGTAATCATCTCCATTGATATTTTCTTGATTTGTGTTATGAGCTACTTTCTCGGGTTGCTGCTCTACCTCATAATGCAACTCCTCGAAAATTAAATTCGGTGGTCCGGTACTCCTAAAGAATTGATTTTGAGGGGCAAAATTATTTGACCGTTTGTTTTAATTATTATTTTACTTATTGGTGTTCCTAGTATCTACTGACATTGGTGTAGGTTGATAATTTTGCTAAGTAGGTCTTCTGAAATCATTTGCCAATCTCGGTGCAAAATTATTTTGCAAGCCTAGGTACGAATAAAAAATGACTTTTATTTGCCCCGAAGACATTAAACGAGCTGGGATCGCTATATCTATTTATTAAAAGATTTTTAAAATTATTCCATGTTGCTGGATTATTCGCGACTATTAAGCATCTTCGCGGATTCTTGATTTAATTAACGCAAATAATGCTGTATTTAATGCTTTACAGTGACTAAATTTTCAACAAATTTATCACATGTTTGGAGAAAGTGAGAAAGGAGCTTTGTTCCTCTTTCATAAATTGATATCGCGTCACGCCATATAGCTAACCTCAATTTAAATTGTTCCACTGAGACTTGATTTGCGACTTGTGCCATTTTGCTTTCAAACCAGTCGTGGGGATAGGGTAAAAATAGGAGAATAAAGAATTTCAAAGACTTACTCTCTTCTTTGATGATTCCAAGTGAATCCCTGCTTGAAGGTGGACTTCAAACTTAACGTCCCAAAAGTACTGCGACGAAGGGGTTGAAATACCAGCCGCCTCCTTTCTGATGACTTCATCTGTGCTACTAGAATACTGCCAGGCGTACGGCAGGCCTACTAACACCAGATAGAAAGAAAACACCAGAGAAGACAACCAACTCCACCAGCCTGCTCCACCAACCTCCACCCAACCAACCACTCACATAACCTCTCCAGGATTGTTTACAATGATAAACGGCCTCCCTGGCTCAAAAAAGAAGCCATGCAGTTAATGCTCCTTGCACTTGAAACCTGCGGGAGGCCAGTTTTTTCTGTAACAATGTAGATTTGCACCAAGCGGTTTAGAATGCGAAAAATGCTACATGAAGTCGGAGCGATCCGCCAGCGTATCTGTGAGCGTGCCAATGTTACTCAAGAGACGCCTAGTGACTATGTCCAGGGTGGAGGTGTCGCATGTTATGTACGCGATGACCTAGTTTTTTCCATAATTGATGCACCTCAAATTGACCACATAAATGAAACTGTATATCTGCTTCTGAGTATTGAAGTTAAACAGAAGTTATTATGTGGCTTAATTTATCGTCCCCCGAAGGGTCAAACATTAATAAAATTTTTTACTAATGTTTTATTTTTTTATAATTTTAACAGTGTCGCATTTATTCAAAAATTTAGTCCTAGCTGATAATTAAAATTTCCAACCTTTTGGTCCATGAATCCTATGCTGGTATGAATCTCCGTAAATTGGTTCTTGAACATGCGCTATATCTTGTTTCATTTGGAGCAACACATCATCGTGAGCATTCAGAATCGTGGCTCGATGTAATTATTTGTGAATCGGAATTCAAAGTTTGCTTATTTAAAAAGTCAGTAGCCCCTTGTATTAATGGGCATGACTATATTATATTTTTGATATCCCAGAGAAGGAAGAGGTGGTAGTAGTTTCGCTAGAATTCAGTAAATTTTCACTAGAAGCTTTTTCGACTGCAGTCTCGAATGGTACACATGTCAGATCTCAATGATACTGTGGACACATTTCGTGAAGCTCTTCGTCTTCTAGATCTTTATGCTTATTTTACATCACGTAAATTGCGTCGCCAACCTGCTTCTTGGTACTCAAAGAATCTCAATGACCTCTGCAAAGAATGTGACCGATTATGCGTTCATTGAAAATTCATAACTAATGGTCGTGACCGTGAGACTTACAGGCCGTTCGATAACCGTGTCAAACGTGCAATAAAGAATGCTCGTGATACTTATTTAGCTACTAACAGACTAGATCGCTCAAGAACTTGGAGCATATTGCGCAAGTTTGGGCTGTTACTCAGTGATTCTAAATCACCATTACATTATTATTACACCATAACACAAAGAGAATCTGATTGAGTTTTACTCGTCTGTTACGTGTCACCATCCTTCCTGCTCTATGGCTACTTCGAAAGGTATACTTGATACTCCGCAGTTGGCTTCATTCAGTAAATTTCAGTTTGAAGAGGTGAACTTTAGACAACATCAGGAGATGTTCCTAGCTTGTTTATCTGAAGCCAAGAGTCGTAGTTGTGATGGATTATCACTTACTTATTTTGATCGTACGCTAGCTGTCGTTATACCCTTCCTCACTGAGCTTTTTAACCTGTAATTACGTTCTGGAATTTACCCATATATTTGGATGAGGTCTGTTATTGTGCCACTTAGTAAGATTGCGACACCGAAATCATTAGCTGATACACGACCACTGACTAATATCCCCCATTTTGCCAAAGTGTTCGATTCGCTCGTTGTAAAACAGATTACACAGATTTTTAGAGAAAAATTCGTTCATCAACAGGTATCAGTCAGATTTTATAAGCGACCATAGCACCGAAACTGCATTGTTAAAGGTAACTGAAGATATTCGTCGTGGTGCTTAGGATGGCTTAGTTACTCTTCGATTCCATCAATCACGAGTCATTGTATCGCAAACTTCATGACTTAAATTTCTCGAATAATGTCATTTATTGGTTTTATTCTTACTTAAATGGACATTTTCAAGCAATCATTGACCTTGATGGAACTGCGTCAAGTTTTTTACCAAGTACTTCTGGTGTGCCTCAGGGATCTTCCCCTGGGCCAATAAATTTTCTCATATTCATTAATATGATTGTTGATGTCTTAAGGTATTGATTACTATAAAATGTTGCCAAAACTCACGCTATTCTTATTGGAACTACATAACATCATATACGTATAAATAGAGACCTCATTCGTCCGATAGTTGTGAGAAATAAAACACTATTATTCCATCGGCTTGAAATATTAAGAATCCAGGTTAAATACTTTCTATGTCGCTTATCTGAAATGATCACATTTCTCGAGTTTGTACTCGAGCTCATTTCGATCTGTACGGATTAAGGTTTAAGGGTCAATGCTTATCAAGTGCATTGAAAGCCCAGTTAGTCAATACGCTTCTGATACCTTATTTCGACTACGCATGCCAAGTCTACCAGGATTTAACTGACTACCTTGCTATTAAATTACAGCGTCTGTGTAGTATGGATGTGCGGTTCATTTTTAGAATGAAAAAAGATGCGTCACTGCTACCGTACTATAACAAGCTAAAATGGCTGAAATTGCATCAGAGGCGAATGATCTGTTAGGTGTTAAGCTATATAAATTGTTCACTTGTAACCGGCCGATCTATCTCGTAGAACTTTTTCCCAAGCCTAATGAGGAAATCCGCCGTTCGGCGAGAACCCATTCGTTGGTATTTATGATTCCCATGGCTACTACGGAAACCTATACGGGACGCTATACCCAAAAAGATAAAGATAAGCAAAACACTCAATATTATTAAAGTCGAGTATATTAATTTATGTTTTGCAACGGTCCAGAGGATGGAGTGCGCCTGCAAAGGGCAACCCGTTCAAACAGAGTAACGCCTGCATCAAAACCACCCATTCTCAGCTTCAGCAACGCACGTGCTTATTGCTAACTGCAAAATTAGGATTACAGGCTTTTTGTTTGCTTTTCCAGTGAAAAATTATCACGATGCTTATTTTTTATAAATGCACATGCGGTCTTCATTACTTTAAATCATTCTCAACTGCTTTTCCGGTTTAATTTTGCGTAAATGCGAGCACAATGAAACATATTTCGTTTTGTTATTTAACACGGCTAATTGTTGCTATTATTATGCTTGCAAATAGTATATTGTGCAACTAGGGGGGAAAAATGCCTACGGCGCGCTCGACTCCCACTTGTGCTCAAAACATCACCCTCGCTAGAAAAAGCCACTCCCCCCTTGTTGAATACTGTACTTTTTTTGATAAGGGCATGAATAGACCCTTTTTTAAGCATGAAAAAGGAATAGAAAATTGAGAACTCTTTGACGCATAGTATATTTTAAACTTTTTATTCAAATTTTCAAAATTTTCAAAAAATTTTCAAAAAATTTTCAAATTTTCAAAAAATTTTCAAAATTTCAGAAAATTTTCAAAATTTCAAAAAATTTTCAAAATTTCAAAAAATTTTCAAAATTTCAAAAAATTCAAAATTTTCAATAATTTTCAAAATTAAAAAAATGATTTGCTTTTGTTTGTATTACGATTCGTGCATCCTGTAAAAGATCAAAGTAAAAATTAATGAACTAGATTCATGAAAAATGTATGATAATAATATGGGTGCATGTGTGTGTATTGTGAAATGCTCAGTTTTCGCATTTACATAAAGCTAAGCAGAAAGACATTTAAACTGGTCAAATTCAAAATATAGGTCAATGCCCTTCCCTATAGGATGACACGAACGAGAGAGCAAGCGCCGGGTCTAAGAGCAGGTAGTCGAGACCACACACTAGGTCATAGGGAAAACTCCGAACCGCAGCCGCTTGAATAAATTAAGGAAATGAGAGGAAACAGAGCAGATGACACGAGCGACAATAACAAACAATATGTGAATGGAATAGAAAAATCGGGTTATATAGCACATTAATAATAATTATTACGCGAGAGATCGAATAATGAGAAGAAGGAAGCACGCGTTTGAACTGTGAGCGCCTGCACGCTTGCAACCCCAGCAGGAGGGCTTCGTTTTAAAACTACGAAAACATCATGAAGGAGAGGGCACGCGTCTGAACAGCAAGTGCACGTGCGCCCCTAATACCAATGAGAATACCACACCGAGGTCATGGGTGCAGAAGAAGGCGGAAGCATACAGGAATTTCATCGTCGTTGCAAGAAGAAGGCATATTAATGAGCATAAATAAAAGCGGTCCTAGACCACTCGCACTCATGTAAGACCTCGAAGTCAACGACGGCGACTCTATTCACAAAAGAGGACGCTCTACGTAGGGGAGTGAGGGAAAAAACCATCACCGCTACAAGTACAAAAGAATGCCTTTTAAAAACCGCTGCCAAGTCATTGGCACTTAGCTTCCTCCTATTCTGCTAGTGGAAGATAATTACATGGGACAATCAACTCATTCTTTGATTTAAATATTTGCTACTATTCGATACTAAAAGGATAGGTTAGGAAGAAACTTGTAGGGGAGGGGTATCAGGGGACTGGGGGTTAAGGTGGATATCAAAAGGATAGAGCTCCGTGAACTCCTTGAAAACCATGAAAACTCTCAAAATATACTAAGCTTTAATTATCAAATTATATGGTTTAACAAAAATAATAATGTTCAGTCACACAGAGTATACAGGGTGAGAGTTGAAGAATTGAATCTTAATATCTTTTAAACTAAAAGGATTCATAAGCTACAAAAAGAACCTAGCCGAAGTGATCGAAAGATCAATCTTTTCCTAAAATTTCAACTCAATTTAAACCTTTTTACTCCCGTAATCGTACGACATAAAAAAACCATTTTTTCTAGTTTTTGATTTTTATCTCAAAAACTAGTCGCCAAAATTGCTTAAAATTTTTACAACTAGTAGATATCGTTGTTTTTTATTGTCATGAATTTTTTCAAAACATTTAACTATTTATTTTTTGAGTTATATATGTTTATCGAAAAATTACCTTTTATATCATAAAAAATGAACAGATCAGTCAATCTAGAAAATCTTGCGGGAAAAAGTAGACAAATTTATGTTCTTTTAGATACACTATTGTTGAATATATTGTATAAATCATATCATTATAAAAAAGCAAAAATATTTTTTCAAAAATAGAAAAATGGCTATAATATGGCCATAAAATGGTCAGAATCATAAAACAAAAAATGACCTAAATTCAGAATTAGAAAAAATATATGCATGTCAAATTTTATTACGATCCGTCGCATGGTTCCAAAATTATGGCGGTATACGTACATACACACACACACACACACACACACACACACACACACACACACACCCACACACACACACACACACAGCCATCCGCACGGACATTTTCTAAAAACGTATGATTCGTACTCCAAACACCTCCAAATGCGTTTCCACGAAGTATTAGCAAAACTGAAAATTTTACTATTACAAAGCTTCCTCTTGAGGAGGAAGCAAAATGCCTACAGCAACTATACCCGAGTCTAGAGAAACAATATAAGGAAATATGCAGCATCTAAGCTCTCTGATTGGATGTACTAATTACAAATATTCACTACTACCTATGTACGTAAAGGGTATCGGTGAGGGCGATTTCGAGTATATAAGGCCCTGGTCCGCCGGGCCTGACACACAGTATCTTATCGAAATTTCACCACGCGGAAGCTCTGCCCGAGCGAAGCCCAGTACGGTATATCATTTCGGGACTTAAACTTTTTACGTGTAACTTCTTTCAAAACTTAGAATATTTCCGAAGGTTCAAAACCTTAGAATATTATTTTCGTTTGTGTCGTTTGTCGTTCTGAGGAAAATAATAATTGTCTAAGATACATCCGTTGGTTGCAAGCGATAAACTTGCTTATAATAAATAATCAAATTGTGAGTGAACATTTTAACCTTTAACTCCTAATTCCTGACGCGACTGTTTGCATTCGTATAATCATTCCGCTTTGAAAATCGAGCCAACGCCCACTGAGAGGATGCGCTGGTAGCAGAACAGGTCAGAAGCGAATAAATACGAGGTAAGTGATATACATATCAACAGACGGCATGTCTCCATACATATTCTCTTTCTTTCTTTCATAATCCATTGCACAAATAGTCGATCTCATCTTACAAAAGTCTAAAATGATATTGGTCCGTAGTTCTGTCTTAACGATCGGAGTGACGTCCTATTTTACTGACAGTTAAAGGAAAGTTAGTTCGTCTCAGAGTTCAGGGTGTATATTCAGACTAAAATGTATAACGCTTTATTGTGGGTCCAAAGTAATTCACCGGCGGCTACTGGAGGCTGTTCTCGAATAGATCGCGAAGGTAGCCAGGCACCGACGGCGCTAAGACTTTGTGTATCGAAGCTTTGTCATCGTCCGTGCTTATAAAGCTTAATCAACCCGTAGAGTTACTGTCCGGTGATAACTATCATAAGTTTAGGACATAACATGTCACTTTCTGTTATGTACATCAGTTTATGTAAAAATATTATTATTTTTTGTAGTTTCTTGTTGTAAGTAGAACAAGATAAAACTTAGGTGGATCCCGGCAGGAATGTATGTGTGGGCACACGTACAAGGAATCTCGCCAAGCAACGTACTTAAAGGGTATACAAATTCGGGTGTTTGCACAGTATAGATCATTGAGTTAGCGGACTAAATATTTATTTTTCAGCAGCGCCGCAGAATTTGTCAACTTTCTAGTCAGTTCATCCTCGACCAGTGCTCGGAGCAAGACGTGTTATCACGTCCCCGCATGTACATGTATATACTTTTTTCTGGTGATTCTCACGCGCGCACGTACTTCTCCGAATCCGTGGTATACTTGTGCGTGCATACCTGCAATACATAGAAAAATACATTTTTAAAAAATTGTTAGAAAAATGAGGTAAGGCAGAGGATTAATATTTAATAACGATGTGGATTTATTCGTCTTCTATGTACAGCTATGCGTCGCACACACCTTGTGTATTCGGCGACGGCTCGTTCCCAAGAGAGCGATGTGCGAGACTCGTTTAGTCTCGACACCGCAAGTAGTCATGTGACTCACACTCATACGCGAGAGGGGATACTTGCATGTGTGCGTTCCCTCACACACTCGTTAACGCGCTCACTCATTCTAGCACGAACTATACTGTACATACAGTCAAATGTACTATATTCTCAATAAAAATGGTTCTTTTTTGTTAGTTTTGCATTTAAAGTAGTGTGCAACGAATTTATTTATATACTTGCACTGCGGTGAATAGTTAATTGTCATTAGTGTATCTTCGAAGAGGTGCCGAGTTCCTCCTATTTTTCTCTGAAGTGACAGGTGTTACGAGAAGGTGCTGAGAGGTGTACGTGAGAGCGTTCTGCGAATTTTCTCCGATATTGGTATCTAATTTTCTACTCCTGTAGCAGGTGTGCCCAAGAATACCAAGTCTGCGCCTCCATCTCTTGCCGGCTACAGAACTCAGTCGCCGGCGAGAACACAGTCATCGTCCATCGAGGTGTCCCTCAAGGACATTTTCGCGATACTGGACGATATCAAGCGGGTCCAAAATGAGGCCCTTCAAACACAAAACACCGTGTCTGAGCGGGTCTCACGAATCGAGAAGCGACTTGGCCCACTTGAAAAACGCCTCAAAGCCCTTGACGACTTGCCTGCGCTCAAGACTCGGCTAAGCAATGCCGAGTCCTCCATCTCTGAGCTGCAGGCACAATTCCAAGAGCTGTCGTCAAGGAGCTTCGCAGAGCAGCAGAACAACGGCGTTGCGCCGGCCTCGGAGGAGCTCAGCAATATCCGCAGCGAGCTGGCTGAGATGAGGAGGAGGCAGGAGCGAGCTGCGAGCAACGTGGTGGTGATCACCGGCCTGGCCTACACCCAGGAGACATCACTGCAGCTCCTGGCTTACTCTGTCCTGGCTGCACTGGATCCCACGGTCCTGAAGCGGGATGTGGCGGCTGTCAGGATCATGGGGAGACTGGACGCAACGAACATCAGTGCGCCGGGTGACGGCAGACTCCCACCTCTTGCTGTCACTCTCTCTTCCTAGTGCGCTGGCCCGATCCATAATAGTGGCCAAAGCTAGGAAGCGCAAACTTCACATCAGTGAATTGGATGCTGCACTACTGGAGGAAGCGAGAGCTCTCTGTCCAGACCACCAGGGGCTCATCATCAGATGGGAGGATCCTCATCCGTTCTGGCGAAGACAATGAACGGGCCACCATCATCACTACAGAGGCTGATCTAGAAGCTTTTTTAGCCCGTACACCGCCAATAGCCAACACGGACACCACACACTAAAACACATACACATCATCCCACCAAAACCACCATCTAAAACATTAAACTCATCCACATCTACCTCTAAAGCGTCTCTGTCTGAGGGCCTAAGGGTCTGTCATCTCAATGCGAATTCCCTTACGGGTCACATTGAGATGATCAGGTTCTTCTTGTCCACTCGTTCCCCCTTCCACGTAATAGCTGTGACGGAGACCTGGCTAAGCGACAAGATATCGTCCATCCCTTCACTGGATGATTACACTCTGTACAGACGGGACAGAAACAGAAATGGTGGAGGTGTGGCTCTCTACATTCATTACTCATTGACAGCTAGTATCATCTCGTCATCTGATGATGAATGGTCGGGCAAACCAGGTAAGCCGGAGCATCTTTTTTGTGAAATCACAGCTAAGGGAATATCGCCCATCTTCGTGGGGGTTGTGTATCGCCCTCCTCATTCTCCCTTTATCCAGGGATCTAATCACTTTATTGTGCTACTAACAACACACATGCACAACTACTCCACGAAGGTCATCATGGGTGATTTCAATGCAGACCAGCTTTCCTCGTCTGAAGACGCCAACTTCATCAAGGCTTTCATCGGCGAGAACTCCCTTATTTCTGTGCCATATGGTGCAACCCATCACAGACAGGACTCTGACACCTGGCTCGACCTATGCTTAATTGATGAGCAGGATCGCCTGCTTTCATATTGGAAAACTGACACTCCTTTGATCAACGGACATGACCTTATCACAGCCACGTACCTAATACTTATACTTACAGAAACTACAAAGGAATCTGTGCTGAGAAGCTAAGGGACTTCCTTAGCGCATGTGACTGGTCATCTTTCACCACGCCATCACTTGACGAATGCATTACCATCCTCAACGACAACATCACAAAAGCCATAAACCATCTCGCCCCATTAAAGACTGTGACACCTGGACGTAAGCGTCACCCGTGGTTCACCGCGGCTCTTCGTGACCTTTTAACTGAAAGGAATAGACTCTACAGGCGTTTTCGCAGAAGTCGTCTACCTTGGGATCTATACTTTTATAGAATCGCAAGGGATGACGCTCATAAACAGGTCGAAGAAGCCAGGCTGAATTACTATTATTCACGCTTGTCTACTCTGACCGACGTTGCTGAGATATGGAGAGAGCTTTAAAATCTTGGTATCACCACTTCTAAATCTTCTCCACCTGCTCGGTTCTCTCCAGATGCTCTCAACGAACACTTTAGTTCCATCTCAAATGACCCTCAAGCTCCATCTGTTGAGGAGTATCTGCGAACCCTCGAGAGTCTAGACCTCCCTGAACACTTCATCTTCAGGGCTATCACAGAATCGGACGTGTTAGCTGCAGTATCACATTTCAATACCCAGGCCAGGGGAAGCGATGGCATCCCACAGGTTGTAGTCTCTAAAGCATTGCCAATACTTGCTCCTTTAATCTGTCAAATTTTCAACCTGTCTTTGAGCGAGGCATGCTTTCCTTCTGCCTGGAAATCATCACTCGTACGAGCATTAAACAAGATCAACTCTCCTACAGCTGTAACAGACTACCGTCCGATCTCTCTACTTTGTTTTCTATCCAAGGCGCTGGAGTGGCTGGTGCACAATCAAATCTCTGAATACCTTGAAACTAGACTCTATCTTGATAATTTCCAAACTGGTTTTCGCACTGGCCACAGCACGCAGTCCGGTTTAATCAAGCTGATTGATGATGTCAGGCTTGGGATGGACAGGAAGAAGATCACTCTTCTACTTCTCTTTGATTTTAGCAAGGCGTTCGATACAGTGTGTCACGTCAAGCTACTCGGAAAGCTATCCTCCTTCGGCTTCTCCAAGCAGGTTATCCACTGGCTTGCATCTTACCTCTCGGGAAGAGATCAGGCCATCATTGGTGACAACAGTGAGACCTCTACCTTTCTACCACTCAACACCGGTGTCCCACAGGGGTCAGTTTTGGGCTTGTTGTCCTTGTTGTTCTCATTGTACATCAATGATATTGGTTTTTGCCTAGATACAGATGTGTCCCATCTAATCTACGCGGATGACCTGCAGATCTACAGCCAATGCCACCTCGAGAAGCTCGACTCCTGTTCTGTCAGGATGAGTGCTAACGCCGAGAGGATAATGGGCTGGGCTGCGCTGAATAGACTCAAACTAATTGTAACTAAAACTAAAGCTATCGTCTTTATTCCCCCTACTATATAAACGCTTTACCTTCTGCTGCTAACACCTACATAAACATAGGGGGGCTGGTGCTTGACTCCAAACTTACGTGGAAAGAGCACGTTACTCAAATTTGTAAACGTGCTCACTCTTTAATGTATCGTCTCTACTTTTTTCGGAAAAGCACTAGCCTCAGGTTGCGCCAACATTTGGTGCAGGCACTCTTGTTTCCTCTCATCGACTACTGCTCACTTGCTTACTGCGACCTGACTCANGGCGACCTCACTCAAGAACTGGCCTGTTTTCTAAGAAAAATTTTCAACACCTCTATACCTGTCTATCTATTAGCCTATTTTGATTTCCACGTCGCGCTCAGGCCTGTGAGGGGTGAGGTGACTCCACTGGACATCCCGACCTTCAAGACGGAGACGCTGAGGAATTCATTTTTCATCAGCGCCTCCTACCTCTGGAATAGCCTTCCATCTCAACTTCGCAATACACTATCCATATCACACTTTAAACAATTAGCTAAAAATTACTTCTTAAATCTGGAAAATACATAAACATCACACAAACATACACACATTCACATTTATCTCATTTCATATCATTCCATCTCATACTCTTTAATCGCACTAGCACCCTTACACAAAATTTTTATATTCTATTTATAATTTACTGTAATTGTATATGTACAACACAATGTACAGCAATAAAAACAATTAAATCTAAAATCTAAATCTCTCTCTCTCTCTCTCTCTCTCTCTCTCTCTCTCTGCAACATAGAGCATAGAGGACTTCCGTCTAATTAGCATCCTATGCGCGCCCTCGAAAATCCAAAATCCTTGAGTCAACCTCCTGTGCTAAGATGTCGCATTTCCTTGAAACCCGCGGTCTCCTCAACCGTTCCCAATCGGGCTTCAGAAAGAGGCATAGTACGCATACTGCCTTGATAAACATCGTCGACGACATTCGGTGTGCGGTGGACGAAAGCCACGTAACGCTACTAATTTCAGTTGACCAATCGCGCGTTTTACCTCGTCAATATCCTTTTGTTAGGCGAAAAGCTGCGATGCTTTCGTTTTTCCGACTCGGCTTGTCGTTGGGTAGAGTCTTTCCTCACCGGGCGTTTGCAAATTGTCGCCACGGCTTCGGGCGAGTGCTCCTCTCCGCTCTTGCGAAAATGTGGAGTTCCCCAGGGCTCACTTCCGGGACCTCTCTTATTTATGCTTTTTATCGACGATTTGCCCGACATCTGTGCGGACCACAAATATCATTTGTACGCCGACGGCTTCTGCTTTTATATCAGTTGTCATATGAAGCACACCGTGAACCTGGTCTTTCAGGCAAACAAGATTTTGGTCTTATTATTTGAAAGAAAATTTCGGGTATAAGCCAGAGAGCACGAGCCAGCCAAAGTCACGCTTTCTGTGAACGGACACAGATTGGCGCAATCTAAAAATATTTGTCTAAATTTTAAACAAGCTAAACGCAAGACTGTTACATCTTGCACGCAATACGCAACTAATTCTTTACGCATATTGAACTCTTCTCTAATTGATACTTCATTGTACCAATTAAAAAAGAGTTCACGCTCATTAGAGCTCATTGCGTCAGGTGAATAATATTCGGGTGCCGCACAGCACCTTCATAATCCGCATTATCTGCTGTATTAAACAGATGCGGAAAATAATCTTTCTTTGCTTCTTCCGGCAAACCGAACGAAGCTGTTAAGGCAGAAAGTTTCATAGGCATGAAATTCATGCTATCTATGAATTTAGTTCTACCGAAATTAATCAAAATAATTTTGCGCCCGTTCATTATTAACGTTGGAACGCTGCCCGATTCTTTTACAATTCGGTTCTCTACAATTTCACGTAGAACGAATTGTGAATCAAATGCTTTTGCGTTATGCGCAATGCAGATGATATGTTTAAAATTAGTTTTTTTTCGCAAAACTAAATCTAAAAAGTTTGAAATCGGGTCTTTCCTTAATACGTGCTGGCGAAGGCCGCAATAATTACAAAATTGGGCCACATCGTTTTCATTTAAACATGATGAGCATGCAAACTGCGCCACACATAGATTTACCACGTGTAGGTAAACGCTATTTTCACCCTCTTCTCTTAGCAACGTATTTTGCGTCGTCTCGAAATCATAAAAGACGAAAAGAGTTTCTGGATGAAAATTCGTTCTACCTGCACGTGGTATTTTTGGCGGCCTAATTTGCATATAGCAGTTGGCATTTTTCTCATGCACTGCTTTACAATTCGTACAGTACATATTCTTGCAATTATGTTTATTTGAATCAATGTTATAAACATAATGGCAAAATGTACAATACTTGACGAATTGGCAAATTGAGCGCCGAGCAGTTTTTGATTTGCTCATGGTGTACGAGCCAGGAGCCTTGTGATTCGCAAAACACTGTGGGCTTTTAAACTCACGGTGGCAATCATCACAGGTTATGGCTGCACCAACACCTTCACACGCTGGTGAAGCATTGCACGATATGCAAAGATTCACACATTTATGGTGAAAAGGCCGTGTATATACCGTGTTACAATCTTCACAGTAATACCTCTGATACTTTTTCACGCATAACGCAGTCAAATTTAGAATCAAATTAAAATGATTCAAATCGCGATGGAACGCTATGTTAATTTTTTTACTATACTTAACATTTACCCCGTCGAAAAAATTTTTACCGTTAAATAAAGCCCCCTCCCCATGACCTAATGTCTCTATATAATACACCATTAGCGCAACCCCGTGTTTCATCAAATATAATTGAAATTTTTGAAATTCGGGATAGCCACAGCCTTCTTCAGGCACGACTACTCCCGCTTTTTCAGAAATTTCAATTGCACATGCTTTTTGATGTGCCATTGAATTAAAGGCGATTTTTCGCCAATTTTTTTCCCAAGTTGCGCGTCCGGTCTCCGGTTTCTCAATAAAAACTAACCCACATGCGATTGCCCGCGGCAGACACAAATTATCGTTATTTTTAATGGTCAAAATAGATTGACGATTTAACGCGTTAATCAACTTTGACTCTTGGCCATTACCTCCGCGTGGTAAATCTGTATAAGTAGCGTTTACACGCAGCGTTTCGTCGATGAAAAATGCTTCGTTACTCTGTGTAACGCTACCTATACGCGCCCAGAGATCATTGAAATCAAAGTCGCGGATCTTTT
Organism: Pteromalus puparum; assembly: GCA_012977825.3. Classification (NCBI taxonomy): domain Eukaryota; kingdom Metazoa; phylum Arthropoda; class Insecta; order Hymenoptera; family Pteromalidae; genus Pteromalus; species Pteromalus puparum. The sequence goes on from CM053170.1 coordinate 58,401,134, forward strand.
TCACCGGAAACCATGCATCCCCTCGAGCGAACCTATCACTATTCACGGTTATACCTATTAAAATATCGTCATTTAGGCCGGTCACTAAATAACGATAAATTTCTAACAAAGCCGATCGCAGGTACACAATCGGATTACTAATATTCTCGTTTATTACGAAACCGAATTCTACATCGCGAGCTGCGGTATGAAAATTGCGCGCACGACGAGAACTTTCATTTAAAATTACTATTTTCTTAAAATTACCCCTACCTATACCCCTACCGACTTGGTAATGGGGAGGTTGCGGCGCTGGTGATGCTGGAGGTGTTGCTGGAGGTGATACTGGAGGTGATGTTGGAGATGCTGCTGGAGGCGATACTGGAGGTGATGCTGGAGGTGGAGAAGCTTGGCTGCGGGAGTTAGGTTCGTCATCATCGACGTCGGAAATGTCCATATCTTTTAAAAAATAAGAGTTTTTAATTATTTTGATTTTTTGTTTATTTATTTATTATTATAATATGAAAACTTTACAGAAATATATTTATATATTTTTAAATTCACACACACACACCTTGGACTTCGAGACACGTTAGTCTCGATGGACCCGCAACAGCAGCAGCTGCATCAGCAGCAGCAGCCTCGATCCAGCTGATACTCTCATCAGCCACCGCTTGAGAGCCAACGAGGCCATTCAACTCGATTCCGGCTTCCTCGATGTCGCTGATATCCTCGTAGAGAGGACGCGACACCTCTGCTTGTGTTAGGGCCGGTTCTGGTCCTACCTTGAGGATATCATCGTACGCAGCTGACCCCGCATCAAACATCTCGGCAGCATCGAATATCACCCCATCAAGAGTGATATTTCCAAGCTCGGGAAAAGGCTCTTGACCGGAGAGGATTATCACGTCATTATCCTCCTCCTCGTAGGCGAAATCATCATCATCTTGGTTTACCCATGGGACTGAAAATATAAATAAAAATATTATTATTAGTATTTTATATTACATTATTACTACGGTATATATGTATATATATATAAATATATATACGTATACATTGATTTGTATAACTTACCATTTTCTATTTCCGAGACCGGTGCAGGAGACGGAGGAGACAGTGACGCTTGTAAAAAAGACGACAACGATGGTACTGGGGGGTATACATAGGGCCTCGTCGTCGTTGTTGTTGTTGTTGTCGGCATCTGGGCTATGTTGTCACCCCATTCGGACCATGCATCCGTCGTGCCTTGTACACTCAGTCCGACTTCTCTCTCCTCGCTCGTTATCGTCCTATCTGCTACAGGGACTTGTGACGATTGTGATGCGCAGGGTTCTCCATCCCAATCAACCCAATCATCGGCATTAGTCCCCATTAGCTCTATCGACGCCTCAACGGCTGTTGCTGCTGGCAGTGGTAATAATACAGGCGCTGGCGCTGCAAATAGTACAGGCGCCATTGCTGCTGGTGCTGCTGGTGGTGGTGGTGGTGGTGGTGATGCTGCTGCTGCTGCTGGTGCTGTTGGTGCTGCTGCTGCTGGCGGTGCAACACGACCTGTAAATTTCAAATGTTTTTTAAAAAATATTCGAAAATAAATCTAACACGTACGTCGCGTATGCTTTTTGTATCACTCAAAACATGACTTTTTTTTTTTTTAAAGTGAGAGAATATAGCATACGTTTAATAATAATAATAATAATAATAATACATTACGATACAAGTGTTCTATGAGGCACATTCTGGTACGGTGAGGTTAAGCGCCCGAGCGTAGCGAGGGTGCTTACGCCGTGCCAGAATGTGCCTCGTACGACTCGAGTATCGTACAATATTTTAAAGCACTGCTTGGCTAAATCCGCCAAGTCACGCAAATCCGTGGCGTATGCAGTTCTTTCTGGCAGCGCGAGGTTAACATACACACGATATACACGGTGCCAGAAAGGGCTACTTAGGCCATGGATTTGCGTAACCTAACACGGATTTAGGACACTCAGTGCTATAAAAAAAAAAAATATTCAATATAAGGATCGAGTACTTACGGTTTTGCTCTGCAAGCTGTCGTAGTGGTCCCTGATTGCGTGTGTAGTCCCGGTGATGCCTAGCTTCACACACTTGTCCAGCTAATCGCACAAGTTTTTCATTTTTTTTGAACGTAGCGTAGCACTGTCCTATTTCTCGCGGACGTGCATGACGCAAAACTTTTTCAAAAAGTTTGAACAAGCCTCGCTCGTTTGCTCTATCCACGCACTTATGCCATGGATTCCTCACAAATAATCGTCCCACATCGTAATTATTGTCCACTAAATAGTGGACAACACACCAGACGATTTGACGAAGAGACATTTTGAAACGAGGATGAAAATCGAAGTTTGCACTGCGCGAGTAAAACTCAGAGTGATGGCTAGATTTTTCCAGCATCTCACCTACCCTCGTAAGAACACTTGACATTTTTTTTCGATAGTTTTCACTATACAGGTGCATCAATGACCTTTTTTTTTTACATAGTTTAGGGATGCTCCGAGTATCCCCACTTCTGGACCTGTACCTCACCTACACCACCACCACCACTCTCGCGCCGAGTCAAGTCCCAGCTCTTGCATTGGGCCGCACGCTCCCCCCACCACTCTGCAGCGTTTTCAGCCACCACCACCGGCTGTGATTTTCTCGGAGTGACACCGAACCTCAATAAAAAAGGGTACGCTTGACCGTAAGCATCCATATACATCTCACCTCTCGATCTATTTAGTTACTGGATCTTTGGGGAATTGTTTTACCCCTTGTCGGTCTAACTGTAAAACTCTTGATTTTTACTTTACGCATCGCAGTACAGTACTTTATTATTAGTGTTTATTAACTTCAACAAAACAACAACAACAACAATATGGCTGAAGCTATATTACTTGCAAACCAGGAAAAGCAAGATGTTGTAACCGACGAAGAATTCAACAGTGAAAGAGTGAAAAATTATAATCGTCCGCTACTGTTTGCCTCTACGTATCTTCTAAACAACTCGGGTTCGAAAAAACTTTACATCGGCTTGGAATACGATGATTTCACGCAAAAATACCAGCCGATTATCGAACTAAAGAATACTCAATATTCCAGAGGGCTCAGAATCGATATGGAAAGCTGGATTGAACTAGAAAATAAACTAGAGGATATTTCAACGTATTTTAAATCAAACAGTGCTGCGTTATGTATTCAGCAACAAGAACGCATTAAATTGAAAAAAATTGACATTATTCTAACTACTTCATACGGGCTGAAGTCGGTGATGTTCGTGCTCCAACAACACCTACAACAAACTCAAGAATCGCTTTACATCCCAAAGAAGAAGAGGGCCTTGATGCCATCCATAACCATGCAGAAGCGGACATTTGATGGATTAAAAAATATTGTAGTGTGTGTAAACGAGCGTTATCGTCGCTTAGAACGTGTATTAAATGAAATTAACGAGTGCAAAAATTTGTTACGCGACGAACTTGTTGAAATTTTAACTTTGTATGACTACCATAATAATGAAAGAAGTTACGATACTATTAAAAACATAGTTATTGAAAAGAGAAAATATTTAAGAGAAAATATTGTTAAAAAAATCACATCGAAAAATTCTTGTTTTCTTGATAATTATTTTGAAATGATTTTCACCGAAATGATAGTACTTCATAGCGACGTTTTTCACGATGAAGTTTACAATATTTTCTGTAATCACAATGCTCAAAAAATATAAATAAATAAAAATTTCATTCACATAATTTTACTTTAATATTATTTTACCTACACCAACCTCCTCACAAGTCCTCGATTATTATTATTATTATTATTATTATTATTATTTAAATTATATAAAAATTCAATGCACATGCCAATGTTTTGTACAAACTAAATTCATTTTAAACTTCTTGCTTTTAACGGTCCTACAACTAGTCATTTGTAAAAGAAAAGCCTTTAGTTCTTTGTACATTCCTCCATGAAACTTACATAGCAAACCATTTCTCGCATCTTTCCTCTAAATCTCATGTTCACAGCTTTCACCTTGCCAAAAAAAAAGGGTCGACCTTTCCGCTTATTCTGTAAGGCGCTATTTTTTTCATACATTCCTCGCTTCTGTAGCTGGTATTGTAAAAGAAAAGAGCCCCCTACAGGGCTCATCATCACGGGTCTTGTTCTTATCAGGCCCCTACATCTCAGACCCGAGCGACTAGAGTTGCCACGAGCCATGACGTCACGGCGACCCCCCACTATAAGGCCCCACACCTGCAGAGCAACTAGACTTGCCCTGAGCCGTGACGTCACTGGCGCCACTAGGCCACGCCCCCTGTCTGCCTAGGCTTGCCCCTCTCTACTGACATCTTATGGCCTTGGTTCTGCAGGATAAGACCCCGGGTTACTGTGCACGAAGTTGAGTTTCGTGTTGAGAGACAAGCCTAGTAGTAAACGGTACTCGAAATACGACGTAATAATAGGCCAGTTTGAAGTAAATATCTCAGAGGCTGATTTTATATTAGGACCGCATACCTCTGGAATGAGACTCCGAACAGTATACGCGAGCTCTGCAAACGCAAAAAGGCATGGTTTTATAAAGAGTTGTATGCGCACATGTTGAACGGGTGCTTCGAGGCGTGAGACCTGAGGGATGGTTGCGACGCGAAGCTCGACTTGGTGACAGACCGTCGCTATATTTGAAAGATTTATGTCTAGATTCGGCCGACCAACCAGAAAGTTTAACCGATTTTGGACAACCTTTTCTACCAGGGTGTAGTTAGGTGTAATGCACATGCTTACATTTTTAGTTGATTATTTTTGTAAACAACAACTAAAGGTACACAGTGTGACATTGTAACTTTAAAAATTTGCCATCTGTTGGTGATCATTTTTATGAAGGATCAATAAATGTATTAATTCTAATTTTTATGACAGGAATAAAAGAGAGAATTAATAATACTGAGATTTACTTGTGCTGCAATTTTGTCCAAAAAATCCATATTGACAATCACATTTGAAAGATCCATGCAAATTAGTGCAGGTGCCGCCGTTGAGACAAGGACTTAATAGTTCACATTGCTTAAGAATGTTTTCACAATTTCTTCCAACATAGCCGTACTCACAGGTGCAAGAGTAATCATTGTAATTCAAATTCTGACACAATCCATGAATGCAAGGTTTTAATGAACAAATATCAAATTGTGTGACAATCTCTGTTGTAGGTTGAACCGTGGAATACATTTTTCTATCAATGTTGTTTGGATGAATAACGTAACATTCTTCTATATTAGACGAATCCACCAATGATTTTAACATATCAAACTTGAAAGAGTGTATATTTATCTACTTAACATAATAAATTATTAGTTTATAATATTGTATAATTATTGCGCATTTCGAATCATAAGAACTCACCTTTTCAAAACATCCAAAAAATGATGTTTTAACTTTGACATACTTATTTATTGATATCCTTCTTCTATTAATTCCTCCTAAATAGATCAGTGTTTTCAATCTCATGGAATTAACATATTTAGAAATTGATTTTTTCATTGCTGGTTCATTATCAATGCTCAAAGATACTGTTCTAAAATCTTTACTAATATTAACGTTATGCCACTTTCCGGATTCTAATGTGTAGTTAGAATTTAATTCATTTATTCCAGTTCCCACATCGAAAATAAATTTCATACGTCGTTTAAAAATTATAAGAGCAAAAAAATCACCAACACCACGACTATTTTGTGCACAGTACATAAGCATGCTATTTTCGTGGTTTAATGGTTTGAAACTGAATGAAGCTCTGAACCTAAAATAGAAATTATAAGATTACAATAATGAAATTAATACGTTAGGAGTTGAACATAGAACTGAAATAAATTGAAACAGAATTTGCCTTTGGCATCTTATACCTGTTTACTTATACACCTAGACAGTAGCCATGGGTAATATGCATATCTATGCAGTAAAAACTACGAAGTGCACTTCCTAGACCCCATCATCGTCGAACCTAGTTACCTAGACACTATGCATGGCCGATGTGCATGTCTATGGATTTGACAAGACTATAGCACGCATAACCTATACCTGTACCTCGTCATCGGCAATCCTAGACACTTAGAAATTGCTTCATATATCCATAATAAAAAGTGTGAAGCGGACTTTCTAAACACCATGATTGACAACATAATATGTAGCTTATGTATACAACTATATTTTATGGTATTTGAAAATTTAGAGCATTCGTTAGCCTACAACGAAACGTGACTAAATAAGCAGGTTCATTAGCAAACGGTTGACCAAACTGTTCACCAATCACGATATTGGTCTGCCGTTGTCAAATGGTTTGTAAACGTTTCTTCCAGGGTAATAATATATAAAATAAGAAAAGATTAAAATAAATTCAGATATAGTAAATGTTAGTTAAGGGGACCTAACCACCTTAAATTTAAAAAAAAAAATGAAAAATCGAAGTTTAATTTTATATTAACATTAAATTGTTTAAAAATCGTATTAAGCAAACATGTAAATTTTAAAAAACTATAGAGAACAAGAAACAATTTTTATATGTACCAAATACTAGGTGCCACATGTCTCGTTGCACCTGGTTAACTTGTAACTAAGCAGTTAACTGTTCTAGGCATCAATGAGCACTAAAACTTTACAAACATGTTTGAAATATACATAGTTCTGACATGAGTGTAGGGATTTGTAAGTAAATGAAATCTTAAAAATTTATCTTCTATTTAAACAAAATATTTGTCATTTTTAACATTTTTAAACAAATATTTTGTTTAAATTGAAGATAACTTTTTAAGATTTGATTTACTTACAAATTCCTACAATCATATCAGAACTATGTGTATTTCAAACATGTTTAGAAAGTTTTAGTGCTCTCTGATGCCTAGAACTGAAGTAAGTCTGCGGTGAGTGAAAAAATGGAAATTGTGAATTTTGGACTTTGGAGACATGTTGCACCTGGTATTTGGTACATACAAAATTGTTTCTTGTTCTCTATAGTTTTTTTAAGTTTATATGATTTATATAATACATTTATATGTTTATATAATACATTTTTTGAAACAATTTAATGTTAATATAAAAATAAAATCCGATTTTTCATTTTTTGACAATTTAAGGAGGTTCATCTGGTACGTCGCTAGTCAAAAAGAGGATAATTTTTATAAATTCTTATTTTCTTTTGATACAAGAGACATAATTTATTTAGTACTTATAAAAAGCTAATTTATAACAAAGCATGATTTTAGATAAAGATATCGAACTCTTTGTGTGACAAAAAAATTTAATATAGACGACATTTGACTTCGTTTTTGAGGTAAAGTGCATATTCTTTTTATTAGGTCAATTAATTAATATACATAGAGGTACCCATCAATCGTTTTCAAAAACAATTTGAATTTATCAAATATTAGTTTTCTCATACAAAAATTTGCAACAAAAACTGTTTTTCAACTCAATAATTATTTGCAAATTAAAACGAGGAAAATGTGATTCTCCATAAGACTCCATCTAAAAATGGGAAAAAAAACTTTTATTAATATCTCGTCTTAAAGGTATCCAAATGACTCAAAATTTTGCATAAGCTTTTTATTTAGACATATCTACGTGTGTGAATTTTTTCCCCCGAATCTGTTTGTTATTTCTAAATCAGATGCACCTCCTTAAGGTGGTTAGGTCCCCTTAAGCTATTTATAATAAAAAATAATTAAAAAAAATGAATGAGTGGCTTTTTCAAACTCGAAAGTTTATGGCCTCGCAACAAATCGTGTTGTGTTTCTAGATGAATTTTAGCGTATGAAAGTTTCCAGGGTAGCTCATTACACCTACGCCCTTCTCAAACCCGGTGTCCTGAGTAAGATTTCCATTAGATCTGAAAAAACTGATCGCGCTGATGGGGATTCGAACTCACGACCCCTTGAGCGGAAAGCAGGTGGTTTACCACGGAGCCATCGCCGCTCTAAGCTATTAATACTAAACAGATGAAAATAGAATAGAATAGAATATAATAGAATTATCATTTATTTTCAAGGATTCGAAAAAGTTACAATTGTCACACAACGTCATAGCTGGTTATAATCACAGCTGTTATCACAAGTTCGTCATTATATATCACAGTTTCATACATATATACATATACGTACACGTCAAGTTTTTGTGTATGACACATAATTAAACTATTCAATCACGTCAATAGATAGTAACGCTGCGACGTTTCAAACGTCGCAGCCACGCAAAACGTGTGTTGCTGTTTTGCGCGGCAAATTCTCCTTAACGCATAAGGCCGAGAAAGAGACAGTCGGCGTGTGCGAAGCCCGCGTTTCTCGGACGTGAGCTACGTCCCGGGAATTCGCGGAAATTGCCAGCTCTGGGAAGAAGTTCGCCGGTCCGAGCTGGCGCGAGACGAACAACCAATCAGCCCGTCTCGCGCCTCACTTGGCCAATCGGACTACGTTATCGGCCGGGCCCTAACGGCCTGGAGAGTGTCGCCGAGCGCGCGAACGCAGCGTGACTCGGCAGTTCTCGTCTGGATCCCGTAGACGCGACCCGTCGACGAGAGAGAGAATCGCACGCGAGTGTTAAGTGTGCGAGTGTGTGGAGAGATTTTTAGATTTTAGATTTTAGAAATTTTTATTCATGTACATTATGTTGTACAAAATTATTGATACAGGTAGTAAGTTGATTAGCTGTTCATTGATGAAGGTCGGTGTATGAGTATGAGAGTAATGGAGGCGAGAAATGGGTGACGAATGCTGCTTGAAGATGTTATGTACTCTCTTGTGCGAGGAAGTAGCGCTTAGCTTGCGTTTTGAACTGAGTGATAGATCTATTGTCACGAAGATGAGATGGTAAGGAGTTCCAGAGGTATGAGGCACTGATATGGAATGAGTTCCTCAGTGTCTCCGTGCCGAAGGGGGGGATGTCCAGGGCAGTCACCTCACCCCTCACAGGACGGAGTGCAACGTGGAAGTCAAAGAAGGCCAAGATGTACGATGGTGTGGCAGTGTTGAAAAGTTTTCTGAGAAAACAGGCCGCAAAGTACTTCCTACGCCCGGCGGTGGTGAGCCATTGCAGTTCACGTCTGTAGGGGGTGATGTGCTCGTCCCTCCTTACACCAAAGATGTAACGTATTCCTGTGTTCACCAGTCTCTGTAGTTTAGTGTCAAGTTCTTGAGTAAGGTCACAGTATACTAGAGAGCAGTAGTCTATTATGGGAAACAGCAGTGCTTGCACGAGATGTTTGCGCAACTCTTGGTTGGTGCTCTTTCTGAAGAAGTATAGCCTATACATTAGTGAATGAGCACGTTTACACAGTTGTGTGACGTGCTCTTTCCAGTTCAATTTAGAATCGAGCACCACTCCCAGACTGCGCACAGACGATTGGTATTCGACCTGGGCTCCCCCTATATTGATAGAGGTGTTAGCGACATTTGGTAAAGCGTTAATGTAGTGGGGGGAGCCCAGGACGATCGCCTGAGTTTTAAGAACGTTTAGCTTTAGATGATTTTGTGCAGCCCAACCTGTAATCCTCTCGGCGTTAGCTGACATCTTCGCGGAACAAGAGTCGAGCTCCTCAAGGTGGCATTGGCTGTAGATTTGCAAGTCATCCGCGTAGATGAGATGTGATACATCGGGGTCGAGGCAGAAACTAATGTCGTTGATGTACAGGGAGAATAGCAGAGGACCCAGGACAGATCCCTGCGGTACTCCCGTGTTGAGAGGACGAAAGGTGGAAAGCTCGCCGTCATCACCAACGACTGCCTGTTTTCTGCCTGTGATATATGAGGCAACCCAGCGGATAACTTGCTTAGAGAAACAGAAGTGTGTTAGCTTTCGGAGAAGCTTGACGTGACATACAGTGTCAAAGGCTTTACTGAAATCGAAGAGAAGAAGAAGAGTTACCTTCTTGTTATTAATGCCACGCCTAACTTCATCCGTTAGCTTGAGTAGGCCGGACTGAGTGCTGTGGCCAGTGCGAAAACCAGTTTGCAAGTCGTCCAGAAATAGCCTGGACTCAAGGTACTCAGAGATTTGCTTATGCACCAGCCACTCCAGTGCCTTTGACAGGAAGCATAGAAGAGAGATCGGACGATAGTCTGTTAAAGATGTAGGAGAGCTGACTTTGTTTAATGCGTGCACTAATGACTTTTTCCAGTCAGAGGGGAAGCACGACTCGCTCAATGACAGGTTAAAAATATGACGAAGAATGGGAGCGAGTACTGGCAGGGCCTTCTGAATAACAACCTGTGGGATGCCGTCGCTACCTCTGGCTTGGGAGTCAAAGTGCGTTATTGCAGCTAAAACGTCCGACTCCGTAATCTCCCTGAAACTGAAGTGTTCAGGGAAATTCAGACTCTCGAGGGTACGCAGATAATCCTCAACAGCAGGAGCTTGCGGGTTGTTGGAAATGCCGCTGAAATGCATATTGAGGTCTTCGTTTGAGAAGCGAGAAGGTGGTTTTAGCTTGGAAGATGTTATTCCAAGCTTCTCTAGCTCTCTCCAGATCTCGCCGACATCTGTCAGGGAGGACAGGCGTGAATGATAATAGTTCAGCCTAGCCTCCTCAACGTGTCTGTGAGCATCATCCCTGGCGAGTCTATAAAAAAATAGATCCAACGGGAGACGTGATCTGCGAAATCGCCTGTAGAGTCTGTCTCGTTCTTTCACAAGTCCACGAAGAGCCGTGGTGAACCACGGGTGGCGCTTCTGTCCAGGTGTCACTGTGCGTAATGGGGCGAGATGATTTACAGCGTTAGTTAAGTTGGTGTTGAGTACAGCAATGCATTCGTCGAGTGATGAAGTGGCGAGGGATGACCAGTCACATGCCCCGAGGTGGTTCCTCAGTTCCTCAGAGAGAGTGTGTGAGGAGAGAAGCAGCAGCATCACGACCTGAACCGCCATCCCGAGGAAGGAGTCCATCCCCGGAGACGACCATCCAGCCGTCCGCCACTGCTGCAATCCAGAGTCCTCACCGCCCGGCTGCCATCTTCCGTCGAGCAGGCACGAGAGGAAGGGAGCCAGAACGGGAGGAAGGACGTCGGCAGGAGAGCCTTTACCATCCCGTCGCCATCCGCCGTCGAGCAGGCACGAGAGGAAGGACGACGGAACGAGAGGAAGGCCGCCGTCGTCGAGTCTACGTGAGAGAGAAAGAGATTTAGATTTAAAAACATATAGTTTTTGGGAAAACAAAGGTGGGAGGATAACCCAGGATGGGGTTATCCTCCACCTCCTGGGTTATCCTCCCACCTTTGTTTTCCCAAAAACTATATGTTTTGAAATATGGAGAGGAATAACAATATCCAGATTTAGATTTAGATTTAGATTTAAGTGTTTTATTACTGTACATTATGTTGTACAAATAGTATTATAGAAAATATTTACAGATTAATTACAGGTTTGAGCGATAGATGATTTGAAGTATGTTAAGTAATGGTGGTGAGATGAGATAGCGAAAAGTTATGAATGAGGTGTTTGTGTGATAGTTACTATTGTTTGTGAAGGTGTTTGAGAGAATGTTGCGAATTTAGCTGTTTCTACTCTGTTCTTCTTGAGCGAAAAAGTATTGTCTAGCCTGCATTTTGAAATAAGAAATTGAACTATTGTTACGTAAGTGAGATGGTAGGGAATTCCAGAGATATGAGGCGCTGATGTGGAATGATTTCCTCAGCGTCTCTGTGGCGAAGGGGGGGATGTCTAGAGGACTCACTTCACCCCTCACTGGGCGGAGGGCGACGTGGAAGTTAAAATAGGCTAAGATATAGGATGGTACAGCAGTATTAAATAGTTTTCTTAGAAAACAAGCCATAAAGTACTTCCTACGTCCGGCGGTGGTGAGCCAGCCGAGCTCACGCCTGTAAGGAGTGATGTGCTCATCCCTTCTTACACCATAGATGTAACGAATTCCTGTATTTACCAGTCTCTGTAGTTTGAGGTCTAGTTCTTTAGTCAAGTCACAGTATACCAGTGAACAATAGTCAATGATGGGAAACAGGAGAGCCTGCACAAGATGTTTGCGCAGTCTAAGGCTAGTGCTTTTTCGAAAGAAGTTTAGACGGTACATTAAAGAGTGAGCACGTTTGCATATTTGCTTGACATGCTCTTTCCAGGTTAGCTTCGAATCTAGCAATAACCCGAGACTGCGCACGGATGATTGATACTCGACCCGGGCTCCTCCTATGTTTATGTAGGTGTTAGCTACAGTTGGTAAAGAGTTTATGTAGTAAGGGGAGCCCAGGACGATCGCCTGAGTTTTGCTGACGTTTAACTTCAAACGATTTTGTGCTGCCCAGCCTGAAATCCTCTCGGCATTAGCTGTCATCCTAACGGAACAGGAATCCAGCTCCTCGAGGGGGCATTGACAGTAGATCTGGAGGTCATCCGCATAAATGAGGTGATAGGTGTCTGAGTCAAGGCAGAAGCCGATGTCATTGATGTATAACGAGAATAGCAGGGGGCCCAGGACGGACCCCTGTGGGACTCCCGTGTTGAGAGGGCGAAAGGTGGAGAGCTCGCCCTTATCACCAATGACAGCCTGCTCTCTGCCCGTAAGATATGATGCAAGCCAGCGGATGACCTGTTTCGAGAAACCGAAAGAGGTTAGTTTTGAGAGAAGTTTGACGTGACACACAGTGTCAAACGCCTTACTAAAGTCGAAGAGGAGGAGAAGTGTAACCATCTTTTTGTTTATCCCTAGCCTGATATCGTCGGTCAACTTTATCAGGCCTGACTGAGTACTATGTCCGGAGCGAAAGCCGGTTTGAAGATCATCAAGGCAGAGCCTCGATTCCAGATATTCAGATATTTGTTTGTGTACCAGCCATTCCAGTGCCTTTGACAGAAAACATAGAAGGGAGATCGGACGATAGTCAGAAAGAGATGTTGGGGAGCTGACTTTGTTTAGCGCATGCACTAGAGACTTTTTCCAGACAGAGGGGAAGCATGACTCGCTCAGGGACAGGTTAAAAATTCTACAGAGAAAGGGAGCGAGTACTGGCAATGCCTTCTGAATTATGCCCTGTGGAATGCCATCGCTGCCTCTTGCCTGGGAGTCAAAGTGCATTATCGCAGCTAAAACGTCCGATTCCGTTATCTCCCTGAAGTTAAAGTGTACGGGGGTATTCAGACTCTCGAGCCCTTGCAGGTAGTCCGCAACGTCAGGGGCCAGCGGATCGGTGGAAATTCCGCTAAAGTGCCTGTTGAGGTCTTCAGTAGAGAAACGAGAGGGAGGTGATTCCCTGGAGGTGGTGATTCCAAGTTTCTCTAGCTCTCTCCAGATCTCACCGGCGTCAGTCAGAGACGCCAAGCGTGAATGATAATAATTCAGCCTGGCATCCTCGACCTGCCGATGAGCGTCATCCCTAGCTAGTCTATAGAATAGCAGGTCTAAGGGGAGACGCGATCTGCGAAAACGTCGATAGAGTCTGTCCCGTTCTTTCACAAGGTCACGAAGAGCCGTGGTGAACCACGGGTGACGTTTCGTTCGTGGGGTCACTGTTCGTAATGGGGCGAGATGGTTTATGGCGTTAGTCAAGTTAGCGTTCAACAGTGTGATGCAGTCGTCAAGTGATGATGTAGCGAGCAATGACCAGTCGCACGCAACCAAGAAGTCCCTTAGCTTCTCGGCGCAGATGCCTTTGTAGTTTCTGTAAGAGTAAGTTTGAGGTGCGTGTAGTGGCATCTGTACGTCGAGTGTGGCCGTTATAAGGTCATGTCCGTTAATAAATGGTGTGTCGGTCTTCCAGTGTGCGAGCAGGCGATCCTGCTCGTCAATTAAGCAGAGGTCAAGCCAGGTGTCGGAATCCTGTTTGTGGTGCGTTGCACCATAGGGAACCGACAGAAGTGAGTTCTCATCTATGAATGACCTGATGAAATTGGCATCCTCAGAAGAGGAGAGCTGATCAGCGTTGAAATCACCCATGACAAGTTTAGTGGAGTAACAGTGCATGTGCGTGGTTAGTTTTTCCATAAAGTCACTGCCCTGGATGAAAGGGGCATGGGGTGGTCGATATACAACGCCGACGAAGATAGGGTTAACTCCCCTCGCTGAGACCTCACAGAAGAGATACTCAGGCTTCCCTGGCCTGCCCAACCAAGTGCCGTCGGATGAAGTGATGATTTTAGCTGTGAGAGAGTTGTGTATGTAGAGGGCCACACCTCCGCCGTTCCGGTTTCTGTCTCGTCTGAGTAGTATGTAGTTGTCCAGTAAAGGGATGGTTTTGATTTTGTCATCTAGCCAGGTCTCAGTTACAGCAATTACGTGAAAGAAGGGACGAGTAGACAAGAAGAGCCTAACCATCTCAATGTGACCCGTGAGAGAGTTAGCATTGAAATGGCAGGCCCTTAGTCCCTCGGACAGAGTTACCTTGGATGATGAAGATGTTGATTTAGATGACGATGAAGGTGGCGAAGGACGAATGATGTGTGTGTGTATAAGCGACGTCCTCTTCAGTGGATGATGGTGCTGTTGTTGCTGTTGCTGCTGTTGTTGATGGCTGGAGGGATCTTGGCTAAAAAAGCGTCCAGGTCCTCCTCACTACTGACGATGGTGGCCCTGTCCGAGTTGTTGGGGGACCGGACGAAGATGGTACCGTCCCTGACGTAGGACCTGCATCCTGGTCTCCTCTTGACCTCCTGTCTGGTCCTGACGCGCAGTTTATGTATCTCTGGAGGAAGCAGCTCGTTAACGTTGATTAGCCCCTGATGGTTTGGAGCCTTTGCCTCCTCCAGGATACCAGCGTCGAGCTCTGCCGTGTGCAACTTGCCCTTCCTTATCTTCGCTCTGATGGTTGAGCGAGCGAGGGCATGAGTAGAGAGGGTGACAGCAATCGGTGGAAGTCTGCTGTCAGTGGCCTGGGTGTCAGCGGCCACATTCACTCTACCCATGATTCTTGCCCCAGCTATGTCCCTTTTGAGGACCGTGGGGTCAAGGGCAGACACCACAGAGTAGGCCAGCAGGTCGATAGAGGTTTCCCTCGTGTAGCGCAGCCCTGTCAGAACAACGACGTTGTTGTTGGTGTTCCCCTGCTGCTGCTTGATCTTCAGCAGCTCCCTTCGGAGACCGGCAATTTCCGAAGAGACAGTGTTAGCAGGGGGAACGTTGTCGGACGAGGTGTGTTGAGGGGACTGCGCAGGAGGGGGCCTGGACGACCGATCCTCAACTTGTGCCCTTAGCTCCAAGATCGTCTGCTCAGCATTTGTAATGCGAGATTGGAGCAAGGGCAGGTCGTCCAGGGTGATGAGTCGGTGTTCCAGTAGACCCAATCTCGTCTCTAACCCCGAGAGTTTGCTGGACGTATCTCTCAAAGACTTCGCCGCCTCATCTTGCCTCGCACGGACGTCCTTTATTGCTGCAAGGATGTCCTGCAGGGTGACGTCCTTCCTTGCAGTGGTGGTTGTTAATGGACGCGCCGGCGATTGGTTGCGCGAGGTGCTAGTCGATGAGGGCGCTGATGTTGCTTTGGTCCTCTTGACAGTCCT
>CM053170.1:58417680-58554653 GCA_012977825.3 Pteromalus puparum
GTGTGGTGAGTGCAGCCTCCAGCGAAAATTATGACAAGCTGAAGGTTGCAATAAGGAGCTTGCAACGAACTGTAAAAAAAACACGCCCGAAGGCAGAAAACAGCAGAATAGCAGTTCGAAAGAGGAGTGTCGAGTGAAGGCGTCTAGTACTCCCCCCCCCCTCTCTCTCTCTCTCTTCACGTACACGCGCTAGTCCCCAAGCCGTAGCCGGTAACGTCACGCAACTCTCGTCTCTCTCTCGCACCACACACACACACACACACACACACCAGCCGCAGGGCGGCTCTCCTCGTCTCGTTCCCTCTCTTCTCTCTCTCTCTCTCTCTTCTCTCTCTCTCTCTCTCTCTCTTTGGTTCTCGCCTACTGCCTGACGTTGGCGGCAACGTCCGCCCTGCTGCTACACCCGCACAGCTTTCCCGCGCTTCTTCGCGTCTTCGCTCTCTCTCACACGCACACACACTCGCGAGCGCTGGCTCGACGGCTCGCGCAGATGACGTCGTGGTGTCGCCCGCACCACACACCGACACTCTCCTCTCTCTCTCGCTCTCTTTCTCTCTTCTCTCTCTCTCGCCTCTCTCTCACTCCAAAGCCAAGGTAGCCTCGCTGGCTCGCCGTGCATCGCTGGTTTGCGCTTCCTCTCGTCCTCGTTCTCTCTCTCTCTCTCTTCACGTACAGCGCGTAGTCCCAAAGCCGTAGCGGTAACGCATCGCAACTCTTCCGTCTCTCTCTCCGCACACACACATACACACACACCACACCAGCCGCAGGGCGGCTCTCCTTCGTTCTCGTTCCCATCTCTCTCTCTCTCCTCTCTCTCTCCTCTCTCTCTCTCTCTCTCTCTTTGGTTCTCGCTTACTGCCTGACGTTGGCGCAAGCCCCCGCCCTGCTGCTACACACCGCACAGCTTCTCTCGCGCTGTCTTCGCGTGCTTCGCTACTCTCTCATCACACGCACACACACACTCGCGAGCGGCTGGCTCGACGTCTTTTCTTTGCGCAGAATGAAGTCGTGGTGTGCGCCCGCACACACACGACCTCTCCTCTCTCTCTCTCTCTCTCTCTCTCTCTCTCCTCTCTCTCTCGCGGTCGCTTTGTTCAGAGGTAAGAGCCTCAGGACTATAGCGTGGCAAAGTGTGTGTGTGCGGAGTGTGCGAGTGTGTGAGGAGTGTGCGGAGTCTGTGGGCCATGCGTGGCTACCTTGCGTGGGCAGCTAAGGTCACCACGTTGTAGGGAAGGGCTGGGCGAAATACATGTGCAGAAAAGTGAATAAAGTGGTGTTTGTGTTTGACTTCTTTCATGTTTCCCACTTCTCCCCAGCGTACTCCCATACGTCGGCGATCGCGTGTAAAATCCCGCGAAATAAAGAAATCCTAGTGCCTACGAAGGCGCTAGGTGTTGCGCACCTGTGTTGGGAGGCACAGCGTCGCAACGCAGACTAGATTTCAAATATGACAGGTACAAATAGACACAACGCAGGCGCATACACTAAACAATAACAAACTATATTGCACTATATTGCACTAGGGCGCCGGAAAGAGGAAATTTCGCATTGCTATTTTGAACTTCGAAAGCGAAGGCAGTGTCCGCATGCCTTGCGGGAGCGAATTCCACAAGCGGGCGCCCTGCGCCCTGAATGAGTTCAGGCCAGTATCAGTTCTCGTTATCGGGACTATCCCTAGACAACCTACCCAAGGTTCTACATTTATTTTTCTCAAAGAGGGCTGCGAGGTACGGCGAGGTACGGAGGTTGCCCTATGCAGAACGACTTATACATTAACACCGCCGCAATGTACGTTCTACGCTCTTTAGTATCCATCCAGCGCAGCTTCTTCCTGAAGGGAGAAATATGCTCGCACCTCCTTACACCATAAATATACCTCACACATGAATTCTGTAGTCTCTGCAGTTTAGTCTGGAGCTCCCCTGACACGTCCAGATACACTACAGAGCAATAATCTAGGTGGGAGACGATGAGAGCGCGGCCAGCTGTTTACGTAACGCCTTGTTGGTACAGTATCTAAATGATCTTAGCCCATAAAGAGCTCTGTTAACCTTTCGGCTAACTGCATCCACCTGCGATGTTCACGTTAACTTCGAATCCATGTCGATTCAAAAATAATAGACTTCGTTTTGCCAGTATTGAGGTGCAGAGCATTGTGTGAAGCCCAATCCGACACAGCTCGTGCTGCCGCTGACATGCGGTGCACACCCTCACGAAGATGAGCTCTTGTAACCTGGGTGTAGGTTTGCAGGTCGTCCGCGTAAAGCAAATGCGCAACACTATTGATCAGCAATCGCTTGGGCCCTCGCCGGCCAACACCTCCTGGAGATCGTTTGTGACGTTGCGCTTTTTAAGACCAAATCCCTTAGTCTCGCAAACGTCTAGATCTCAATACTGCTCTTATTTCTCAACTCGCTAGGACTCTTACATCTAGAGGGGGACACACGATAGGTCTAAGGACAGGAATTAGCCCGGCGTGGCAGAGGGTGAAGTCAGTAAAAACACAATCAATTGTAATGCTTTAATAAATAATATTATATTGTACGATCTTCCGTCAAGACTCACTCGACTACAATCTCGCTTCGACCGCTATCTTCCAGTCAATACTCGTTACTCGCTAGATTATTAAATGATAGAATAATAAATGATAGTAGAATTAATATTCAATTACGAAGTCTTATTCAAAAATGCTCGCGTCAACAATAACAATTTCTGTTTCAAGCAATAGGACTCGTTTATTCTAATAATGTGTATTTAACCACGGTCTACTTCCGCTCGAAAATCGGGGCGCAATTAATTATACTACTCTGTTCTCAAGTTAATCGCGAATATCCGTATCTACTGTGATTTTAGAAGCGTATCCACGTTTCACATCAAAATGGCGGCGGCGTCGGTCGAAAGGACGCGGCGTCACCAAGATGGCGATCTCGTATCGTTAACGGAGTTCAGCCCTGCGAATACTGCTCTGCGGTGGGTCTGCTCATGTAGATCGATTTCTGAAATATTCGCGAAATTAAAGTCGCGATCGGCGTCTGCTCTGCTTCCACGTATCAGTCGAAAACCCGAGACTTTGCCTCAAGGGTAGCGCCAACCATGCAACAGCCGCGGCTTGTTAGTTATTGGAAAGCCGGAGTTCTCATTGACCTCAACGGCGTCGCTAATAAATGGTTAGAACATTTAGCATAACCAAATCTGTTGGCGCAAGGACTTACTCTCAATATCTCCTTAAACACGTACGAAACACGGTTTAAACCAAAAAGAAAGAACAAGAACAACTCGTAGACTCTCACGCTAAACTACTAACTCCAACTCGCTCGCGAATTCAATATAGCGACACTGCAGTTAATTATTATAGAGAGACGTCCGACGCGGTTGAGAGCAGCAAACCAAGTGAACGAGAAGGAAGTCTCCTCGCGACGCGATGCTCAGCGCGTCCCGGAAAAGGACGACCCGTTGCGCCCTCTATAACGGCTTCCGCGACGCGAACACTTCGTGTATCAAGCACGCGACGAGCGCGCCAATTACGAAAACGCGAGCGCGGCCGGTCGCGATCTCATTGTTACTGGACGTCGCGCGGTGCACGGGACGGCCTCGCGCGCGGCGACATGTCGCTATCAGCGGTGTGGCTAGTGGTGTACGCGCGGGTCCCCCACTAGCCAGCTTCGTTCTCTCTCTCTCTCTCTCTCTCTCTCTCTCTCTCTCTCTCCCGCGCGCGCGTCTCCCTCTCCGCGGCGCGAAGTCTCGTACTCGTCTCGAGCGGCTCTCATCATCTCTCTCTCTCTCTCTCCCATTGTGGCCGCATGGCAGCTGATGCGCGGCTCCGGTGCGCGCGCGTCATTCACGCCTCGTGCTCGGTCGCGCGTGTTCCAGGTCTCGCTGCTTACGTGTATGCGCGACTCCTGGTGTCTGTGTTTCGCGGTTCTTCTAGCTGTACCGGTACAGCAGCGCCCGCGAGATCCAGCTGACTCGCCTCAGCGCGGCGCGACGGCGTCGTCTGCTGTGTCTCTAGTGCGGAGTCGACGTCTCTCCTGTCCGCTGACAGGAGAGGTTAAGAGCCCCGCGGCTCTCGTGTGTTGCTGATCCGGTGTCGTGCGTCCGCATTGTTTGTTGTTATGCTCTGTTGTTATGCTCTGCTGCAGTGCGGTTCACTGCAGCAGAGCTGCTAATTGTTTATTTACGGCACCGAGAGTTGCACAGTATTCGCACTGTTGCCAACTCCTCGGGCCGAACTATGACGCGATTTCTCGTATACGACGTGTAGCTACTCTACACGTCGCACGTTAATGTAAATACTAAACAGTAAGGGCCCCAAGATCGAGCCCTGTGGGACGCCTAGGTTTGTTGTTAGCCAAGATGATTCTCCGTTTAATTTAGTAACCACTTTTTGGTTACGTCCTGACAAGTAAGACATGACCCACAGGACCACTGATCTGGACAAGCCCATCCAATAGCTTACGCAGTAATCTCGAGGGGGAGATTGAGCCAAATGCCTTACTAAAGTCAAACAGTAGTAAGATGGTGAGTAACTGTTTGTCGCTGTCAATACCTATCCTGATGTCCTCTGTCAGATTTAGCAGTGCTGTCTGCGTCGAGTGATTTTGCCGAAAACCGGTCTGGAAAGGATCATGAATGTTCTTTGAGGCTAGATATTCGGAGATCTGTTCATGCACGATCTTCTCCAGAACCTTGAAGAGAAAACTCAAAAGGGCTATTGGACGGAAGTCCGAAACAGCAGATGGAATTGGTTTCTTTTTAAGGGGCACCAAATGAGCGTTCTTCCAGGCACCGGGTAAGACCCCACTGGAGAGGGAGGCATTAAACAAAGTCACCAGGTGATGCCCTAGTACTGGGAGGGATTTCGCTATGATATTCTGAGGTATCCCATCCTCCCCCTTCGCTTGAGATGAAAAGTGAGCGACCGCCATGACCACGTCCGCAAAGGTGACTTCACGAAAGGTTAAACCATCCTCATTAGCCTCGGCCAGGAGTTAAGTGATGTCTTATCTTATATTAAAAACCGTAACATGTTTGTGTATACTTTACGTTGTGTGCCGCAAGTATAATATTAAATCATTGTATAGTGTGAAAACCAATTAGATTTTTTAACTAGTGTAAATAGATTGTAACATTATAGTTTTGCTTCTTCCTAGAGGAAGCTTTGTAAAAGAAAATTTTTACTTTCGCTAAAACTTCATAGAAACATGTTTTGAGATGTTAGAAGTTCGAATTACGTGTTTCTAGGAAATGTCCGTATGGATGTGTGTGTGTGTGTGTGTGTGTGTGTGTGTGTGTGTGTGTGTGTGTGTGTGTGTGTGTGTGTGTGTGCGTGTGTGTGTGTGTGAGTAAGTGTGTGTTTTTTTTGTCTGTGGAGAACGATGTGTAGGGTATAAATCTTAATAGACCATGACATGACACTGACGGTGGGACAGCCGAGGCCACCCACCCCCAGTGTCATCGTGTGTTGGATTCTCACCAACTAAAAACCCTTCGCATTACGGCCAGATTCATGCACCCAGCCGTAGCGCGAATCCTCTCCGTGGCTCTGCCGAAACTCAGCAAGGCGCACCTAGCTCCGTCCTCTACGACCTTTACCCCCGCAGTACGACCGTCAAGCAATCCTTCGTGGGGGGACGAAAAACTTGTTGCTCTCTTCTATTTGATGAAGTCATCAACTCGCCTTCTTCTTTCTGCATCTTCCGGGCGTCTACTTCCTTCTGCATCGTCCGGTCGACTACTTCGTGCAGCATCCTCCGGTCATCCTCTGGACAGACTCAACCCCGACACCTACGTTCCTCTGCATCGGGTGAGGGAGTCTGGGCTCCAACTCAGTTACCTACGTTCCTCAGCATCGGTCTGAGGAGCACTTAAAGCTACTCAACCATAGCTCCTACGTCCCTCTGCATTGGGCAGGGGAGTGAGAGCTCAACTCTATGACCTACGTTCCTCTGCATAAGTCAGAGGAGCATTTCGTACTTGTGTCTCAGTAGCCTTCATCTAGCAGCATTTAAGTTGGCTGTTTTGCCTTGTCTTTTCCGTCTATTCTCTTTGTCATTTCTAACATTCTTGAGGATGGTCCTTACGTAGTTGTCTACTGCGTGCGAACCATCCTCCGTCGAAAACATAGCTGTCATCATAGATTCAGGTGTCACACTTGTCTGGAGGTAACGCTCGAGTTCTTCTCGCTCCATTTGGTATCGCGAACAGTCACAAAAGACATGCTCCGCATCCTCGTTAACGTCCAAACAAACTAGGCAGTTTGCACGGTCCTCTATTTTAAATCTGTGTAGGTACGCCTGAAAGCATCCGTGCCCCGTCAGAAACTGTGTGAGGTAGTAGTTAACTTCCCCATGTCCTCTTTGCGTCCAGTCCTCTATTCTTGGTATGAGGCGATGTATCCATCGCCAATTATCGGCGGAGTCCCATCTTTTTTGCCACTCAGTCATTGTCTGCTTCCTTGCGGAATCCCAGATGTCGTTATGGGTGTTGTCGTTAATCCGTCTCTTTGCCTCGTATACGTCCTTCCTCTCTATTACCAAAAGGTCGATAGGCGGCATGCTTGCTATGATGCAGGCCGCTTCGTCCGATACCGTTCGGTAAGCTGATGCGACCCTAAGTGCACTTCTCCTGTACACTGTCGATATCTTTCGTGCGTAACTTTTCACCAACATGGCATCTGCCCATATTGGGGCGCCATACAGAATAATCGATGTGATTACACTGGCTAAGAGCAACCTACGTTTCTGCGAAGGCCCTCCTGTGTTTGGCATCAATCGTGATAGAGCAGCGCCAACTCTTGCTGCTTTATCGCTTACTACTTCTAGATGTTGTTTAAAATTAAGTCGTGCATCGATGGTAAAACCCAGGTACTTGATGGTCGGTTGAGAAACGATCTCATGTCCATCTACTATCAGTGTAATTTCTAATCTAATTCTAGGCCCGTCTCCGTGAGCCATTCGTGAATCATACGAACAGCCTCGTTAGCAGTTTCTGCCACCTCGTCTTTGTCCTTCGCCACTACTGCGACTGCGATGTCATCCGCAAATCCTATGACAATTGCCCCTTGGGGCAGTTCTAGTCTTAGAACTCCATCGTACATGATATTCCACAATGATCGCACCGACTTTACTGCCGTTTCCTCTACTTCAAATGTTTCACTACTTTGAAACTCCCTCTTTAGTGCTTCCACTATATCGGCCTTGGTTGTTAGGATATCGAGGTCCTTTATTTCTAAGACCGTTTGCTCTTGCAGGGATCTTACTTCGGTACCTGCTTGACGGACCACTTCCACCGCTTGTCGGAATTCCACTGCCTTAAGATCCGCGTTGCGGTGAAGTTGTAGTAGCAGGTCTCCCGTCGCTGTCCTGCGTAACCTGTTGACCAAAATCTCAAGTTTGGGGTCTGCCTTCATCTCTCTCAGGATGTCAGCGTAGGACTTGCCCGCCGAAGCCTTTACAATGAGGGCGTCTGGTCGAGAAGGTCTTGGCCTTGGTGGTCTCTGCCCACCAGTGCCCTTTTGGTTCCAGGCTCTAGTGGGCTTATTACCGTCCTCTTTGTTCTTTTTTTTTCCCTCTTTTTTTTCTTCCTTTTGGTTTCCACCTCCTCCCAAGGCGGCTGCGTGTCTCGGTCGGCAGATGAACTCCTAGGGCTTCTTGGGGTCCCCGTGCTTAGCGCAAGTCTCTGTTCCTCGTCCTTCTTCTTTTTTTGAGGAAAGCTCTTGTTCAGCTGAGCGTTCTTTCCTTTTCCTATCTGCGCTAGTTGTCTGCGGTTCCTGTGACTGGGCGCTTGTCCACAGCCTGGAACTGGGCTTGCTCTGTGTGTGTGTGTGTGTGTGTTGGATATAAGCGAGCAGATGTCTGCTTGCTAGAGACGACAAGCTCAACGCAGAGCTACGCGACTCAACTCTCCCCTCTCTATGCCACGAGACGGTCACCGCCGACGTCGCTTCACTTCGCCTTGTGCACTCGAGCGGTCAACACGCGTTTTAGCTTGTCTGTTCGATTACTTTTATTATACTAATTATATTCTCATATAATAGCTTGACTACGTTGTATCATCAACGGATGATTAGCTTGAGGTGTTATCAATAAATAGTGTTTTATTGTGAAATCCTGTGTACACATTATTTCTCCCCAAGCATGCATGGTCCAAGCACCTTAAAGTCTCAACAGTGTGTGTGTGTGTGTGTGTGTGTGTGTGTGTGTGTGTGTGTGTGTGTGTGTGTGTGTGTGTGTGTGCGTGTGTGTGTGTGTGTGTGTGTGTGTGTGTGTACCGTGATATTTCTGAAACTACTCCGTCAATAGCAATCAAACTTGACGTGCATATCTATTTTTGGATTCTGAATTCGGGAAAAACATTTATTTATTAATTTTTTCAATTTTCCTTTTTTATGACCATTTTTTGATTTTCGAAAAACCTTATTTTCGTTTTTGTTTTAATCATTCCATTGTTACAAACAATTCAGCTAAAATGCATTTGAAAGATAATACAATAACCTACTTTTCCCCGTTTGGTCCTCGGGATTAACCGCTCCGTTCAGCAGATAAAATGAAATCGGTGATTTTTTTTTTAAATTCATACCTCTAAAACTAAACATCATAACCTCACGAAAAAAAATATGTAGATGGGTTACGTGTCAAACTATATTCCATTAAAATTTCAAGTGATTTGACTACTTATTTTTTCAGTAATAAATCGAAAACTGAAAAAAGTGAGTTTTTTTTAGTCTCGATTACGGGCGTAAAAAGGCCTTATTGCACTTGAGATTTTGGAAAAGGTAGATATTTTATATGTTTTGGCTAAGTTCATTGCACAGCTTTGAAACCCCTATGGTTCTTAAGATATCAAGGTTTGAATTTTTTTTTGAAAATTATTTTATTTCTTATATCTCTAAAACAATGTAGTCAAATGCTTCAAAATTTTATTTGGTGATTCACCATAAACGAAGATATCTGCTGTTAAAATTTCAAACGATTTCGTTGAGCGGTTCTTAAGTAAAGAGCTGAAATAAAAAAACCGATTTTTCTAAAAAATTTGGCTTCCTCTTATAGGATTGTCGTTGCACGTAGTAAAGTCCCTCCCTACGAATTTATGTCATACTGATAATATTACAATAGCATTCACATACTGTATTTTAAAATGATATTTTATTTATTGGAACAATAAATTTCGTTAAAGGAAGCTACGTGCCAATGAATTGGCAGTGGTTTTTTAATTATTGTAATGCCATATTTAATAGAAAGATTGTTTTATTAATATTCGGCGATAAATTCGTAGAGAGATAGATTTTGAACAAACCCTCTGTATTAAAAAAACCCTGAATATTTAATAAAAAAAATGTATCATGGAGACGAAACCTGATTTACCAAAATTGAGAATTCCGTCTGTGCACAGAAGTTCGACTTTTTATTACACATTGTACTTACCGGGACCAACTTTATCGACTTAAACTTACTATTAACATTAAATACATAATATACCATATGACCTCCATGCATCAGCCAAGCCCAATACCCCCATACGTCTCCGCCACTTTTGTGATATCTGTCTCTTCGATTCCTCATATCTCTAAAACAATGTAGTCAAATGCTTCAAAATTTTATTTGGTGATTCACCATAAAAAAAACCGCTGCCAATTCTTTGGCACGTAGCTTCCTTCAACCTTATGTATCGCTTTTATATCTAAATTGTTTTTACTTCATATATAATTCTATAAAGTTTTTATGCTTTTTCGTTTGATGGATAAAATTATTTCGAAATAATTATATTACATAATCAATGCGTAACTGAAAATATTGTTTTTAACGATTTAATAAAACAAAAAACAGAAAAAAACTAGCCAAGGTATAGATTAAAATCCATCAAATAGAAGCTAAGATCTAAGCGATGCAGTTTTCAGTTATATAGAGTATACAATATACAGGGTGAGAAAACGAAATTTTGAAGCTTTATATCGTTGAAACCTTTTGGTTTCATAACTCTTTGACGCATAGCATATTTTCAAAAATTTTGAAAAATTTCAAAATTTTTAATTGCCGTAGACTACTTAAAATTAAAGTAGTCTATAGAATAACATTCGATAATCATGATGTTTTAACGAAAAGTTCAAAATTTAGTTTCCGAGATATAATGATAAGGATATAGTTCGCGGAACGTATCTAAAATCACCAGTGATCGAAAAATCGCCATGAATATACGCACATGCGTAACTGAAAATCTTATTTTTAACGAATTAATAAAACAAAAACAGCAAAAAACGAGTCTAAGTATAGATTAAAATCCATTAATGGAAACTGAGATCGAAGCGATACAGTTTTCAGTTATATAGAGTATACAGGGTAAGAAAACAAAATTTTGAAGCTTAATATCTTTAAAACTAACTGGTATCATAAACAACCCAAAGAAAGAGGTAAAGGTGCTATATAATGCTAAGTAAATCCAAAATTTTTTATTGATTATTGCCTTTTTACTCCAGTTATGGCATCGCGTAGAAAAAACGACTCATAGTATACAGGGTGAAAAAACAAAAGTTTGAAGCTCAATATCTTTGAAACTAACTGGTTTTATAAAAATCCCAAAGAAAGGGATCATTGTGCTATATAATGCTAACTAAATCCAAAATTTGAACTTGATTATTGCCTTTTTACTCCAGTTATCGCGTCACGTAGAAAAACGATTTTTTTCAGTTTTTGATGTTTTTCTCAGGATCTGCCCCATGAAATGACTTAAAATTTAAGTTGGTATATAGTTTTAATTACCTTCAATAATCATATATTTTTTAGAATGATTCGCTATTTAGTTTTTGAGTTATAACGATTTAAAAAATTGCACTGTATGGTGTATAATAAAAGAACGACGAACGATAATATAAATTTTTCACGGTAAAAACATAGGCAATTTTATTCTCTTTCAGGTACATATTAAGCAATTTACTTTTATTAACTTTTCCGATAACTTTGTTGGCAAAAACTGAAATCTCAAAACTAAAAAATCACTATAAAAAAAAACGCGTATATAAATTGTAAAAACGGACTTTCGTCCCACTATCTTCTAGCAAAAACAAAGAAAATGAGACTTGGTGGGTTAAAATCCACCAAGTAGAAGCTGAGAAACAGGCGTATACATACGCACACACACACACACACACACACACACACACACACACACACACACACACACACACACACACACACACACACACACACACACATACATCCGTACGGACATTTTCTAAAAACACCATTTTTCGACTAAAAATTCATCAAAACACACTTCCCACATGTTTTTACACAAACTCCAAAAATTACTATTACAAGGCTTACTTAGGAAGGAAGCAAAAAGCTATCTGCTGTTAAAATTTTAAACGATTTTGTTAATCATTTCTCAAGTAAAGAGCTGAAATGTAAAATCGATTTTTCTAAAAAATTTGGCCTTTTCTTATAGGGGTATCTAGTGCTTCTACAGCAAAATAATTAAATTTGTAAATATTTAAAATAGCATTCACATACTGTATTTTCAAACAATATTTTATTTATTGGAACAATAAATTTCATTGGAGGAAGCTACGTGCCAATGAATTGTCAGCGGTTTTTTATTTAGATTAATTTTATTGTAATGTACATGAAGCTGTAAATATACAGGTTTTTGCGCTTGCCGCGAAGCTTTTTATAGTACTTGCTCCAAAGCTAAACTACTTTACCTTCAGTGTATTTATTTTTGTAATAATGGAATTTTATAATCTTCTTAATCATTGCTTCTGTAGGTTGGAGAGCATTTGAAGGATCTGCCTTCACCGCTTGCCTAGCCCTTAAAAGTCCTGCAACTGTCTCGGGTTTCAAAGTATTTCGGTTGCTCGTTTTACAATTGTTTTGATCGCTAAAATGTTCTCTCTGGGTCAGCATTTGCACGAGGCGTTGAGAAAACTATTAAAGCAAACGTTGCCACCTACTGTAAGGAAAATTTTCATATTCATCTTGAGTATTCATTACTTGCAACCAAAGCTGGTTTATTTTGTTCATGAAGCATTTCAGTGTTAGGGATAAATTTAAATTTATTAAATTTTCCCACTGAGCAATTACTTGTTGTTTATCTTCGCTCACAGTCTTACGATAATTGTTGGTCAGATTTAGATATTTCTGTGGATTGTTCTTCCTATATGATACGGATATCACGTTTTCTGGGGACAAACAATTGACTGATTTATAAATAACGTTTTTGAAATTTCTAAAACGTTGTTGTATTTGCAGAACCACACTGACAACAAAGCTGTACGGCGTGATAAAAAAATCTTTAAATTCTTCATCAGGGGTCGTTAAAAATACATTTCTAGCCTGTAAGTTAAATTTTAATAAATAATAGATTTATAGTTTGAAGCACGTAAGTTTGTACACGCGTGTGCACGCGCATAAAATAGGGACTTTACGAAAAAAGTGTTGAAAATAAAAACGAAATATAGGAATTGTTCAATACCTCATCGCCTAGTTCAAAATCTTCAAATGTTAAATAGTTAGCCTGATTAAATATGTCTATATCTGCTATACTAGAGTATTTTGCCAAACGATGAAGAATCACGCCTTCTCGTTGATAGAACAAATTCAATTCATTGAGCTCGGAAGATACCTATAAGGCAAAAAAGAAACATTACTTAATAAAAGGTAAGGTACTTAATAAAAGCATTGTGAAATATCACCTTGGATACAAGTATGAGGTAGCATTTTGTGTCAGTAGAGAATAAACTTCTTTAGCTGATGCTGTAACTTTTTCTGCACTTAATGTTTTGAAGAATCTCAATAAGGCTTTATACTGTTCTATTACGCGATCGCTAGATTTTTGCAAATATAACTATCGCGTAGGACATAATTTGATCATGTTGTGCTTTGCCAATCCCAATTCTTCTTGCAAATTTTGAAAGTTATGCTGTTTCTTAGAATTTCTTAACATTGTATTAATATTGATGATCAAATTTATTATTTCTTTTGGAATCTCGGTTAATGCATGCGTCACGCACAAATTTGTCCTGTGAGCAGGGCATATCTCGCTTACAATCCCTGGGATTGCAGCTTCAAATTTGGCCTTTTATCCACCTGTTTCACCTGGCATAGTGCTACATCCATCAAAACAGACAGCAAAAATGTTGTCAATGTGTACATTGTACTTATCAAAAGAACGTTTAATGCAGTTGAACAATACGTCAGCACTTCCCTTCCTGGTTCGAAAATTCGCACTATGTCCCAAAGTTTAGTGGTTATTTTGCCATTGTCCGGGGTAGCATAGCGAACGTTTATAGCCAGCCCTTGATCTTGGAAAATGTCTGCTAATTTGTCAACAAGGGTAGCAAAATACGTTTCCCATAATTCTTTAGCTATTTCTTCCCGCGCAAGCTCTCCAATCACGTTAACTGCGATACTTCTTGCTATGGTTGCGGCGATTTGCACGATTTCAGCACATTACTATCCTTTTCAAGCGATTCGACGATACTCACAATTGTTGACATATTTTGAAATCCAATATTTAATCTTGTGCACATTCCAACGAGTCTCAGTTCAGCTGTAACTTTCTTCTTTTCAATATTGGTATCTTTTTTCTTTGGGATTATAAAGAGGTTCTCCACCAGAGGATATTCCAATTGATTGTTTTCACAATGAATTTTGGTTCGGGCATGATCTTTTAAGATATATAATCTTGCTATTAACGTTCTATGGCAAGCTTTGCAATATGATTATCTCGTACAAAATCCAACCATCTTTTGAACCCTTCAATGTCTAACGATAACATTCTGAATACTCGAGCAGATTTCGGTTTCTCTTCGTTCGTGACTGACCTCCGTAAGTTGTTAAATTAGATTTTGTAGAACATGCCTGTACAACATTTTTACAGTATTGTTATTTTACGTATTATTATTGATATCATTATAATTACATAGAATTTTTTTATAAATATGCTATTGCATTTTGAAAAATGTTCGTAAAAAGGGAAACTATTATATATACAAAGGAGCAAAAAAATTCGAAAATTGAAGCTTGCTATTATTCTTTCAATTAACAGCTACTTATTACTAGCTAAAGTATAAACGTTATTTTTCCGATACTGTGTCAGTAAAGTGCCATTTCACCCTTTTTACAACTTTTTAAATTTGCATGTATAGCACGCTAACCTCAAAATGCCAACTTTATTGTCGATTTTGAGGTTGGTATGCTATAAAATATCGTGTGAGACTGTTGTGGGAGTTGTGGTTTTTCACCTTGCTCGATTTTCGCACAAGCGAAAAACCTCGAGCAAGGTAGAAAACCATCTCCCACAACAGTGTCATAATATACTATATCAGATTGACATATTTATATCGATCACGTACGGATGATCCAACGAGCTCCAGATTTCTCTGACCTAGTATAACCACGCGTGGCTGTGACCATTGCACGGTCAATTATTTACGAAGATCTTAAGTTATAATACTTACCTGTATCGAGCAATTGCAATATTGTATAACATAATAGATATCTTTTACTTGATTCACTAATTTAGCGAGCTCATTTGATCGATGTTTTGATTAGATTTAATCAGCTGATCTCCGGCTCCCCCAGTACGTAATTTTGCTTCCTCCTAGAGGAAGCTTTATAATAGTAAAATTTTTAGTCTCGCTAAAACCACGTAAAAACGCATTTGGAAGTGTTTGAAGTTCGAATCATGCATTTTTAAAAAATGTCCGTGCGGATGACTCTGTCTGTGTGTGTGTGTGTGTGTGTGTGTGTGTGTGTGTGTGTGTGTGTGTGTGTGTGTGTCTGTCTGTGTGTGTGTGTGTGTGTGTGTGTGTGTGTGTGTGTGTGTGTGTGTGTGTGTGTNTGTGTGTCTCTCTGTGTGTGTGTGTGTGTGTGTGTGTGTGTGTGTGTGTGTGTGTGTGTGTGTGTGTGTCTGTCTGTGTGTGTGTGTGTGTGTTTGTGTGTGTGTGTGTGTGTGTGTGTGTGTGTGTGTGTGTGTGTGTGTGTGTGTGTGTGTGTGTNCCGTCATGATTCTAGATCGACGCGACTGATCAGAATAAAATTTGACATGCATATATATTTTCTGATTCTCAATTCGGGAAAAATTTTTTTTTTACGATTCTAAACATTTTATGACCATATTATAGCCATTTTTCAATTTTTGAAAAAATTTGATTGCTTTTTTCTAATGATATGATTTCTACAATATATTCAACAATAGTGTATCTGAAAGAGCATAAAATTTCCTACTTTTTCCAGCAAGATTTTCCAGATTGACCGTTCCGTTCAATTTTTATAATTAAAAAAGCGTTTTTAAAAAAAAGTCTGTATCTTTAAAATTATATAGTCAAACGTTCTGAAAAAAAATCATGATCATAGAAATCGATAATATCTACTTGCTGTAAAAATTTTAAGCCTTTTTATTGACTAGTTTTTGAGCTAAAAATCGAAAACTAAAAAAATTGGATTTTCTATGTTCGACTCACTATGTTACGATTTCCCGTAAAACTCTCGGAGACGACGTATGTACTGTCCACCCTGGGCACCAGGTACCTCGGAGACCGTTGCCGTCGCGATATTCGTGTTCAGCGACCTCAAAAATCCCCGAGTAGCAAAACTTGACTTATTTCCGTCAATATTTAACGAGTTGTCAATTTTTTATTTAGTGCCTCCTGGAAATGCATTTTAAAAATGCATATTGTTTATATAACAATGCATTTTCAGAAAAGTAATTAATCATACTAGTTCACAAAATTTGTAGACCGCAAAAAAAACCGCATTAAGATCTGCCTTACTGCTCAAAAAATCGATAGTCTATTGCTTTATTTCCTCGACTTTTTTTTTGAAGTGACATTTCAAACTCGAAAGTTCATCGTCTCATCAACGCAAGCTCTCCACGTCTTTATTTTGTGCCAATCCAATCCATTTCGTACCCTCCCGCCCGATTTCAGTTAAGTCCGCTTTTACGTTGTCCTCCCACCTGCGTCTAGGTCTACCTAGAGGTCGCGGTGTGCTCGGCTTTCCTTTCATTTAACGCGCTGCCGTGCGATCATCTCCCATTCTTGCCACGTGCCCTGCCCATCTTAGTCTCCGTGCTTTAATTATTCTGTTTATATTCGGTGACGCGTATAAATTGTGGAGCTTGTCATTATGCAGTTTCCTCCACTCACCGGTTTCCTCATCTTTCTTTGACCCGTATATTTTTCGCAGAACCTTATTTTCGAACCCCCTAAAACGGTTTTCTTCCGCTTTAGTGAGCGCCAGTATGAGATTACCAGTATTATTATAGTCCTATATATCCTTACTTTAACATTTCTAGACAGCAGTTTTGATTTTAGTAATCTATTCACGGCGTAGAAGCAGGCATTACCCGAATGAAGTCTCTTGTTAATCTCGGCTTTAATTTCATTTCGATCATTTATAGTTGTGCCTAAATATCTGAATTCGCGAACCTTTTCGAAAGTAAAATTTCCGACTCTAAGATCACCCTCTCCTTCGCAGATGCCTAGTTTATCCATGATTATATATTTCGTTTTTGATTCGCTCACTTCTAGACCCGTATCCTCAGCCGCATTTATGAGAATTTCCGCGTTTCTCTCCACCGTTGCACCGTTATCTCCCAGTATGTCCAGGTCATCCGCATATCCTAGAATTTGTGTTTTAACGTTGAGTGTTGCACCTAGCCCGCTAGTCTGCATTTTTCTAACAACATACTCTAGCGTTAAGTTAAAATGTATCGTGGAGAGATCGTCACCCTGTTTCAGACCGTCGCGAATCAAGAATGATTGGGATACATTATATCAATAATAATTACCGCCTACTCGGACCATTCCCGTGCTTCCGTTCAGACACATTTGAATTAATTTCACGAGTTTTTTGGGTACTCCGAGGAGCACAAGGATTTGATACATTTTGTTTCGTTTAATAGAGTCGTACGCTTTATTAAAGTCTATAAATAGCTGGTGTATTGCTTCGCAATGTTCCCATTTTTTCTCTAACAACTGTCTTATGGTAAACATTTGATCGCTCGTCGACCTGTTACGCTGGAATCCACACTGATAATCTCCTATTATATCTTCCTCGAAGGGCGTGAGTCTGGCCTGTACTACGTTTTATAGAACTAGCATGTAGCTAAAAGTGAGATTCCCCGGTAGTTATTACAGTCTGTCTTATCCCCCTTTTTAAAAATCGGTATGATGATGGATTCTTTTCTGTTTTTCGGTATCGTTTCATTTTTCCAAATAACACATACTAGTTCGAAAATTTTGAATGTAAGCGCGGTGCCCCCATATTTAAGTAGTTCAGCTGGTATAGAATCGTTTCCCGCGGCCTTATTGTTTTTTGGTTTTTTGATCGCGGCTTCAACTTCTTTATAGGTCGGTTCTTCCATATGGAGTGAAGCAGTATGGATTTCGTCACCCGTTTCCTCGCAGTTTTCATGTACGTTTAGTAATTTATCAAAATATCCCTTCCACAGCTTTAGCAGTTCACTTTGGCTTGTAAGGAGATTTACGCCCTCATCTTTCATTAATTGTGATCTACTCTATTCTTTTGGTGTTGGTTTGATTTTTTTTTTTTTTTTTTTTGAGCCATAATAGTAAGTTAAACCCGCGCGTTTTGGATCCTGTTCCGATCGCAGGTGAGTCAACCGTTCTAGAAGTAATAACCCTCATACCTCTTCAGAACTAAGTATGAGAGCTTTCCGACTTTGATGAGGACAGAGTCAACTCATCGTCAGACACACTACGGTCTCATTCTCGTTTCCTAACGCCCCCCTGCAAGGCAGCGCGTCTTCGCTGGCTTCGTTGCCGTGTAAGACCAGGTGGCGAATCATTCTACACATCCCCTTTCGGGGCAGTTGTCATCGCTCCTGCATCCTCCACGACGGCAGGATTTTAGTAATGTGTGCTAAAAGAGGCAGATTATAGACGTAGTTAAGTAGAAAGAGAGAGAGTGAAGTACGAAATATTGTTGAGTGTTCGTTGTTGTGGTGCTTGCGTAGTGTTTCTAGATGAATGCGGTCGCCAGTGTGGGCTCATCACACCCACGCCCGGGCCTATCGGCTGTCCGCGGCTGCTTATTTAATTTATTCGCAGCTAACCTCTTTCTCAGGGGGCCGTTCCTCTATCCGCAACCTGAGGACGCGCTGTGTAGTGGTGATAGGCGCCCACCCGTCCACTCTGGACGATACACCGTTTATTTCCTCGACTATAACTGAAAATTACTGTTTTTGTTAAACCTTACGTATTTTTCTAAGTTTACATATAGAAAATTCATTTAAAAACATTTTAAATAAGCATTAATATACTACTATATATTAAACCAATATTTTATTTATTGGAACTATAAATAAAATTGGAAGAAGCTACGTGCTAATGAATTGGTAGCGGTTATTTTATTGCCAACCGTTACAAATGAAAAAGTTGACACCTCAATTATACTAGATTAGAACATAACGAAACTAAATTTTTACGATAATTCGTGTAACACGGCAAAATCTTGCCGTGTGACACCGAGGTCCGAACAGTCGGAGTGGAGCGTCTCAAGGCTGTATGAGAGTGTATGTGTATAATACTTATGTTGTTTATTTTCCGAGTAAACGACAGGAGACAGGGCAGTGGCCGCGACGGACGAAAAGTACCTCGGACGTCGTTTACTCAAGAGTGAGAGACACGAGGAGATGACCAACGTTGGCGCGACCGCAGCAACCGATTACCTCGACAGGGCGTTCAAGATGGCACGTGCGCCGTGAGATTCGATGCAGGTGACGTGTCTTTCGTGGAGACTGATGACGTGGGAGTCCGATGCAGCAGGACCAGCGTGACATCAGCCCGTCCACTAGAACGCCGGGAACAATAACTACAGTGTCTCGCGTTCGTGGTGACAGATGCTACCCGAGTCCAGGCCCCGGTCAACGGAGCATTGGAAGTCACCACGGGTTCCGCGGCTGAGGGTATCTTAGTCGCCTGCGAGCGAGAGGTTACCTGCGCGTAGCGAGAGTTTGAATATCGCGGCTATCTTCTCTGACGGCACGTTCACGGAGATCTATACGCATGCGCGGGCGCACGCTGTGACAGCCCAAAAACCTATAGCGTTGCGAGCGAGCGGGCCGTCGGGCCTTGCCGCGCTGACCAATAGGCGCGCGCGGAATCCGGCGGCTAAGGAGAGCAGAGCGGCGGCGGCGAGCCTACCTGCTTCGTCCGAGGACAATCACCGGAGACTTCGCTCTTCAGAGGATTAAGGTTGGTGAATCATTTTCGTCTCCGGTCATTTCGTCTCGCGGGTGAAGCGTAGTTCCACGTTTCGGTTTCGCGAACGTTTTGGCTACCTCGTGTGCGCGCAAGATATCTTCGGATCGCTGTCTTTCTCTTGCAAATCGGATAAGAGTAAAAAGGCTACCTCGTCGTAAAGTTGTCTTAACTTGTAAAATAGTGATATAATAGGCCTAGTGTTGTACCTGGCGCCAGCACTTGGACACACGTGGCGTGAAGTGGCCGGGCATTCGTAGTGATAGGAAATTCCGGCGTTGTCGGAATTAGTGATTATAAAGTGATTGTGTGCGGAAGAGTGAATGAAAGGAGTGTTTCTCGAGTCTTGAGACGCGCGCGAGTCACGTGGGTTATCTAAGCTTTATTACAGTTGCCTTTGTTCACAAGAAGCTTGTCTAGTTCTGTTATCGTGGATATCTCTATTGTAGACGAATAAAGTACAATATATGAGTTTGTGTTGGCTGTAGCCACAACAAGCTTTGTGCATCAAGGTATTGAAGGCGCCATCTCGAGGTGGATAAACTAAGCTCCACCTCTGCTCTCAACATCAAGGCATCACGCCGTTGCTACTTCACTTCTCCCTTGTCCTTTGTAAGTGAGTGAGTACTTTAAGAGAAATAGTGCGATAGAGAAAAAGAAATGCACGAAATAGAAAGAAAAAAGTGCGATAAAAGTCCAGAGCGAGTCCAGACAAAAGCCGATTCTCGGAAGTAAAAACGAACCGCGTCGCAGAGTGCGGCGAGACGGAGCATGTTTACACTAGTTCGCGGAACTACAGAAAAAAACGTGTCGGTACGACGTGTAATGCGGTGAAAATTAAGGTTAGTCGCGTCCGATCGTATTTATAAAAGAGGCACCAAGTCGGACGAATTTTCTTTCAAACGGCTCTACAAGAGTATAGACTCTTGTTGCCGGCTATCGTTGAGACTTTATCCCGGAGGAGGTTGGGTCGTGGGAAAAATCAGAAAGAATTGAAACACTTATTTTAACACTTTGCAATCACTCTTGTATATTAAACAGAAAATTTACCGGTGACTACGAATTCTAGGCTGATACTCGGCTGTAACACGCACTCACGCAATTCACTATTTTATACTTTGCCCTAGACAAAGTTCACACCTATCACGGCAGTACGAACAAATATACGCGGCTTACACTGAATACTCTACTTTAATCTTCTCGACCAGAAACTTCCTTCCTCTCGTACTGGTGCTGTCTCGTTCCTTAAAAAGTCGCGCGATCAAGAAAAAAAAACTCAGAACTAATCTTGAAATAACCGGTGGGTTCTCGTTGCTCTCCGTCGAAAATCCAAGTGAGCGAGTCTGCTCGTCGACTCGCGTCGCGTCGCCTCGTGGAGTTTCTCGCGCATGTGCACCATATACTTGCATACTTTACAAGCTTTTTGTAGACTATTCGACAGAAGATATAGCTTACAAACATTATTCTCATATTCTTAAACACGCACTCTTTACTCTTTTTTTATTATACAGTTTGATGGCATTCAACAGCTTGCAACACATACGTCCGCATCACACACACGCGCGCGCGCAACATACGCATCTGCCCGTTGCCGTGAGTAGCTTCCCCCTCCCATCTGCTTACTCCTCTTTTTGTCTCGCACGGCTACGGCGTTATCCGCACTGCTCGTACTTGGTGTGCGTGCATGAGTTGGTTGTGGTGAGGCGGGCTGGTACGTAGTGCGGTGTTTACGACTTTGACTGCTATTCTACTTCTCCCTCTCTTGCTCTTACTCGGCTTAACACTGGTACTATCCGGCTGGTACTTGATTCTAAAAGGACACCAATGCAATAAGTACTTATTCATTTATTAGTACAGTCCTGGCAGAGAGCGGTGAGAGTAAGAGACAGAGACTTTCCAGGTTTGATGGTCACCCCGTCGCAGACGTTTATTTTTTATCGCTCTTTTTCTTTGATACCATGCACAAACTCGAGGCGGT
This sequence comes from Pteromalus puparum, assembly GCA_012977825.3. Taxonomy (NCBI): domain Eukaryota; kingdom Metazoa; phylum Arthropoda; class Insecta; order Hymenoptera; family Pteromalidae; genus Pteromalus; species Pteromalus puparum. The sequence continues at coordinate 58,438,878 of CM053170.1, forward strand.
GTAAGCCGGACTTTTATTCTTCCAATTTTTTCGTGGAATGGCAAGTTCAGAGATTCAGAAATTCAGAGATGGTATACCTCGAAGAAGGGGAAAAGAAGTAATATAGTAATGATTTGTTTTCGTGCGCGAGTGTATGGTGATATGTTGCTGCACTTAAAAATGCATGTGATTCTCTCTCGATGTACGGGACGCCGTTGTGTCTGAGAGCCGGGATATGTCGTACATGGTACCGGCGATGAAAACATGCAGGAGTTGTACGCACCAGTCGCCATCGCTCATGCGAAAGAAAATTCGGTACTTGAAGGAATAATTTGTACTAACAGAGAAAGAGTATATGCTTATGTCCTATACGTAGGAATAACATATACGAAAAATAAAAAACCGCTGCCAAGTCTTTGGCACTTAGCTTCCTCCTTTTCCGTTTTTTGATATTGTTTTAAATGTAATATTAAATTGTGCTAACGCCACACGAGTTGCACTTACTATTCCAACTATTCCAACCTTGTGGGTAGCAGTCTTTTAAGTACACTATTGTTGAATAAAAAAAAAAAAATGGGTGGCTTTTTCGAACTCGAAAGTTCATGGCCTCACAACGTATCGTGTTGTGTTTCTAGATGAATTTTAGCGTTCGAAAGTTTCCAGGGTAGGCTCATCACACCTACGCCTTTCTCAAACCCGGTGTCGTGAGTAAAATTTCCATCGGATCAGAAAAATCTGATCGCGCTGATGGGGGCTCGAACCCACGACCCCTTGACCGGGAGGCAGGTGGTTTACCACGGAGCCATCGCCGGTCTCACACTATTGTTGAATATATTGTATAAAATCATATCATAATAAAAAGCAAAAATATTTTTTCAAAAATCGAAAAATGGCCATGAAATGGTCATAAAATAGTCCAAATCTTAAAAGAAAATTTACTCGAATTCAGAATCAGAAAACATATATGGGTGATTCTGCCGTAACAGGCGTTTACACATTTGAAAAAAAATCGCACAAGCGGTTTTATGTATGTCTGGCATAACTAACTATATTTACCAATAGTTAAAACCGAGTATGCAGGCTTATATTTAAAACTACGCAATATAATAGGCCTCAAATGTCAGTTCCGTAACCTGTCTCCAACACGGATTTCAATCTAAAAGGTCGATGCAGATAAAAGTACGACATGTAAAAAAAATTCCATCATATATAGTATGAACTATAGACCTATTACAATATATTTTTCATGGTTTCGGGATTAAAATTAATTATTTAATATTAAAGCTGGGCGCTTACTCTTTGACGCCCGTTTTTGCATTAAAAAGGTACCCTCTACATTACCTTATGTTAAAAGCGTTCTAGTGTGTCATATAGCGCCGCCTATCGGTAGAATTTCAAACTATATACTACTATTTATGAAATCCAACCGTAGCATGGTTCCAAAATTCAAAATTGTGGAAGTGAGAGCTGATTTTTCATCAGAAATTTCGAAAAAAAGCACAACCTGTCAGTTCCGTAACGCTAGTAAACTACTACTTAGCAACAATGTATTTAAACATATAGGGCGTTTTTCTCGAGTAAATAGTAAGTATTTTCGAATATATGTGCAAAGAATTGTTTATAATAATTACGCTAGGCTATGCGAGCTGATAAACGCCTAAATGTCAATTCCGTAACCGTCAGTTCCGTAACACATAATACAGTAAGTATCATTAATACATTAATAATGTCCTAATCATTGCTTTTTTAGTATTTAAATGGCTCCAGTTACAAGGAAACGTCTAATAAGAGTCTAATTTTTTTTTAATAATTCGTCATTTAACGATATTGTGATCTTCGTGAATAAACGAACAGGCTGTCAAATATTGAGTGAATATAGATAGATAGATACACATATAGATAGATAGATGGATAGATATATCTTAGACGATTTAATTTTTTTTTTTACTAAGTTAAATTAAAATTTACTGGAGTTTTAGTAGCGTGAATTACAAAAATGTCAGTTCCGTAACCTAGTCAAATATGGATTCTTCACATAACTTGTTATAAAAGTAATATGTTGTGGTTTAGCTTTAGGGACTTGTTTTGTATGTAATTCCAGTTAGAATAACCGTCCGACAATTTAAAAAGAGTCGATTTTAGTATAGAACATTTGTGTGCCCGTTTTGAGCCAGTTACGGCAGAATCACCCATATGCACGTCCAATCTTATTATGATCGATCACGTAGTTCGAGAATTATAACAGTATACGTACGCACGCATGCACGCACGCACGCACGCACGCACACACACACACGCAGACAAAACCATCTGCACGGACATTTTATAAAACCATGAATGCTCTCAAAACATACTAAGCTTTAATTATCAAATTATATGGTTTAACAAAAATAATAATGTTCAGTCACACAGAGTATACAGGGTGAGAGTTGAAGAATTTGAATCTTAATATCTTTTAAACTAAAAGGTTTCATAAGCTACAAAAAGAACCTAGCCGAAGTGATCAAAAGATCAATCTTTTCCTAAAATTTCAACTCAATTTAAACCTTTTTACTCCCGTAATCGTACGACATAAAAAAAACATTTTTTTTAGTTTTTGATTTTTATCTCAAAAACTAGTCGCCAAAATTGCTTAAAATTTTTACAACTAGTAGATATTGTTGTTTTTTATTGTCATGAATTTTTTCAAAACCTTTAACTATTTATTTTTTGAGTTATATATGTTTATCGAAAAATTACCTTTTATATCATAAAAAATGAACAGATCAGTCAATCTAGAAAATCTTGCGGGAAAAAGTAGACAAATTTATGTTCTTTTAGATACACTATTGTTGAATATATTGTATAAATCATATCATTATAAAAAAGCAAAAATATTTTTTCAAAAATAGAAAAATGGCTATAATATGGCCATAAAATAGTCAGAATCATAAAACAAAAAATGACCTAAATTCAGAATTAGAAAAAATATATGCATGTCAAATTTTATTACGATCCGCCGCATGGTTCCAAAATTATGGCGGTATACGTACACACACACACACACACACACACACACACACACACACCCACACGCACACACACAGCCATCCGCACAGACATTTTCTAAAAACGTATGATTCGTACTCCAAACACCTCCAAATGCGTTTTCACGAAGTATTAGCAAAACTGAAAATTTTACTATTACAAAGCTTCCTCTTGAGGAGGAAGCAAAATCCGGACATTAATTATGAAAATATATATCAGAGAACAAAAAGTTCCAAAACGCTTTAGTTAAAGTGTCGGAGGATCAACGAAAGGCGTTCAATGAAATGGCTCAAGGAATTGACAAAATGTCTAGATCACACGAGACCATGGCCGAATGTATGAAGACCATGATCGCGGATCTAAAAACGTGCATGGCTGCGGTACGAACTCTAGGAGAATCAGAAGAGGTATCCTATCAAATTCTACCAAGATCGACAAGTCTAAAACAGGGAAAACAAAAACACACGATCAGAGTAATAATACTAAACACGATACACAAAATTCAGACTCAGAGCCACTATCCCTAATAAACGCAACTTTTAAAAATATAAATAAACAATTAGCACTACAGAATGAAATAACATCAAAATTAAAAAACAAAATATCATCTAAAAGAGTACATGTGAATAAAGATTACAAGTTAAATGCTAAAGGAAACAGACTTATGGTTAGATTTACTAGATTCAGAACTAGCAGAAAATGACTTATTAGCTATACTAAAAAATCCAGAGAAATTTGAAAACGATCAAACAGAGAGTACATTGAAAAAGAACAGATCAGTAAGGACTATTATAGTAAGTCATTTAGATGCAAACTACCATAAAAAGGTACTGCAAATTACAGAGCCATATAAAATAATAGAGAAAATTAAAGAGATCAGAAAAATTGAAGCAAATCTTTCAGAGATAAACATTAGACAAAAACTTTATGCAATAAGAAAAGGTTGTAAAGAAAGAGTAGGGGACTGTTGTGATAGATTTGACTGCATAGTAAGAGAGCATGAAACTTGTAATCCCGAATCACGATTATCAGAGGAAGAAAAGAGAGCAAAATTCTATCAGACAGTCCATGAGACTAGCAGAGAACTGGTATCATCACACCTGGTGAGAAGTTAAATAGGAACAATAATGACATTGGATGATATGAAAAAATGCATGTTACAGGTAGAAGCACAGAGCAACACTAATCCAGATAAACCTGCAGCAAACGTAGCACAGAGGACTGAAGGCAGGGACCAAAATAATTCAGAGAAACCATTTTACAAAAACGTAAAATGCTACCGATGCAACGAGAAAGGTCACTACCAGACATCATGCCCTATAATATGAGATGATCTCTGGTTCTGCTACGTATGCAACAGGATCAGAAAACACAAAGGAGACGAGTGCCTGAACAGAGTACAAAGGTATGAGAACACTAATAATTCTACACAAAACAATCACAACACACACACTCGGGGTAGAGGTAGTGGAGGAGGGAGAAGAATGAGAGGCAGAAGTAATTACTATCAGAAAAGAGGAAAACCCTATGATAAAACAACACTAGAAAACAACAAAACTGTAAACGCCAAGCTAGCAGGTAAGAGACACTCACATGAGACAATAGAAAATGAAGTTATGTTCATAGCAGACTCAGGTGCTTCTCACTACATTATTAACAAAGGGTTTATATTAAGAGACTACGAGAAAAGTAATATTGGAGAAATAAAGAGCGCAAACAAAAATAAGAAAGCAAACATCAAGATTGACGGCAAAGGTAACTTGTATTTAAAGTCTATTTCAGAGGGTGAAAATATTTTCTTATCGAATGTAATATTAGCTTCAGATGTCTCAGATGATCCCCTTTCCCTTCGAAAATTTCCAGAGGCAGAATACGACATCTACCAAGATGATGTTAAATTAAAATTTTTTGATAAAGACACGAGGGAGGAGTATTTGTCGGGAGACTATGAATCACCAAATTGGATAGTAAAATTCAATGTCAAAAACTCAGAGAATTCAGGGAATAATTGTGACAATTATATTGTCAAAGCAACTTTAGTGACCTTGGAGGATTTCCTTCCGCAATCTCAGACTCCATTAACAAGAGATGATAATGAAATTCAGAGATGGTCTGAGATTGGGAGGGAGTCTGAAAAGAAAAATCCCCAAAGAGATGAAAGTCCAACACTTGGTATAGGTGAAGATGAGATAAAAAGAAAAATACTTGATTAAAATAAAGTAATATCAGAGTCAGAGATAAACAAATTAATTAATAATAATCAGAAAACTAATTTAGAGAAATTAACACAAAAACCTAGTCTAGGAATGATATGGCATAGGAGGCTGGGACACACGTCACTCGAATACATGAAACAAATGCAAAAATTTGAAAGTGAATTAAAAGACGTAAAACTAGACAAAGAAATCATGGATTGCGAGTCGTGTATCTTAGCAAAGATGAAAAATCAACCATTTAAAAATAATAGAACTAGATCAGACAGACCCCTCCATACTATTCACACTGATACGATGGGTAAAATATCTACAGCAGCATATCCAGGGGAGTACCGATTTATCATAGTGTTTATAGATGATTACACTAAATATGCAAGAGTGTAATGTGTAAAACAAAAGAGTGAATCGGGTAAATGTTTAGATAAATATCTGCCACATACCCGGAATATTTTAGGGAAACATGAAAAAGTATGCTATATAAGAGCAGACAATGGAACGGAATTCACAGGTGGAGAATTCTCAAAGATAATGAAAAGAGAGGGCATTACAAGTGACTTTGCACCCCCATACACTCCAGAGTTAAACGGAACTTCAGAGAGGTTTAATAAAACCATACAGAAGAGAATTAGAGCAATATTGATAGGCTCAGGTGTACCAGTTACTATGTGGGCATTAGCAACTGATGCAGCGATACACACATACAATAGAACCCCTCATAAAGGGAACGCGTATAAAACGCCGTTGTTCATGTTAAATCCGAACAAAGAAAGCCATGTGAAAGAACTAAGAAGATTCGGATGTGTAGCATACGCAAAAATTCCGATTCCAGAGAATAAATTTTCAGAGAGAGAGAGAAAGCAATAAAATCCATACTCGTAGGTTATACTCCCACGGGCTATCTATTATGGCACCTGGAAACACAAAGATTCTTAAATTCAAGACACGTAAAGTGCAACGAAAAATTGGTATAGTAGTATATACTGTAGACCAAGCAGAGAATACTGAATTAGAGTTCAGTGATATAAGAAAGAATCAAAATACAGAAGAAAATACAGAGCAGACGGAGATTGAAGATCCCAACAATACAGAGTTGGTACAGAAAGAAAAGAAGTCGGACTACAAAACGGAAGCAATAAAACTTGGAAAGTGGAAAATTACTCAGAAAGATACAACAGAGGTAGTAATGAGAAAAATCCTAAGTAAAAAAGCAAAAGAGAATCCGATAAGAGACCCAAATTTTATTTATATGGCACAAGTCAGTAATTCAGAGACAAAAAGTGATCAAGATGATGATGAACAAATCTATGTGCAACTAGCTCAAGTAAAAAAAGATCCCATCAACTTCAAGGAAGCTGTAAATTCTTTGAAGGAGAAAATTGGAGAAATGCAATAATAGAAGAACTAAAATCGATGGAAGAAAATGATGTATGGGAAATTGTAAATTACCCAGGTAAAACGTCAGAGAACAAGAGACCCAATGTGATAGATTCTAAATGGGTATTTAAGAGAAAACTAGACAAAAATGGTCAAGAAAACTTTAAAGCCAGATTGATCATCAGAGGATTCAGATTCATCAAAGGCAGTAATAAATAAATATTGTTATGATCGGGTTCGGGTAAAGTGAATGAGAAGACGTATTTAGAAAAGCACAACTCAAACTCGGATTCTTTATTAATACGGAACACGTCTTAACTCATCAGCTGTCACCATCAGACTGAACATAAACAATAACATCCGCGACGTCGTGAATCTCGTTGCTAGGGGTTGCTATGCGCGATTCTTGATATTCGAATCGCGCAACGTTCGAGCTCGATCACAATAATATGACATTAGATGCAAATCAGTTGGACGTAAAGACGGCGTTCTTAAACAGTGATGTGGAGGAGACTATATACATGGAGATACCAGAGAGAATACAAAATTCAGAGTACATGAAAGGGAAGAAAGTTTGTAGACTAAAGAAAACACTATATGGATTGAAGATTATTCCAAAGAAATGGAATCAAAAATTCGCAGATGAAGTAAGAAAACTTGGACTTGAGAGAGACATCAATGAACCATGTTTGTTCACATGGAGAAAAGAGAGTAGAATGATTATGATGGTTTTGTATTTGGACAATATCACCTTAGCAGGAAATGATTCAGAGGAACTATAAGAAATAAAGTCAAATCTAAGTAATGCATTTCAAATGAAAGACTTGGGAGAGCCTAATGTATATTTGGGTATGAAGATACAACGAGATCGAAAGAATGAAACAATGATCCTTAGTCAAACAGAGTATACAGAGAAAATACTACAGAGATTCAATATGAAAGAAAGTAAACCGCAGAGCACGCCGATGATAACAAGACAATTGAAAAACAGGGAGGATACATATTAAAGTTGTATGGAGACGTGATTGCTTAGAAAAGCTATAAACAGAACTTTGTATCTCTATCCACTTGCCAAGCTGAATATTTAGCTTTGAGCTAAGCTTGTGAAGAGATAGTATCCTAGACAAAGCGATCAGAGATATGACAGGAAATACCTACTACACTGTCACTATCTGGTGAGACAATAAGGCAGTCGGAGACTGCACTCAGATGGATGGATCACACAAGTTGAAAAACTTTGATGATGATCTAGTAGAAATTTAGAAGAAACTAAGAGAAAGGGAGAAAACGGGGAGCAAAGAACACATAGCAAAAAATCATGGAGACTACATCAAGAGATGTGTGTTAGAGAATAAAGTTATAGTAAAATGGGTAGAAACTAAAGAGAACATAGCGAACATTATGACTAAACCTGTACCAACACAAGCACACAACTATTTCAGAGACAAAATAAATAATTCACTTGCTCTAGCGTGAGCTCGTCTGACTGCACGAAATCGCCGCGAACCCAGAGATGTCGGGACGTGTACCATTCTGTGTATTACGACTTTATAAATTCACATATTACAACAGATTGAATAAAGCAAAGTGCACAGTGGAAAATAAAACAGTGTTATTATTTGCCGTGAACGTTTCCGAATCCTCAACTTCCAACGTCATCGTCCAATAGTTTGTTTAACCTAAGCCCCGCGTTTTGAATTCCCCGGACCGCCTTCTCGCCTATCCGTTCTCGGGGCTGCAGCTAGCCGAGCACAGCCACCGTTGCAAATCCCTCGCGCCGGAAACAAAGAGTCGCGAGACTCTGACGTTCGCGGTGAACGTCTGGCGCCTATCGGGTAAAATAAAGTTCCGGGCGAGGAGTATTTGTATTCCAATAACTGGACGAACACTCCAGTTATAGTAGTAACATATAAAGCATCGATTCATAGACGTTTTTTCAAACTGTGTTTCACATGCTATTGTATATCTGCTATAGTATGTAACGTACCGAACGGTACGCCACCATTAAAACCGTGGCAAACTCGCGAATCACACAACATTGATATAGACGCGCCATGCGACGCGCAAGTTTTAAACACAGAAATACGACGCAGCACTACACAGACAGCCTAAACTTAAAAACTTGAGAACAATAGAGAACCGTACAATAGAGAACCGTACAATAGAGAACCGTTAAGTATGACAGATTGTCACTCGTCTCTCAGAAGGCTATAGAACTGTAGAGCCCGTATACACGGAAGAAACCATTAAGCACCAATAAAATGGAGACCCGAGCCGAGCACTAGTGAAGGTTCGGGGAAACCCAGCCGCCGTCCAGACGGCGCGACAGAGGCGGGGAACAGCAGAGCCAGGTCAACGCGCAATTGCGTCGCAAGCTTGCGACGGAATCTTCTACCACTTCATGTAACCAGACCACCCTCAGGTCGTGGACGGTACAATGGAGAGGGAAACCGAGGACTGATGCTCCAGAGGAGAGCAGATCGAGGGCAGATCAACTCGAGACGCGCTCAGATTCACATCTATTTCTGAGTTGTAGTGCAGGAGTTGAATAAACGAGAGACTTAGCTAATATTTCTAAGTTCTGTTCATCTATATTTACATATATTTCTTGAGCGTTTATCCCAGACAACTCCTAGTAAGAGCAAATCCTGTCTTCACCAAACCATCTCGAGCACAAATCAGGCCGATTCGAATTGCGCGCGCGCAACACGCTACCACTTTGTCAGTGCGAACGCGCTGGGTTCATCACAAGTACAATGAGAGATTGAAATAAGATTCGCGGGCAAAGATGGCGGCGCTGTACCTATGCGTAAGATAGTACAATTTGTATGTAGTTAGCTGGCTAATTGTTAAATTATTAAGTATAAATTAAAAATAAAATGTTAATATAATGTTATAATTTAACAAGTCTCCACTAACTCTATAGGAATCTATGTAATGGGTACTGAGGTAAGTCACAATAATTGAGCAAGCGCTGGTAGCATTCATTATTATACAACACGGGTCTCGGGTTTCAAAAATATAAATACAAATTTTTTTAAATTAGAAATAATAAGTCATGCACTATATTTTGATGTTTGATATTTTACAGAGCTATATATTTCACAAAGAATTGAAACCATGAAAAAAGAAGATAGAAATATGGAAGGTAACGGTAAATCTATTGCTTGCCTGGTATTTTAAATCGTGATCATTTTTAACACTCTTTGTCTATTTTTTACGTAGAGCTGCCATTTAGTCTTAAATCTACGCCTACAGTAGAATATCTACGAAATAGCAAAAAAGAAGCTTACTAAAAGTATAAAAGAAAAGTTGATTCGCTAATGCAAGTTGATATATACCTGACCTCGATGATTGGCAACCAAAGGTCGTTGCTGTACCTGATACGAAATATGATCAAACAGAGATGTATATCAGTTGCAGTTATCAGAACTCTGATAAGACGACATGTACACCTAACATCGATGAATGGCAACCAAGCGTCGGTGCTGTACCTAGTCCGCAAACAAAGATGAACATTAGTAGATGAAATGAGAACTGGGAATGAGGTAACAATACTTTGCATTTCAACCGATGGAAACCAAAATTTTGTCACCTTTAACGTACCGGATCTATGCTGTGTCCAAGATCTTATCGAAGAACTACCGGTGACGTTATTTTGGTATACTTAAAACTAAAAGTTCATTACAGTTTTACTTGTTTCTTAAAACTATGATTCATTGTCAAAATAAAATTCCAGTTCAATAATGTAACGCACGATGTCTTTTTTGTTTTAGATTGATGCTTCTGTACAGAAACCGGAAGTACTCCTTTCATCGAATCCCTCTAGTTATATTTATTATATCGTTGACTTCTCACCACCAGCAATACAGTCAAATGTATCATTAGATAACGTTTTGTTATGGCGAAAGTTGCAAGTTAAGAAGGAAATTGTAGCGTCTCAAGAACAGATGAGTCAATCTTCCGATACATCGAATGTTTGGTTTTTCTATATGATGAATATGAAATATTAAATATTTGTACAAACCACGTATACTCATAATTTCTAAATTTTGTACTCTAAATTAGCTAGCTCCAAAAGGTCATCTAGCTCGAAAAGAGCAAGAAGAGTACGGAGAGTAAGAATTTTGTATCATTGTATGCGATATTGAGCACGTATAAATAAACGATACATTAATATTAATGTCTTGTTTACCGTTACAAAAATAGGCAAAGTATATTAAGGGAATGCTTGCAATGTGTCCTTTTTGTAACATGAGCGGATCTGATTTTAATTATCGCTTGCGCTGTAAATAAAAACTTCCAGAGGATGTGCACTCTATACCTATGTGTGTCGGATTTTTGCCTGCAAAAAGTCAATCAAGTTCGGTAAGTTTTTAGGCAAGACCGCGACACCGAAGTGCCTTATAGGTTCGTGCGCGAAAAATGTGTGAGATGCGATATCTCACGCAATTTTCGACCAATCGGGTTGAAATTTTAGGAGAAGTCTCCTCTCGCAAAAACTAACAAACTCTTTTTTATCCCGATCCTCTACGTAATTTTGAAATGCGAGTACAATTTTTTCGATTTTTACGCGTATTTTTACATACAAATTTTGGTGTTACACGATTACGATTATCTCTGAGAGACTTTAGTCGATCAGGTTAAAACTTTGTGTGCAAACTCCCCTCACCACCAAAACCTGATGGTTCTATTTTCAGCTTAACCCCACCATATACGCAGAATGCGGTCACCTCCAAAAATCGCTAAAAACGGTTTTTTGGCTCTAACTCGAATAGGGAACAGACATGAATAGGGAACAGACATGGTTTTGCTATATACATATAATACTTATATACAGTAGAAAACAGCATAAGAATACATTATGTATAAATTTTTTGCTGATTTAGTATCTCTAGGCTCTAATATGATTAATTAAAAATTCATATGTTTGAGTAGTGTTCAAAACGACAGCTCTCCAATATGGCGGCTCGAAGGATAAAGACCTAACCTAACGTACGGGCATTTGAGTACATAAATTCAATCATCATTAATCCATTTTGATTTGGACGCATTATCTCTCATCTCTATTATGATTTTTGAGAAAACAATAGGATTATTTTATGTTTTAGAATTTACATGTGTTTATACATCTATATATATTTTCATCCTTCGCGTCGCCATATTGATCACGTGAGCTCTTCATCGTTTAAACGTATCATTAGCAAACCGAATTTTCGAAACAATATTTTTTTTTTTTTTTTGGTCTCCATTACCGGCGCGGCCAATTAGGCCCAGCTGCCGGGGGCCTTCCACCACCTTTGTGTGGAAGTAGTGCCCAATCCTATACCTCGATTTTTACCTCACTGTATCCCTATTATTTTTTCCACTCTGAGAGACTTCTCCGGTGAGGACCATATTTTCAGACACACACCTTGCTGGTTAAGCCAGCACTCTCTGCCCCCGAGAGGGCATTGGGTCCGTCTCTCAGTGTAGCTTTCCCCCGAGAAGGTCCCCGTATTAGACCAGCTCCACGCCGGTAAGGCCGGCGCTCCCTGCCTAATGCATCGGGTTGGCTACCTAATTCCTGCCTTTACCTATTGTCCCTACCACTGTTTCGCATTCGCCCAGGCTTACGCCTGTGAGGCAGGGAAAACCCGGAATTACTCTGAAGGAAAATTCCGGGGAAAAACCTAACCTCGAAACAGCCGGAGTCTTGGGTACTTTTCCCGCTGAAAACAACTCAGAAAAAATCCGAGCTGACCTCACCGGGAATCGAACCCACGGCCCCTTGAGCGAGCGTGTCTCGGCCGGCCAAGGCGTGCGCCTTAGCCAACCGAGCCACGGACGCTCCTTTTCGAAACAATATTACTTAACAAATATTGCAGTAAAACATCGTAACTCTTGTACTGTTGTGTAAGATTTAACCATAACTTTATTTTAAAAAAGGTTTTAAAAATCATGCCTGTTCCCTATTATAAGCATTATACAAAAAAAAAGTTGTAGATGGAAGAAAAACATTGAAAAGTTGTAGATCTTTGAAAAATACAACTTTTTCCTATTAACATCAAATCATGAAAATGCTTATAACTCGAGTTGATAGCCCAAAATCGATTTTTTAGAGCTAAAACGCCAACTATTATAATAATAATAATAATAATAATAATAATAATAATAATAATAATAAGTTTATTTTGGTCTCAAGTTCCAAAAATTACATCGTGTGGTATCATCACATTCATTGCACATATTAGTAAATGAGTCAATATCATATATTGAGTCACTCAGTCATCACAGTGTGTTCTTTCTTTTTCACAGTTTGAAGTAATATAATATTATATACATATAAGTTTTCTCCTTAAAAATCTATGAATCAGCATAATTTAAACATTAGACAAAATACATCACAGTTCGTCGGGTATACAAGATAGACAGTGACTAGTCCCATCAGTCAATACTTAGCAAATGTATTTCTATAGCACTCTTGAAACCCGCCAGTGAAGGCTTATGTTTAATTTCATTAGGAAGCGAATTCCAAAGTCGTACTTCCAGTGCTCTGAAAGACTTAGGATACGTCAGTGGAACCTTAAGGTCCCCTGTGACTGACCTAGCAAGACGATCGGACTGGCGCCTTTCAAAAAGTTCATATAAATATGATGGAGCGCGAAAATTTAAAACTTCATAAAGTAAGACGGCCATAAAATATGACCGTCTGGTATCCGTGCGCATCCAGCCCAAACGTACCCGGTAGGGAGTTACGTGGACGTCACGCCCTAATCCAAAAATATACCTGGCACAAATATTCTGCAATCTTTGTAGTCTACTCCTCTGTTCATTGGTAGCGTCTAACAGTATAACGCCACAGTAGTCTAAACGCGGAAAGACAAGTGCCAGCACAAGACGCCGTCTCAACACCTCCGTGGTGTACGACCAAATAAAACGCAACGTATATAAAACTTTATTCACCTTCTTAGTAACCTGATCCAGATGTTGCTTCCAAGAATGTGTTCGATCGAGCACGACCCCAAGGCTGACAACCGCCTCCGAGAAAGGAACAGTGACGCCCCGCCCCAGCTCAACACCAGCAATCCCCATCCTCTCAATCAAGTTAGCAGTATGCTGTGTGGCAAAATATATAGCCTGAGTCTTGCCGAAGTTGAGCCGGAGGCCAGACCCCTCCGCCCAATCAGAGACCCCCTTGGCAACCTCGGAGAGTCTGGAGATACCCTCTACGATTGAGTCGCGTGGCACCTGTATGTAAACCTGTAGGTCATCCGCGTAGAGTATATGTCCGACGTCACGTCCGTCAAACAACTCCTAAATGTCATTGATATATAGACTGAACAGCAGGGGACAAAGCACGGAACCCTGAGGAACACCAAGATTTGTAGTAACCCACTCAGAGGTACCACTCTTTGTTGTAACCTGTTGTTTTCTTTCCCATATATACGAGTGAATCCAACAAAGTGCCGAACGAGAAAACCCCATGCTGCCCAGCTTTCGTAACAGTAGCGTCGGTGAGATAGTGTCAAATGCCTTACTGAAATCAAACAGTAAGGCTATGGTCACCAGTTTTTTGTCAAAGCCAGTTCGTATGTCCTCCAACTTATGCAGAGCAGTGGCGGTACTGTGATGTTTTCGAAAGCCTGTCTGTAATGGATCCAGGATCCCCCTCTGGATAACAGCCTCCACAATTTGATCATGTACCAACTTTTCCAGAACCTTGGATAGAAAGCTCAAGAGCGCAATGGGGCGAAAGTCTGTTGGAGAGGAAGGTGCCGATTTTTTCTTTAAAGGAATCAATTGAGCCTTCTTCCAAGCCTCAGGAAAAGTACTGTTAGCAAAAGAAAGATTGAAAATTTTCAAAAGAAAAGGACCAATTACTATTCTCCATATTGCGAATTTACGTTTGACATGAAAATGTTAAATGTAAAAGTTGTAGACATTTACAAAATACAACTTTTCACCGTGGCAAACATTTTTTAAAACATTTTTCGACATACAACAACTCTAGAATCGATTTTTTAGACACTTAAACGCGCTATGTAAATCTTGGGCACGCTAATCAATAAAATTCTTCTGTTTCAAAATAATATTGTCCTCTTCAAAATATAATTTCTTGCTGCAACTACTTGGCATCATGCTTAGTTTCATTTTGTACCTGAAAAAAAGGATACAATTAAAACAAAACCAAAAAAACCTCTGTACCTAAATAATACTTAAAGTAAACCCATTTATGATCTGCATCTTATAAACAGTACATCTGCAAAAATATAAAGTATATCAATTACATGAAATCATTCAAATTATATAGAAAATATTTTACCTGAAAGTTATATACTAACGAAGATCCATTATTATCGATGATCAGGCATATGACCAATGCCCTCGGTCCTACTGCTTCTCATCCAGCAGACTATGATTTCTTCAGTTGCAGTATGACTTAATCACTAAAAAACAAAAAAAAAAATCATACTAAAAACTCATATCAACAAATAATTATTCAACTCACTGATCTCACCTAATAAAAAAACTGATCCGTCAATAGTAGTAAAGAGTATGGCCAGAGTCTTAATGGAGCTTTCTTTCAACTCCAAGATTTTGATGGCTCAGATACCAACGACACCAATATCTTTAGTTGTACTCCGGTGAATGCAGTAGACTATGATGCCAAAATATGCAGGATTACTCGTAGACTTAGTGTTGAGACTTTAACGTGCTCGGACCATGCATGCTTGGGGAGAAATAATGTGTACACAGGATTTCACAAAAATCACTATTTATTGATAAGACCTCAAGCTAATCATCTATTGATGATACAACGTCGTTAAGCTATTATATGAGAATATAATTAGTATAACAAAAGTAATCGAACAGACAAGCTAAAACGCGTGTTGACCGCTCGAGTGCACAAGGCAAAAGTGAGCGCCGCCGTCGCACTCTCGCGGCATAGAGAGGGGAGACATGAGTCGCTTAGCTCTGCGTTGGGCCTGCCGTCTTTAGCAAGCAGACATCTGCTCGCTCATATCTAACACTCCCTCCCGAGTAGATTTCTCTTGCTCGGAATCGACTGCATCCAGCCTGTGCAGTATCATTTGTATTGTCTTCTAAAAGGAAGCAAACGTCATGGTTATTTGAGTTTATGATATAGCAATAAGTCAGCCTTGTATGCAATTCAAAGGAAAATGCCCTTTTGAATATGCTGGCAATTTATTTCTTCCAGCAATCAATCGGTTGCTTAGATTCAATTCAAACCATCCAGCTAATTTTAATCAAATTTTTGCCAATACGTTTTCTAGTATAATATTCAACTTGATCAAATGTCTCAGCTTTTCAATGCAACTCACTTGTTGATAAGCCTCAGAGACGTCATCATCCTAGAGAGTCATGGGGAAGAAGAATAGTACAAAATCAGATCAAGCATATAGAATATGTCAAATTCAAACTTAGAAAATTGTAGACATAATATCTCCTGGCAAACTTTGCTTATACACACTAGGGCTACGCACTCTGCTTAACAAGTTTACAGAGCTGTGTGAGACAGTGATGCGTTCTCTACTTATCACTAACTGTATTACCATACAATTTGATCACAAATCCATTTGTAAATTCGAGCAGATACGGACAGTAAGACTAGCATCTGAGAGTCCTCGTAATTGTCAAACTTTTCTTCAACCTTCGAGACCCAGACCTCTGATGTGTTTTGATCGTTGATAAACTTGTTTCGCTACCAAGCGTTTATGGTATACACCATGTCAAATCGAAAATTTTTGGTAAAAATGACTGAGCTATGATGTTTTGACTTTACTGTTCAAAAAAATACGCGGTGAATATTCTGATTTTATTAAGTATATGTCTGAAAAATTATATTACACGATTTTATTGTATATAGGATTACTTATTTTCCACTACCGTGTATCCAGACACGTGTCCGGCTTTCAACGGATAGATTATGTGGGAAATAAGTCTCGAAGATACTAACGTGGTTTGATGAACAAAAAAATTGTTTAAGGACTTGTTGCGCAGATATTATTTTGTAGTATAGGAGTAGATAGGGAGCAGTAGGTCGAATAAAGTATTACACAGATTTATGGTTGAAGAAAATGATTGTGGCTAACAGCCTTTATTCTCTTTATTTATTACTCAAAAAAAAGCTTACTCAAGAATTTACCAAGAAAATGTTACTAATATAATATTAAAATGAGCTAAGCGTAGAAAATCGACACCTAGAAAAACTCCAAACACAACTAACAACAATTGCGGCGGCTCGACATATCAAATCACTTTATAAACACGGATTATAATATTATTCGAACATGTCACAATATTGACTCCTTTTGATATAAATCGAGAAGAACCTGTTGCGCAGGAAAAGATAGTTTATAATAATGGTTAGTAAAATGTGGATGAGTTGTTAGATGAAATGTCCTGGAATAAATGAAAGCTGGTACAGAAAAGATTGAGTATATATTTGAGCTATGATGTTTTGACTTTACTGTTCAAAAAAATACGCGGCGAATATTCTGATTTTATTAAGTATATGTCTGAAAAATTATATTACACGATTTTACTGTATATAGGATTACTTATTTTCCACTACCGTGTATCCAGACACGTGTCCGGCTTTCAACGGATAGATTATGTGGGAAATAAGTCTCGACTAACGTGGTTTGATGAACAAAAAAGAAAAATATTATTACACATATAAGAAATTATTGAACAAAAAATATTGTGGTGGAGATTGACGAATGTAGAGTAAGTGATCTGCAAAGTGTTACACATTAAGGATGAAAAAAAAAGATGATATGTGATCTTCGCGATTGTCGTAGATTAATTTGGTTAGTATTACGAGGTGTTACGATGAGAACGTTTATTTTGCGTATAATTCGCGAGATGCGACCATGGGAGAACCTACTGAGCTAGCCCAATAGGATAGCATGAAGCTATCTTTGTATGACCCGTCGGTGGCAGGTTTAGTGAAATATATACGCATGAGTCTTTCCCGGAGGAATAGACTCCCCGGATCAGTCTGGTGTAGAGATCCCCGGGTGCGAGAAATACACTAAAAGAACAAATGTTAGTTTGTTAAGCTATTAGGTTAAAATTACGTAGAATGTACTGGTCCCAACTGCAGCCCGGAATTCGCGTCGAAGCTGGCTGGAAATGGCTTCAAAGTAAAGAAAACGCGTCCCGCTGGAACTTGATGGGTTAAGCTTCCACTAAGATTTTAAACTCAGTCGGTTTTTCTGCTAAGCAGTGATGATGATTTACTGCATCGTAAATAATATACACTCACGTTGCTGTTATTTTCTGCGTGTGACAAGCCAAACAACTAACGCACCTGTAGAGAGGCAACCGCTCGCCGGCCATGTTAAACTGATATATATCTTGAGAAGACAATAATTCTAAAAAGAATTAACTTTAAACAAAATATAAAAAGATTAGGCAAGTTTGATGTATTCCGAAAAATTATCATGAATCTCTATCACGTAGCATTTCATACATATTTATATTTAGCTCTTCATACATATTTTCATACATAAATCAGTTGTGACTTAGCAAATGCTTCAGCCCTGGTAGAAACGTAAGCCAATCATTTATCATTAATAAGCCAAATCAGCCTAGTTGGCTAACGGTTTGACAAACGCTTGGGTTAAAAATGCTTATTTCGTCACGGATTTAGCGGAACCGTTAGCTTACGAATGGCTCATATTATAAATGACTTTGATGTGTAAATTGTGCTCAAAGATAATAAGCCCATCACCTGGGACTCGCGTAGAGGATGTCTAGGTGTCCGACAAAGGAGAAAATTAAGTCTAGGTAGTGCGCTTCATGGCTTTCGATGCATAGATGTAAGCTGTGCTCCACAAGTTATAACCTCTAAGCAATAGTTGAAGTTTCTTGCTGCTGTTACATATTTTTCGTTAGCAGCACTCCTTGACGACTGGCACTCAGTATTGTTGCTGACATTTCGGTGCAATACTTATATACATTTACTGCACTAAGTCTAAATCAAAGGCCGCAAGCAGCTGATCCTCGAGCAAGATTACGATGAGTAAAGACTGCTTTTGACAACACACAAGTCACACACAGGCATCGTAGCAGTACTTTGCCAAGTTTTAAGTGATTCTTTGCACGCATGACAAAATGGCATTTGAATGAAATTTCCAAGATGCACACGCTGCAGATAGGGTGATGTGTGAAAGCAATAATGTCTTTGGCGGCTCATTTTGCGCTCTCTCAGCCAGCAATAAAAGGCCATGCGAGGCCTATAGCAAAGCACTGGTTGTCGCAGATTTGAGCGCAGTAGTCACTACATGCTCTACAGCAATTTACAAGTAGAGACATAAAAACAATGATAAAATCTAGTAGAAGCAATTTACGCACACTAATAAACACTACTGCAATTTGCACGTGGGGTATGAATTTATCAGATGCCACCATGGTGCTGCCAGCGAAAGCACCTCCGGGATCTATCTCGGATATTTTGCTTTCTGCTGCTGTGCCAATTGGAATCAACAACTTGTTTTGATTTTTAGATACAGTTTTTCGGATAGTATTTAAGTTCTGATGCATAATTAGTGTTCCATTTCCATTTCAAATATCGAGGTTGCAGAAGTGGTATCGACGGGAATCGAGATATTATACAAAGAAGATACTTGTGCCACTGCTAGTGCATCGCACGTCAAAATTTTTGTGTCCAAGCGCCGAGCGTCCGTCAAGACAACTTTAGCACTATAGCATGGATCGCCAGTGACACAGACACGATCATCCTGGGATCCTTGGCTCGCATCGATTAGCTGGAGAGGGCACCGACCAATCGCTCTATAGAATTACATGCTGGCCTGCGAGATCATGAGCGAGATCCACAGTGGCACAGCACTTGAGCTCGGTGACAACGACGATCCCGTTGGCTACAATGCCTAATACCCTGATCCTCTTCCCCCATAACCTCATTTACGTATTCCTTCGAAACGTGCCGAAGATGGAAAGGTCTGATTTCTTAACATTCTGT
The DNA here is from genome assembly GCA_012977825.3 of Pteromalus puparum. Lineage (NCBI taxonomy): Eukaryota > Metazoa > Arthropoda > Insecta > Hymenoptera > Pteromalidae > Pteromalus > Pteromalus puparum. Next base: position 58,458,468 of record CM053170.1, read on the forward strand.
TATAGCAACTCTAATCTTAACCTGAGCGAGGCCGCCTCGATCATAGCCAAACTGAACTTGGTCGGCTGAGCTCGCCGCAGCTGTTTTAACGGACGCATCGAGCAACACTTCGACTTCGCACTCCAGACCGAGTCCAAAGAGGATCAGAAGCCTGCGCTCGTACAACAGCTATATATGTGAAAATCCGCGGCCGACTGCAAACAACTCGGGTGGTGGAAGTTAAAAATTTAGATTCGAGGGCACACCTACCGGACCACTTTTTTTCGGTTCCTAGAACCATCTACTGCGTGAAAATGTCCGCGTGCACGCCCAATCGCTTGCCAAACTTTTTTGCCGGACACTTTAAATTCTCGTATGGGAATTTAACACGGGGAAAATGATCGAAAACCAGCCAAAGTTCGACTTTATGTCAGGAGCCGCAATCGAAAAATATGTATTTATACGTTCAAAGTATCGGAAAAAAGATTTAATTTGAGCCCAGGTGGGTTAAAAATGGTGGCCTAGAAAAAAAGTTGTCTAGGCTTGAATATAGCAAAAAATCATGAAAATCACGATTTTTAACGAAAATCCACGATTTACTCCCATTTTTAAAATCCTTATAACTTTTGATCCGATTGGCCAATTTCAACTATCCGGCCCTCAAATAAAAGCTCTTTTCTTCTACTTTCGTTTTCAAAAATTTAGATTAACATTTTGCTGTTTTCATCTTCTATATATATATGGCGATGAAAAAAGGTAAAAAAAACAACTATAATTAATAGGCATATATGTAATGCCACTGCTCAAGGAAATTCAATGGAGTGGAGTTTTAGGTTAGAAATTAACACCTGTATGATGTAGTATAAACAACTGTAATATTAACAATATGTACAAATTAGTAAAGGCTAAAAATATTACAGTGAACGTATAAACTTAAGACTAACCTGAATCTATATAATTGCCGATAGCAAACCTTTAAGTACATCAGTTTCAATAACCTCACTTACAACGATCCTAACGGCTCGGAGTCTCCAGAGAGCCAATCACTTTTGTTCGGAGTGGGAGGTTCGAGAGAGCGGAGATGGGCTAGTGCGACAGCGCGCGCTATATTCTGGTATGATGTACCCAGTCTGGCACCGCCTTCAGTCATGTGTTGGGGCCATGTCAGCTGCCCCCATAGACAGGGGGATCCGGGTGGTCGGACACATACCGGGACGAAGAAAATCGATGTCAATGGATACTATGAACGAACCAAGAAAAGAGGTACAGGGAAACCTGACAGTTGACACCCTAAAGGTGCCAGCATCGCAAGACGGTGGATACCCAATCCACAAGTCAACCAGCAGCACTAGTATAGCCAGCGCGATGAGTGCCGCTGAATACGAAAATATGACAGTGATAGGGTTATGGCTAAAAGAACACGCCAGCCTGCGAGAAAAGTTGCTGGAAATAAGACGAACGAACAGAGAGATGATAAAAACTCTGGATAAGCAGAAGAACGTGAATACAACAATCAAAGAGGGACTACCGGTAATAGGAGCTATTATGATTGAAGTGTTCACGCTTCTCGACAAGATGGAGGATGGCGCGAAAAAGTTGTCATCTCAACAACCTGGAGAAGACCATTCGAAGTCTTGCAAGCCAAAGAAGAGGGGGCGGACATCATCCGACGGAGGCGGCGGTACCCCCGCCAAAAAAGACAAGAAGGAGGATAGATCTGAACCGTCTACGAGCAAAACGCAAGAGGAAGCTGCAGATACACACACACAAGGGGCTTGGCAGCTAGCTGCAGGAAGAAGAGCAAAGAAGAAAGGACAGAAAAAACAGGAACAAAGCCAGCCTCAACAATTGAGGAAAAGCGCAGGGAAGACCTCGCGGCAGAGGGGAGACGCAATCCTCATAAGACCGGAATTGGGTAAGACTTACGCCGATATCTTGAGAGAGATCAAGGCAAAGGTTAAGCCAGAAGAATTGAATACAGAGGTTAAGTATCTTAGCAAAACGAAAGACGGTGGCGTTTTGGTTGTCGTGGGTAAGAGTGAAGACAAAATGGAATCACTCAAAACGGCCATACAAACCGCAATAGGGCATGCAGGCACAGTTAGGAGCAAGATTACCAGAACTACACTGGAGATCAGGGACATTGACGGCCTTACGACAAAGGAGGAAGTCTGCGGCGCCATCGCTGTGGCCACGGGGTGCGACGAACAAGATACCAAAGTGCACCTCTTCGAACCAAACTCGAGAGAGAAGAGGGTGGCAGTGGTCGAAATGGACCAGACCAAGGCCACAGCCCTGCTCAATATAGGCAAGATCCGTATCGGGTGGGTCAACTGCCGGGTGCGGGTTCGAGCGAGCGCCACGCGATGCTACCGGTGCCTCGGGTACGGCCACGTTAAAGCGCAATGTAAGGGTCCCGACAGAAGCACCAGCTGCTGGAAGTGTGGTGCGGCTGGGAACAAGGCCAAGCAATGCTCTGTGCCGGCTCAAGAAATGAAGTGTTTCTTATGTACAGAAGCAAAGGTGCCTTGCGATAGGACGGCGCATGCTCCAGGAACCGGAGCGTGCGCGGTCTTCCGCAACGCTCTAAACGCGGCTAGGACCCAAAAATAATGGCGCGAATACTGCAAGGTAATCTGCACAGGAGCAGGCTGGCTCACGATCTCCTACCGCAGTTCATCGCAGAGGAGAGTGTGGATATCCTCCTCATAAGTGAGCAGTATATGGACCGAGATGCACCTGGCTGGGTGTCCAACGGCGCAAAAACTGCCGCTGTTTGGGTGCCCAGGCGGGGAATCGCGGATACGGTAACCGGAGACGATTACGTGCGGGTGAGGGTGGGTCGCGTCACTTACTTCAGCGTGTATCTGTCACCGAACCTAACTGCAGCCGACTTCGCGACAAGGTTAGGGGCCCTAGAAGACGCGATAAAAGACGTTCCTGGGGACCTAGTAGTCGGGGGCGACTTTAACGCGCGAGCGACAGAGTGGGGCATGCCACAGACGAATAGGAGAGGTAGGGCGATACTTGAGATGGCAGCAAGGATAGGACTGGTAGTTGCGAACGAGGGAAATACAGCTACCTACCGCAGACCAGGTTTCGGGGAGTCGATACCGGATGTAACTTTCGCTGGGGAAAGTACGATCCGCAAGATAAGGGGCTGGCACGTTACGGAAGAATTTACTGCTAGCGACCACCAGTACATTCTTTTTAATATCGAGGAAGAACGCGTGGAGAGGCGAAGTAGCGGAAACAGCCGGGAACCACGATGGAACACTCGACGTCTTAATCGGGAGGCGCTTAACGAGGTGATTCGAAGCGCAGAATTACCTTCTAATGGTCTTCCGGACGAACTAGGCGGACGTGAGAAAGCCAAAATCCTAGTAGAACGCACTACTAGGCTAATCACCGAGATGTGCGACGCAACGATGCCCCGAATATCCACCGGCCACCTCAGACGTCCGGTTTACTGGTGGACGGGCGAAATCGCTGAGCTCAGAAAGCAAAGCCTTCGAGCCAGAAGAAGAGCTCAAAGGGCCCATGACCGCCCAACGGCTCAAGAACTTGCTCGCGGGTACGACGAGGCGAAGAAGCGACTCCGGGACGCAATCAAAGAAAGTAAGCGCCGCTGCTGGTACAAGATCCTAGATGATGTAGAGAACGATCCGTTCGGCGAGGGATACGCGATCGTCACGCGAAAAATAGGAGAAATGGGGCGAATGGAACCGATGGCGGCAGAGGCGATCGAGAAGATAATTGACAAGCTGTTTCCCACCCATCCCACCCGACCTCAATTAGAAATGACGGACGAACTGACGGATGAGATACCCCTTTTTAGCGAGGGCGAACTTATCGCGGCAACTTCTTCCCTGAAGAGCGGTAAGGCTCCGGGACTGGATGGCATTCCCGCGGAAATACTTAAGGCCGTTGCCAAACAACGGCCTGAGCTGCTCCTGGAAATGTACAATCAGTGCCTGGTGCAGGGCGTGTTCAGTCCGCGGTGGAAAAGGGCTAGGCTAGTCTTAATTGAAAAAGCTAAAGGTCAGGCGGGCGCGAAGCCATCGTACAGGCCGTTGAGCCTGCTCGACACTATGGGAAAGACAGGCGAATCGCTAATAAAACCGCGAATATTAAGCGCCGTCAGGGAGGCGGGAGACCTTTCAGACAAGCAATACGGCTTCAGAAAGGGACGCTCAACAATCGGCGCGATCAGAGAAGTAACGGACACGGTCAAGAAAACGGATGAAGCGTGTCATGCGGCCAGGCCATTGGTCTTGCTCGTGACACTAGACGTGAAAAACGCGTTCAATTCGGCTAGATGGGTCGACATTTTGGATTCTCTGCGATCGTTTGGGGTGCCTTGGTACATCATGCGACTCGTAGAGGATTATCTGAGGGAGCGCACGATCGAATACGAAACCGCGGAGGGACGTAAGAGCAGGCCCATAACGGCAGGGGTGGCGCAGGGTTCAATCTTGGGACCGGACTTCTGGGGCATTCTGTACGATGGGTTACTCAGAGTAGAAGTACCGGAGGATGTTAAACTCGTCGGGTACGCGGACGACGTAGCGGCGGTTATAATAGCTAGAAATGTGGAGATCGCGCAGGGCAAATTGAACGCGGTAATGGCCCGGGTGCTAAAATGGATGACCGACCACGGACTACAGCTAGCACTCGAAAAGACGGAGATAGTTCTCTTGACTAGGATGCCTGTCTCGACCATCATACCGATGCGCGTCGGAGACGTAACAATAACGACGAAGCCGACAGCCAAGTACCTGGGGGTAACCCTAGATACAAAGCTGAACTACGGGGCGCATTTAGACAGCGTATGCGAAAAGGCGGCGATTAGGGTGGCGCAGCTTAGTCGATTAATGGCCAACGTGCGCGGGCCTAGGCCGGCAGTCAGACGACTCTTAATGGCAACCACAAACTCTATTCTTTTATACGGAGCGGAGGTGTGGGCCGATGCCATGCAGAAGAAAAAGTATCGTAAGCAGATAACGGCGGTGCAACGAAGAGGGGCGCTTTGGGTCGCGTGCTCGTACCGAACGGTATCCGGGGACGCGTCATATGTTATCGCGGGGGTGATTCCCGTGGATCTGCTTGCAATTGAACGCAAGCGGATCTACGAGAGTCTCCGGAATACGGCTAGGTGGAATCCGAACCGAGGAACGCGATAGGACGATCGGAAGATGGCAGAGAGAGGAGTGAATGCCGCCATGCGAAATGGACGAAATCATTGATTGAAGGTAGGCCCCGTCGGTAGGCAAGAAGATGGGGGAGGTCAATTTTATCTCACGCCAATTTCTTTCGCGGACATGGCTACTTCAGGAGTTACCTGTTCGCGATGAACAAGGTAGCGATCACCGGTTGCAAATACTGCGGTGACGAACGGATGACGTGAGACACACGTTTTTTGAACTGCCCTCGTGGGCTGATAGGCGTAGAATCCTTAGAGGTGACGCCAAGGGGCATTTACGCCCGACACGGTAGTGAAAACGATGCTTGCTAGCAAGCAGAATTGGGACGACATAACGGCGTTCGGGAGACGGTTCTCCGCCGAGAAAAATAGTGACGGGTGCTTAGCTGATTAGACGACGATAGATGACCTATAGGTCGTAACAAGACAGGTGACCCCCCGAAGGAATGCGAAGCGCTACCGGGGGATTCTCGCGGCCATATGAGAGGTGGAGTTTTAGTGGGTATGCCTGGCGTCTGTCCCGCGCCAGGAGAGTCCCACACACGAGGAGTCCCGCACGGCTCCTGCCATGGTGCATAAGCATTTCTCGAACTCTCCGGATAAACAAAAAAAAAAAAACGGCTCAGAGTCTATAACATACTGGCTCTCACTCACATGTCAACAAGTGACAAAGCCAAGCTTGGTAACCCATAAGCTCACATATATAGCAGATGAAACCAGCAAAATGTCAATCTAAATTTTTGAAAACGAAAGTAGAAGAAAAGAGCTTTAATTTGAGGGCCGGATAGTTGAAATTGACCGCTCGGATCAAAAGTTTGTAAATAACTGGTTATTTTCTAGATTATAGATTGAATTCATTTAAGAAATCTGCTTGATTTTGAAATAGTTTATTATGCGCTGCGCCGCATCGATGTCACAAATTCGTCGCCGATATACATTATACATAGATACATAAAACGTTGTACTAAATTCGCATCCTTCACAGAGTGAGTAGTCAAATTATTTGATTCTTAGTGGATTAATCATGAGTTATTCGAGTTATTATACAATATTTCAATTTAGCGTTAGCCTCACCTTAGCTAGTATCGCGATCTTCTCGTGATTTTTGTCATCAAGTGCAGCGATATAAAATTGGATGTCCGCACGTGTCAAAGAATCTGAAAGTTTGCGTGTGCTACGGACAATGAGCACTTGGCACCAACGGCTAGAATTTTCCGTGTATTAGATTTGTTATTACGTGCAGTTAATTATTATATTCATTATAAAGGAAATATTTACCCCGATTGGGCGTCAATAGCTTTTGCTGCGATCTGCGATACAACTCTCGCTTGTCGTTTTTGTCTATAATTATAATGCAAGATTTAGCTTTAATTTGTACAGTTACTTCGCGGCGCGTTAGGTATGGTATCTCTGCTTACCTGAAGCTATTAGGTGAGACACGATCAGAAGCTGCTGGCGGGTGCTACGACTCACCTCGCCGGCTCGCTGGCGTCTGATCGAGCTCCTCGCGCACAGAGACGAATTGCCGAAAATTCTCGCGGCCGCGGGGTCACGTGATTTCCACTACTATATTAGCAGGGCCGTAGTCAATGGGACTCGATCCCTTACAAGTTATAAGGATTTTAAAAATGGGAGTAAATCGTGGATTTTCGTTAAAAATCGTGATTTTCATGATTTTTTGCTATATTCAAGCCTAGACAACTTTTTTTCTAGGCCACCATTTTTAACCCACCTGGGCTCAAATTAAATCTTTTTTCCGATACTTTGAACGTATAAATACATATTTTTCGATTGCGGCTCCTGACATAAAGTCGAACTTTGGCTGGTTTTCGATCATTTTCCCCGTGTTAAATTCCCATACGAGAATTTAAAGTGTCCGGCAAAAAAGTTTGGCAAGCGATTGGGCGTGCACGCGGACATTTTCACGCAGTAGATGGTTCTAGGAACCGAAAAAAATGGTCCGGTAAGTGTGTGACGAGACATAAGTCTCGCACACGAGATCAACAAACACGGTGCCGAGTAAATCAGCTGACGCCAGCGAGCGCGCGCGCTCAGTGAACAAAGGCGAGTCCGCACGAAGCGAGGTGAGCGCGCGCGCGCACCAACCGAAAGGCCAGTCCGCGCGAGCGCGAGATTCTACTAGTAACTCAGCGGCGACGCGCCAGGCGGCGCGAGCGGCGCGCCACGAACACACCTATATGAGGCGGGCCGCGCGGCATAGCGAGGCAGTTCTACTCGAGCTGAACTCCTAGCGGCATCGTGCGCACACGTTACCGAGAGGAACAGCTAGAACTAGACCGACGCCAACAACGTCGGCTCGTAAGCACACGTGACGACATTGTTGGCGAACCCGAAACTCCGAATTGCCGTCGTGCGCACACGAGACAACCAGGAGTAGCCGAACAGCGCCGAGTCTCGTTTACGTAAGCACACGTAGCCGATACTCGACGTTGCCACCTGCTCCTGAACATCTGTCCCAAGGGACTGGTTGTTTTCCCGGCCACCGTGAGCACACGAGGCTGAGAAAATAACTAAAGCCCCGCCGACGATTCCCCGGGTCGTGCGCACACGTTCTGGTGAAACACCGGCCAACTCCTGCCTGTACAAAACCGACCACCCGCCGACCGCTTGGGATTAGCCTGGTCACTGTGAGCACACAGGGCCAGGGAAAGAACGAGACGAGCGACCTCGATCCGTAGGACCGTGCGCTCACGACTACATGGACTCGAGGGAAACCTAACCTCCGAAAACCCGTCGTTAACCCGAACCCGTTTCACCGTCCGAAACTCCGATACCGCGTCCGTAAAACCGATAACCGCACCGAAACCACGTAACTCCGGTAACGTCGTGTTAATGTACCGTAAACCGCTATAGATTAAGCTAAACCGATTGTGAAGGCGAAATATTCTAAACCACCGCGATTTCGATTTCTGTTATAGATGGAGACTCATATTTGAATTATCACCTTGTTAACTTAATTATTAGAATATATCTTTATTATTATTAATTGCATAAACAAGTCTCTTCAATTAACCTTTCCCCGAACCAAATCCTGGCGTCCGGCCGACTACTCAACACACGGGGAAAGTCGAACCGTTACAAGTGTGCCCTCGAATCTAAATTTTTAACTTCCACCACCCGAATTGTTTGCAGTCGGCCGCGGATTTGCACATATAGCGGCTCCTTGGCGGCGCATTATACAACGAGCCAAGGAATGAGTTTGCAGCAGGACGCGACTGCGGCAACGATTCCATCCAGTTTGAGCACGAGGAGGAGGTAGACGTCAACAAGAAGCCGACACACAGTGGGACCGTTTTGAAAAATTTGTTTCAAAAATATAGCATCAAATCAGTTTTTAAGCAAATCAAATTATTTTTTTTATTCGATAGCTATTTGAATAATCTTGGCTTCTTTGTGGGAGGCACAAAGAGCCTTGTTCAGAGAAATTCGATTATTTCTTAAATTGATATGTCTCAAAATGTTGCATGCAATTTATCCGGTATAAAGAAAAACACTACACTTTAGGGAAAAAGCCAAACGGCATAAAAAACCCTTTTATTGAAACAAATACACTTGAGATCGATTACAAAGAAAGTAAGCTAAATGCTTTCGATGTGACGTCGCGTAGAACAATGAACGCGCTAGGTACATGCACACCCGTGCTTTTGATGATTTATACGCGATACGATTTTCACTCTCACACAAACTGAATTCATACAAAAATCGAGAACGAATTATGTACGTTGACCGTCGCAGGACCGCCTTCTCTTGCGATAATAATAATTGCGTTTTGCAATTATTAACGCGAGTTTTCGTTTATTTTGTGCGAGCGGACATCGAGAGGAGAGGAGAGGAAGATTCCGAGGAACAGCAGAGCAACGACGAGCAACCGCCGATTCCAGGGAAAAGCAGCGAGGGAAAGTTTTCCCGGAATGCGTGCTTGTCGCTCATCGTCGTTCTTACCTTATACGTTTTTGGCTCGAAAGCGGTCACGTGGGTCGCGGACTCGTGACTTTTATTCTGGAATGTCATGCCGACAAAACTTCGTGATTCGCCGTTCGCAGTAGTTAGCAGTTTGCTTCGCAGCCGGCAGCATTGGAAATTTGGGATTCAACTGGTGTTCGTTATTCGACAGTGTTAGATCGACACGGACCGTTAGCTGGTGTAAATAAAGTGGTGGTGTACATAGTTTAAGGGCTCGAAAAGAAAATAGGAACAGCTAGTCTTGTCAAACTTGAAAGTCGAACGTCGCTGCGCCAGTGCTCGTCCATCGCCCTCGCCGCTTTCGGCCGCCTCACCCGCTTCGCCGTCACCGTTGGCCGGTCGCCGGTGTAGTACATTCACCGAAAATACCTAGATAAAAGCATAAGTCAAGGGTGACATGGACTAGTCGAACTCGAAAGTCACTGCGCTGGTGCTCCTCCTCATCCTCGCGCCGCTTTCACCCACCTCAGCTCACGCCTCACCATCACCATCAACTTGATTTACAAGGTAAGACCGTAAGTGAGAAACTCACATTCATTTATATTTATATACATGCACTAATACATACATGTATATACGTTGCATGAGTTTGTTAAAAATTTTTATACTATTTTTCAATTTTTTAATTCGCAGATGAATGTCACAAAAGATGATTTACTCAAGTATTTGAAAACTCAAAGCGGCTTTTAATAAAATTAAAACTCAGGTTCCTCGAAAAAACTTTTTGTACAGAAGAAATACTTGATTTTGAACGTATTTTGAAGTCGAATAAAAACACAATAGATCAAATATTCAGTTGGTCAAAAAATATCAAAGAAGAAAAAAAGGAAGTTCAACTTATTTTAATAGATAATTTGAAAATTATTGAAAGTCTTTTCCACATTTTATCTGACTGGACTCTGCAATTGGAAGCATCAGATGAAACTGACAGTTTGCCTGATACTGTTATATTCACAAGTATTGTCACCAGTCACGAGAACGATTATTAGTAATAAAATGCTATCCAACCCAAAAGTAAATAAACGCAATGCTAGTGACAGAAGCAGTCACTCAGAACCAAGATCTTATAAGTACAACCCAGATTGGGAAAGACAATAATGGGCCAAAGGTAATATACATTTATAAGGCTTCTGTAAATCTGTTGCATAAACCTGTGTAACCATAATTTCTAATAAAAATTAATTTTTTTAGGTTGGCTGTCAAAAAGTAAGGATCCTTTGAAACAAGCTCAATGTGACGTTTGTAACAAGGATTACAGAGCTCACGCTACAGACTTAGAGAAACATGGTTCCATAGCCACACATTTTCAGAATATGGAGAGAATTCATGTCAAGCAGAAGAAGATCACTAACTACCAAACGGACTCCAAAGACGAAAACAAAATTCGAGACATGAAGTTGGCAGTGTTTTTAGCCTGCCACAGCAGCATCAAATCAGCTGATCATCTATGTGAGGTATTAAAAAATTTGAAAATGAACGATGTTGGCGATATGCCTTTTTCGTTAATTGTTGATGAGTCAACTAGCTTTAAAGATAAATATTTATGCTTGTGTATAAAATATTTTAGTATTACTCAGAACATGATAGTTACAGACTATTTAGGTATGATAGAAGTTGAAAATGCAGACGCGACAACATTGTATACGTTGGTGACATCTTTTCTAGAGGAGATACATTTACCGATCAAAAATTTAATTGGTTTAGGTACCGATGGTGGGACTAACTTATGCGGTAAAAGACATTCGTTGTATACGTTACTCAAAGCAGATGCACCAAAACTGCAGTTGATAAAATGTGTTTGCCACGCATTAAATTTAGCTGCATCTGCGGTAGTAGACGAGTTTCCGGCGCACATTGATTTTTTAATAAGAGAGATATATAATTGGTTTGCTAATAGCCCAAAGAGAAAAGCGCAATACAAAGCTTTATGGGAAGTTATTAATATAGCTTGTGATGAAAATGGAGAATTTCCAAAAAAAATTCCATTCGTTTGTAAAACTTGCGGATACGCGTTGGCTCGCGCGTTATAATGCGGTAAAGGTAATACTTGAGCATTTTTTCGAATTACAAACTTTTTTTAATACCATTGCGAATCAGAAATCTGATAAATGCTATACTTCTAGGCAGATTTCAATGATGCTCAATAATATTTCTAATTATTTATACCTAAGAATAATCAAACCAATATTGTTTGAAGTCAATGAAGTTAATATTTCATTTCAAAGTGAAAGCGTTAACGTAAGCGGAGCTTATGATGATCTCATTAGTCTAATAATCCTTCTTGCAAAGAAAATATTAAAGTCTTCATATGTATCAGAAAACATTGAGGAGCTTGCAAAGACACTCAAAATGATAACTGTATGTTACCATTAGAGAAAGTTGAATTTGGTATCGAATATAAATATGCGTTGTTAGAAAATAAAGACAAAATACAAAAAGAAGAGCAGGACGATATTGAAAGCAGAGCTGTCAATTATATTAAAAAACTGTGCATACAGTTAATTCAAAGATTACCAGAGAATTTAAAATATTTTCGTAAATTAAAAACTTTGTCGCCTACATGTTGTCTAAGTTCTACAAGACTACGGTTTGAGGATTTACCGATTTTAGAAATTTTTGCTAATAAAAGCGAATTTGGCTTACTAGAATCTGAGAAGTACAATAAAATGTTTTCCATAAATTGGTCAGAGGTGTTAAATGATAAAAAGATTTCTGATCCTAATAAATTTTGGGCAAAACTTTACATATTCAAGAATGCAGGGGGGAAATTTATTTTCCAAGATCTTGCAAAATTCTTACTTACATTGCTAAGTTTACCGTCCACTAACGCTGTTGTGGAGCGCGTGTTTTCGGTAATGAATAGCGTCCGCACAAAGTTTCGTAATAGGATGCTATTACAAATGTTGGATTCGATTCTTAGAATTAGGATGCGTTTCTATTCAAATAAGACATGTTGCCAAAGTTTTGTTCCTACTAGAGATATGCTTAAGGATTTTAATGCAAAAATTTTATACGCTGACAAGTACGAATTTGAGATTGAAGAATCAAAGAAAAAGTCTCAAACAGCCGAAGAAATAGAAGTCGAAAATCTTCTATCAGAATTAGATTGTCCATGTATTAGTCTAAGTGAATGTTTATTCTAAACATATAAAACTCAAAAATTTGTTACTTATTTGTAATAAATAAATTTACTTAATAAACTGATTTGTAAATTACTTGTATTAATGGTCCCTAAAACAATGATTTGTTGATTAGATTTGATAATTTATAATTTTATGATGTGCGATTTTTTGTGCGATTTCTATAGGTTGAATTGGCGGTTTCTGGTGATTTTGCTACCGATAGGTGGCGACACAGGCTTCTCAGTGTCTGGCAACCCTGGTCGCGACGCGGTGCGGGACTCGAGAGAGAGAGCCTTGAGCCGTCGACGGGAGCGGACATGTGTCGAGCGTGTGGTGTTTTTTGGGGGTTTTCGTGGCGTGTCGTGTGTGTGGAGAGGGAGAGGGCGAGGAATAGCGAGAGCGAGTGACAAGAGCAGAGGCCACCCAGCACCAGTTCCAGAGGAAGAGGACGGGGGTGTTGGCAGCCAGAACGAGAGGACGCGAGAAGGAGAGCTGAGACGAGGAAGGCAAGGAAGAAGACGCGGGTGGGACGAGATCAAGTCGTGTTGGAGAGGAGGGCTGGAGCGAGAAGGAGAGTTCGGTGAGGTTTGAGGTGAGAGATTTGTAGCGGTGTGCAGTGTGTGAGAGAGGAGATTGTTGTAGAGATTGATGAGAAACAGTGAGGTAGACGGGAGGATTATTTCTAATAATGTTTTATTGTAATTATATATACAGAGAGAGCATGCCTAGCATGCGTGTGCTCTCCAAGAGCGTACAGCAACGAGTGGGAAGTGTCGTAGTCGCGCAGTGACTATATGTCGTACGACTCACATATATATAGTACTGGTGGGGAGTCGCACATTTATAAATGAAGGCGTAGCATTATTTGGATACCTTATCGGAGTCTTTCTTAAACGCGTAGATCTTCGTGTAGTGCTTGACTTCAAATTTACATTCTCATTTTTCTTTGTAATATTTTGTGCTTTATCGCTCTCATCTGCACTTTCAAAAACATTATCGTCGAGATCATTTTCATTTTCGAAATTAAATTCACTTCTCTTACTCGACTCGAGAGTCAGAGTACGGGAAGAAAAAGTTTCGTCATTATCGAGACCAATACATTTATCATTTGATTCAACAACCTCAACATGTCTCGAAATTGTTATTTTATTATTTATTAGTACTCTATAGCAGACTTCGCTATAACCTAACAGAATTCCCATATCCGCTTTCTTATCCCATTTCGATAGTCTTTTTTGTTCTGGTTTTCTAACAAATACTCTACTCCCGTATAATTTTAAGTGTTCTACATTTGGCCTTTTCTTAAAGAATATTTCATACGGAGTTTTTCTATCAATTGTGTTTGTTAACGTGCGATTTTTTAAATACGTTGCTGCGCATATGATTTCAGGCCAATATTTTTATCTACTTGCGCTTCTTCTAACAAACAACGTGCCATGTCCATTATTGTTCTATTGAATCTTTCCGCTGTACCGTTCAGTTCGTGTACATATGCTGGACAATTATTTATAAAAATACCCTTCTCTTTGGCAAATTTGTAAAATCGATTATTTAAATATTCCTTACCATTATCGCATCGAATTTTCTTTACTCTTTTTTCGGTTAAATTTTCAGTTTCATTAATATACTGAACCATGCAACCAAAAACTTCATCTTTAGTTTTAATACAGTAAACTCTAGCTATTTTACTATAATCGTCAATAAATGAAACAAAATATTTTTCTCCATTCAAACCAGCGGTTTTAAAACTACCGCACACATCCCTGTGTATAATTTCTAATATATCATTTGCCTTTGTTCTATTATTGTTGAACGGCATATTGTGCATTTTATTTTCAATACAAGTTTTGCACTTCATACATTCTGACGAGACTCAGTGTCGAGTATCTCTAGATGCTATAGTATAATGTACATACAAATGTACTATTCATACTCTAACAGAGATTGCGTGCGTGAGAGAGAGAGAGAGAGCCGAGAATCGTGAGTCGTGTGCGATTAGAGTGTGGAGAGAGAAAGAGAGGATTGATCGGGAGGAAACGGCGCGATAAAACGTGGTCTAGAGCCGGAGGAAGTAGGAAAAAGCGCGAGACTCAGAGCGATTCTGAGAAGTCGGGGCCACGTTGTGTTGCCGGGCGCGCGCGACAGGGGAGGGAGATCGGGCGTGCACGAGGCGTGTGGCGACGAAGGCCTTCTCGAGTGCGGCGGTGCGGGACGTTGCTTTACCGACTCAGACGAGTCGAGTTGAGCCGAGCGAGCGAGCGAGCGGGATCGCGTCGAGTGTGTGTGAGTGCGAGAGGGTTAGAGCGGGTGGTGGAGAGCGGCGAGCGCCGTATTGTAGCGCGGAGACAAGAGAGAATCTGTAATTGGAGAGAGAAAGAGAGAGAGAGAGAGAGAGAGAGAGAGAGAGAGAGAGAGAGATAGAGAGAGAGAGAGAGAGTAATAAAGAGGGAAGAGAGTTAAGAGAAAATCTGTGTTTTGATTCCAACGCTCGACACATGTCCGCTCCCGTCGACGGCTCGAGGCTCTCTCTCGAGTCCCGCGCCACGTCGCGTTTGAGTATCCCGACTCGAGGAGATTTAGCGGAACCCCCTCCGAGATTCGCAAAGAGATATCAGAAACAATTATAAATTATAGTGTCGCGGATTCGGGGCCGAGGAGACGACAGAGCAAGTTCGCTCCTCGGGTTTTTGCCACGTCACACAAGACGATAAGGTGCTCGAAAGCACGCTGTTCGTTAACAGCGAGATACGATAAAATGCAAAGTATGCACACCGTCAGATGAACGGTAAGATTCGTGAGGGAGCTCCGCACGCTGGAAGATTTAGTACTAGACTGCCGAACGAACCGGCCGAAAGGCAAGAGAGCGTTGCTCAAGATGACGGCGACAGTGCCAAGAGGTGCTGCCACCGCACTAGACTTGTGGGCTCTAGCTCCCGACACACTTACATACACACATTGCGCCTGTAGGCGCAGAAATAATGAAATAAAAAATGTTGCGACTTAACACTATTGTTTACCGATTTAGAAAAGTAGTGCCATTTTGCGCTACCGTGTAATAAAAAAATACTGTACGTATGCTAGGCATCAACTTTTACGAAATTCAATTTATAGCAATTTATAGTAATTAATAGTCTGCAAGCTGCGCATATTCTCGTGCACATCGATATATATACACATATGTATCTACATCGGATACAAAATATATACACACGAATTTTTTTAGTTTAAAATTTTGAAACGATGAAAAAAAAAGGATTTAATTGTAACAATTACATTTTGAGGCTTTTTTGTTTAAACAATTGCATTATTAACTAATAATACCACTTATTCGCTGATTCTGAGTGCATATTTGAATTCTACAGGAAAAAATACATAGGAATATGTATTTTTAATGTTAGATCGTATCGATGTGCACGAGAATATGGGCAGCTTGCAGACTATTAATTACTACAAATTGCTATAAATTGAATTTCGAAAAAGTTGGTGCATAGCATACGTACAGTATTTTTTCATTACACGGTAGCGCAAAATGGAAAAACTTTTCTAAATCGGTCTAACAACAGATATCGCATAAAAAAAATAATTTGATTTGCTTAAAAACTGACTTAAAGCCATATTTTTGAAACAAATTTTTCAAAACGGTCCCACTGTGCGACGCTTCTCCAGGAGATGCCAGGGACCGTCCAGCCTCAAGCTCAGCATAAAACCTACCATTGATACCGCTGCCTGTCAGCATTATGTGCTATTGAAAACTATAGGCACCGGAAAAACGTTTCATGACTTGCTGGACTGCGACATAGAGAGCGAGTCGACAGCGTGAATGCAGCGTGATCCACGGATAATCAAAGCTCGTCTGTAACTTCACCAAGTTTTCGCTACTGTAGTTTGACAAAGATCCCGTAGGCTGTAATTTTAGCCTCAACGACCATTTTGAGAACAAGTTTGAGAAATGCGACTATGGCAATGATCTCACCGAGTCCCGATGACGAGGACGTCGATGATGATGAGCGAGTACTTGCGTGGATCGCCGCAAATTATGTGTCCATCCTCACTAATCCGTATCTTAGTGTCATAATAATAATTTTTCCTCTAAAATGTTATGATATTCTTAAAGAAAACTTACAAAAGTTTTTGTGTATTTTTATCAATATACGCTAATGAATGTAGTAAAATCAGCTTTGAAAATGTCAAGTGTTAATTATCAGCACACTGACAAAAATAATTTCTTACTCCAAGAAGAATTAATCTCACTTTTTAAAACTGATTTCACTACATTCATTAGCGTATATTGATTAAAATATACAAAAATTCTTGTAAGCTGTATAGATTTGACAACGTCTTTGAGAATGTCATAACTTTTTAGAGGAAAAATTATTATTATAATACTAAGATACAGATTGGTGAGAATGGACACAAAACTTATAGTTGCCAACATTTTACCTTGTAAAAGGTGTTTTTTTTAACTGATTTCATAACTTTTTAATGAGTTTCAAATAAACTTATAAATATATGTTTTTAGCACAAATAATTTCTTAAGAAGCAATCTCTAAAATCATTGTTGTAAGACAAACTTGCAAAATATTGAGTTGCACGTTACTCTTTGTTACAATTCTGAGTTATCCCAGTCTTGATCTTAAGAAGCGGCGATAGAAGTGATGCGCCCAGCGTGGAACTACTTAGCAAATTTCGCAATAACTTTCGATTAGAATTTTAAAAAAATCGCTCAACTTGGTCATCATTGCAACCGACAGGTTTGTCGTCGAAGACAAGTGGAGAGAGTTTGAAGTTTAAGACGAACTTAGAGTGACCGCTGATCACACTATCGGTCTCGCTCTTGATGTCACAGTCCAGCATGTTATGATAATGCGATTTGTCAATGTCCAGTGTCTAGTCCATCGTTATGATCCAGCGTGCTTGTGTTGCTATTCTCCATCTTCATACAGAATTCACACGTCGTATCTGCGGCGATCCACACAAGTTTTCGCTCATCATCCTCAACGTGCTTTCCATTTTCCTCATCCTCAGAACTAAGGAAGATCGTAGCCATACTCACATTTCTCAAACTCGTTCTCAGGCTGTGGAAGAAGAATAAGGCCTCATAATCTTTCCAACAAGCGTCACGAGGCTGTGGAAGACGAGAACAGACGAGAAGTTATCTAATAGAGCAATTTCTGTCGCCTTTGTATATGGCTCTGGTACAAGCCAAAATGGTCGTTGAGGTTAGAAGAAGCAGCCGACCGGATCCTTGTCGAACTTCAGTAGCGAAGTAATTGTCGAGCTTTGTTTATCCGTGAATCACGCTGCATGAACGCTGTCGACTCGATCTATATGTCGCAGTCCATTAAATCATGGAACTATTGGCCGGTGCCTATAGTTTTTAGTCCATCGATGTAAGCCAGGGTCCCGAACACACTGCTGTGTTTAGTCTCTGTATTCACCATTCACGTACACACACATACACGATCCTATTTAGGCTCGGTATTGAGCGCAAAGTCGAAGTGTCGCTTATTGTCCGGCAAACCCTCTGCGGCGAACTCGGCAGCACCGATGACATGTGAGGCATATGAACGATTTCAGGTTGACTATGATTATTTAGGTTAAGATTACAGTTGCTGTTACGGAAGATTAAGAAATTAGACCTTGCAGTCTTCAAAAGCGATTAGTCAGTGTCCTCTCCAGTCCATCGACGTGAAGAACCGAGGCTCCCAAGATGATGGATGATCGCTGATTCAGCACGCTGCTGTGTCTATACTCTCTGTATCCAACATTTACACGTCGTGTCTGTGTCACTGGTGATTTATGCTGGTGCTTAAGTCATCCTGAAGAAACACAAATCTATTTCAGAGAAGTGTCCGACAGACAACAGAATGCAAAGTTCTTTATGTCTACCAGGCACAGCCGTGAGCTCACACCACAGTCTACGCACTGGCGCACATCCACGTTTATTATGACCTCGGGGTCCTAAATGCACATACGCTATGGGCCCATCGCACATCACTTTCTTCTTTTTCGCTATTGTGACGACTATAGAGGATCACGGGCTTTACGTACCTACGTCCTACACACCTGCGTAGTACTACCTGGAGACTTCGATAGCCATATGGCTCTGACTGACTCACGGATGCACTTTGTCTGCTCCGCGTGCTCGGCTCTCTACTGCAACACAGCGATATCTGATTGATCGATTCGTCAGACTGTATGTAAAATAGGTATAAAGCATGCTTCGCAGCTCTCCGTCTGCTCGTGTGCTTGGCGGACACCTCTATCTCTCGCTTGCTCTTTCTCGTATAAATGTAAATAATAGTACATTATGCAACAAGGGACAAAAGCAGAGTTTACTGCCCAAACGAGAATATATTTTCAGAGGGTGCATTTACTGCCCGCGCGAAGCGATGGCAGTAAGCACCCGAGGAAATAATCTCGTAAGAGCAGTATAATCACCCAAGGGAAAAATCTGCTTTTGCCTCGTGTTGCATATAGTATTTTATTCCACTCTCGACTAAAAGACCACTTTTTGGTCCTGAAAAGCGGGGTCGAAACAACTTAAAAATTCAAGAAATTTTGAATATATAAAAAAAAATTTGACAATTCAAAGAATTTTAAAAACGTTAAAAAACTCAAAAAATTTAGAAAAAATCAAAAAATGTTGAAAATTTAAAAAATTTAAAAAATATTGAAAAATTTTAAAAATATTGAAAAATTTTTAAAATATTGAAAAATTTTAAAAATATTGAAAAATTTTAAAAATATTGAAAAATTTTAAAAATATTGAAAAATTTTTTAAATATTGAAAAAAAATTTACTTTTGCGCCGTTAATTTTACTTTTGCCCCACTTATTTTATCTTTGCCCCGCTAATTTTACCTTTGCCCCGCTAATTTTACTTTTGCCCCGCTAATTTTACTTTTGCCCTGCAAATTTTATTTTTGCCCGGCTAATTTTACTTTTGCCCTGCTAATTTTACTTTTGCCCCGCTAATTTTACTTTTTCCCCGCTAATTTTATTTTCGCCCCGCAAAACTAGTTTTCGAGAAAAATATGCCACTTTCGCCCCGCTTATCAGGGGCAAAAGGTGGGTTTTAGAGCCGGGTATGGAATAAATAGTTATTTTTTGTATATACATTTGAATGAACTTCTAACCTCTTATAACCAATAATGAGGGGAGGCGAAAATTTCAAGAAAAATCCCAATTATTTTTCAATTAAATTTGCTGTTAGAGCAATTTTACAGCAGAATGCTACGGTAATTTGAAAGATTTAATTAAAATCATTAAGATAGAATACTCATACATGAGCATTAATATCGGATCAAATAATATAATAGAAAGATTTGTAAAACATGTATAGGTTATCGAAGGCACAGTGTATAAAACTTATACTTGCCATCCTGGCGCTATCGTGACCATTGATTATAGTTACACGGCTATCACTAGGTGGAGTTTCGTAAACTACAAGTGAAGTGAAGTACAATGCTCTGGGTTTTACATAGGAAAGTAAGAATACTCTTTTGTAGCAATTAGGGTGGAAGGGAGGGAAGGTGGTAGTAGAAAGATATTACGTACATTCAAAATTGTTTACTAAATTTAAACCTAAGAAACGTTTTAGAAACGTTCTGACAACGTAACTTTTTCAATGAAAGCGGACATTTTCACGTTTTAGAAACGTTTCAAAAATGTTGAAAAACTTAAGATTCAACGGAAGGGTTGACGGTTACTATCGGTCTCTCCGAGGCAGGTAAAAGTGTTTCGAAAGAAAAAACAAGTTAATTCCTTTTTGCTTCCAACGTTTCGGCGAACAATGTCGCCCTCATCAGGAGAACTGAGAAGAAATTCGGTTTATTGTTAGCAAAATTTCAAAGTACAAAAATTATTCAGACTGTGTGACATATGAGGTGCTTACAAGAGTTATCGGATTCGACAGGCTCGTTGATGGAAAGTTCGAGGCTGTGTTTTCCCTGCCGGGCGCCGGCGGCGGCGGGGAGAGAGCACGTGGTCGTTGTGTCTCTCTCAGCTACTCGAGGCGAATTCGCAAGAGTTGTATATCCGCGCTGCTTTTATACTCTGCCTGGGACGGCGAGAGTTGCGATCGGTTTGTTGACATTATTCGCTAGTGACGTGAGCGTCGCTGCTCATATGTGCCTACAGCTGACAGTAAGGAAGGATCGAGAAGCTCGCTTCTCTGTGATTTTCGGAGATCATCAGAGAGCGGCGTGTTGGTCCGATGCGATTTTACATTATTCGAGATGTTTTTACAAGTAGCGCAATCGGAGAGCGAGTAAGCGAGCGTGCGTTGAATATCTTTTTTCTATTATGATATCGGAGGTGTATGAGTCATGTGTGTTTTTGTTTTTAGTTGATGTATTAGGTGTGTGTACACAGAGCTTAGGTGCTGTGTATCTTCTTTTTTATTCACACCGTTTTCTGGCAAAATATTTTTTCAAAAATAGAAAAATGGCTATAATATGGCATAAAATGGTCAGAATCATTAAAACAAAAATGACCTAAATTCAGAATTAGAAAAAATGTATGCATGTCAAATTTTATTACGATCCGTCGCATGGTTCCAAAATTATGGCGGTTATACGTACATACACACACACACACAACACACACACACACACACACACACACACACATGCCATCCGCACGGACATTTTCTAAAAACGTATGATTCGTACTCCAACACCTCCAAATGCGTTTCCACGAAGTAGTTAGAAAACTGAACATTTACTATTACAAAGCTTCCTCTGAGGGAGGAAGCATAACTATTGCACGAGAACAGTTACCCGCGGCTTTCGGTGAAACAAATATTGTCGAAAACGACTAGCCACAATTACATCGAAATACACGCAAAACAAATAACAAACCGCAATGAAAAACGAAACATTGTAAGCCTACCTTATATTAGCGGTTTTTACGAGCAAACCAGTCATGCATTTAAAGCTAAAAATATTGAAACTATACCTAAAATAAACAGCTACATGAAAAGAATTATCATTAAGGGTAAAGATAAGATTGAAAAAAACAACGAAAATAATGTAGTCTACAAACTCGAATGCAATGACTGCTCTGCAACGTATGTAGGCCAAACAAAACGAAATGTATGTATACGCATCAACGAACACAAAAAAGCAAAAAATAGGCGTAATATCCGATCATGTAAAAAATAATAACCACACTTTCAATTTTGAAAATTATAAAATCAAAGATAAAGAAACAAATTTAAATAAACGATTAATATCCGAAATGATGCACATACATCTACAAGAAAACGGTGTGAATAAAAAAGAAGATACACAGCACCTAAGCTCTGTGTACACACACCTAATACATCAACTAAAAACAAAAACACACATGACTCATACACCTCCGATATCATAATAGAAAAAAGATATTCAACGCACGCTCGTTTACTCGCTCTCCGATTGCGCTACTTGTAAAAACATCTCGAATAATGTAAAATCGCATCGGACCAACACGCCGCTCTCTGATGATCTCCGAAAATCACAGAGAAGCGAGCTTCTCGATCCTTCCTTACTGTCAGCTGTAGGCACATATGAGCAGCGACGCTCACGTCACTAGCGAATAATGTCAACAAACCGATCGCAACTCTCGCCGTCCCACGCAGAGTATAAAAGCAGCGCGGATATCCAACTCTTGCGAATTCGCCTCGAGTAGCTGAGCGAGACACAACGACCACACGCTCTCTCCCCGCCGTTGCCGGCGCCCGGCGGGGAAAACGCAGCCTCGAACTTTCCATCAAAGAGCCTGTCGAGTCCGATAACTCTTGTAAGCACCTCATATGTCACACAGTCTGAATAATTTTTGTACTTTGAAATTTTGCTAACAATAAACCGAATTTCTTCTCAGTTCTCCTGATGAGGGCGACATTGTTCGCCGAAACGTTGAAAGAAAAAATGAATTAACTTGTTTTTTCTTTCGAAACACTTTTACCTGCCTCGGAGAGACCGATAGCAACCGTCAACCCTTCCTAAATTGCTACCGAGGGATAACTTCACGCTGAGGACCACTTCTTCCGCAAATATAACTTAAGATTCAACGTTCCAAGGTTTCGAATACAACGTTTGAGAAACGTTTCTCGGACGTTTGGTGCTGTGTAGGTATCGTCGCTTCCTACTAAGACTAGCACAAAACAATTTTTTTCCGTTTTCTTTACAAAAAAAAAAACTTGACTAAAAAATTTGAGCCGACCTGGCACCGAAAAAATTCGGTCGAGTTTGCTGGAAAATTCAAATAATAACGTGTGACTTGTGTTTATCTGAGCGAGCTCACTTGCACCCCAAGCCATAGCATTACAGAGTGTTAGTACTTATTTTCGGTGCTACCATCCGAATGGTAGCACTTATATTCACCATTAGTCACGGTGCAAAAAAGAGAGGTGGTTCGTCTTTACCCCCAATCTTGTCATTTTAAGCGGATATTTTTGTTATTTTTCAATTAAAAATTGTTTGCCACGGTAATTACACTTTTTTAGGATAATTAAATAATAATCATTTCACTAATTTTATTAAATTTTATCATTATAGCATTTGAATAAATAACATTAATCAGGCGCTGTCGCATCATTTTATACTTTGATTTTTGTTCTTATCTAGATAATATTTATAATATCATGCTAACAAATATTCATACAATAACTAACAATATATTTTATATTCATTATGATTTTTTGGTACTCTATTTGTTTTAATGAGTGTATCCGCGTATTCCGAAACTTGGGCGCCCGTGTTTTCTGTCTTTCTCAGATACATGCATGCAACTCCTATATATTTCAGAACGGTTTTGCACCGGGCGCCGAAGTTTCGGAATACGCGAATAAACTTGGCAGTCTGCTTTTTTTCTGTACTTACTTTTTTAAAATCAAGATTACATTGTTTATCATATTGACGCATCCTTAAAGTATAACGAGTTGCCTTGTGTGCACTCGTTACGTCCCTCTCTCTCTCCTATACTATATCATAATATTACAATAAATATATCTTATCTGTAAACATTTCTGTAAAACATTGCTTTCAGCAGCAGGTAAGTGAGAGGAGCAGACATCCTTAACACAGAGAGAGAGAGAGAGAGAGAGAGAGAGAGAGAGAGAGAGAGAGAGAGAGAGACGCGTGTGTATGTGCGTGTGGCACTATCAGTGAAAATGAGAGAGAGAGTTGGAGAGAGATTGCGCTGACCACGCGGTCGCGCTTCGCGCCGCGACACTTAGAAGTATAGAGCCGAGCAGTAAAGTCGTGCCGATAATCCGCAACCTTTGTTACCGCGACTACGCGTACCAAAGCTTAGATTCGTGCGTGCGTTCGTGTCCCGGAGGACCGTTGCTGCAACCAAGACCTGGTCTTTGTCTGTCGCCGGGTGGAATTGTCTAGGTACTGTCCAGCACCATGTGTCAGTCTCGAGCCGTGCATTTACTTGCCGCTCGACTTCTCGCTGCACCCGGCCACACACGAGGCCTTAAGGCGTCCATCCTGCTGTCCAGCGTCGAGCCCTGGTCATCCGTCCTGCGCCGCTCCGGTCGAAGCCACGAGGCATTCATCGAGTTCTGCGAAGCATCTGTGTAAGTACCTGCCCGATCGCAATACTCTCTCTCTCTCTCTCTCTCTCTCTCTCTGTGTTAAGGATGACCTGCAGATTTACAGCCAATGTCGCCTCGATGAGCTCGACTCTTGTTCTGACAAGATGAGAACTAACGCAGAGAGGATCATGGACTGGGCTACACAGAACCGTCTGAAACTCAATGTTGCTAAAACTAAAGCAATCGTCCTG
The DNA here is from genome assembly GCA_012977825.3 of Pteromalus puparum. Lineage (NCBI taxonomy): Eukaryota > Metazoa > Arthropoda > Insecta > Hymenoptera > Pteromalidae > Pteromalus > Pteromalus puparum. The sequence goes on from CM053170.1 coordinate 58,482,536, forward strand.
GGCTCCTCTTACTACATTAATGCGTTGCCAACCGTATCCAACACCTACATTAACATAGGCGGAGCCCGTGTTGAATACGAATCCTCGGTCCGCAATCTGGGGTTGGTGCTAGACTCGAAAATAACATGGAAAGAGCATGTTGCACAATTATGTAAACGTGCTCACTCATTAATGTACAGACTATACTTTTTTCGTAAATGCACCAACCTTAGGCTGCGTAAACATCTCATCCAGGCGCTCCTTTTTCCAATCATAGACTACTGCTCATTGGTATACTGTGATCTGACTGAAGAACTTGACACCAAATTACAGAGACTCATAAATACGGGAATCCGGTACATCTGTGGTGTGAGGAGGGATGAGCACATCTCCCCTTACAGACGTGAATTGTACTGGCTAACCACTGCCGGGCGCAGGAGGTACTTCATGGCCTGCTTTCTGCGAAAAATGTTCAATACAGCCGTACCTTCTTACATCTTAGCATTTTTTGACTTTCATGTAGCGCTCCGGCCTGTGAGGGGTGAGGCGGCAACACTTGACATTCGACCTTGTAAGACAGAGGCGCTGAAGGGCTCATTCCATGTAAGCGCTTCATATCTGTGGAACTCATTACCATCTCGACTTCGCAACACTAGATCTATCGCTCATTTCAAAACAATAGCCAAAGACCACTTTTTCACCATAGAAAATTCTCCATAGACACAGACCACCCTCAATACAAATATCGACACCATTTCACTCATCATCACCATATAGAAACACACTTTCATTAGTCACTCACACACACATCAATGAATAGTCTGTATGTCGAATATATACATACCACTTATGTATATATACTTGTCTTATATTTTTGTACAACATAATGTACAGTAATAAAACCTATTAAATCTAAAAAATCTAAATCTCTCTCTCTCTCTCTCTCTCTCTCTCTCTCTCTCTCTCTCTCTCTCTCGGCATCATTCGCTCTGTTCCGTCTCTCTTACTCCGCGCTGCCTTTGTACTTATTTCGAGTCTTACATAAAGAGAAACCTTGTTAATACTCGGCTTGTGTCACTTTGCTCCTGACTCTATCCATTCCCATGCGATTCTCTCTTAACTTAACTTGCGAACTAGCTACGTAGCCAATTGACTCACAACGCCTCCGCGGGCTCACGTGCACGAGGACGTGAACGTACAGCATACTGCGCTACGGGCCAGGCTTCGCATAGCCTTCAAGAAGCCTGCAACGAGCTGCTACATCTCTTTTTCTCTCGCTTTATCACCGATCAGTGGATGCGCCACTGATCGCTTATACACGGGTGCGGATCCCGTCGTTCTCAAATATTTCGGTACAAGAACCCCGTTATAAAAGTTATATAGTAAGTAATGGTATATGCTATAACGTGTTCTTTATAATCTTCTCGTTGATTTACAGTTTAAAATTTCAGACCATTTTATTCGCTCGTTTACAAACTTCGGTGCTCCAAAGTGACACCTTTTCTCGCTTCGATTTTCGCAATTTAATACACTACATTTCCTACATATTTCACCTTTTCTATATAATATTTTTGATGTAAAACGTTATCATAACTATTTAATTTGGTATAAATAAAACGTTTAAAGTGTATAAACACGCGGGAGAGCAGCGGGAACGTCATATATGATTTTCAACATTATAGTACCCAGATAGCACAAAACGTTTGAGAAACGTTTCTGCAACGTTTGATTAGAAACCATATAACGTTGATTTGCAAGTTTCCCAACGTTTTAGAAACGTTTCTAAACCCTTGAAATGTCCGCTTTTGTTTCCTAAGATACGTTGGCTAAACGTTTCTGAAATGTTTCTTAAGTTTAAATTTAGTAAAAAATATTAAAAGTAATATCTTTCTACGACCACCTTCCCCGAAAACTTCCCACCCTACCACCCTAAATGCTACACTTTCCTATGTAGACACCAGAACAGTACTTTACTTGTGGCTTACGAGACGCCACCTAGTGATAGCAGTGGAACTATAATCATTGATACGATAGTTTTAGTACGTCTAAAAAGTTTTTAAAACGTTTTCTAAACGTTGTCAAAACGTGTATAAATTTAACATATTTTTTTATTTTCTTCTACGTAACGTATTAAAAGCGTTTCTGACACGTTTCTCAATCGTTGTGAGCAACGTTTTAAAAACGTCGCTACAACGTTTAAAAAACGTGAATATTACCGAACGAAAAATTTTTTTCCAAGTTGTTGGAAACGTTTCTCAAACATTTGCTTCGTCTCTAAAACGTTTCCAGAAACGTTACAGAAACGTTTTGCCAACGTATATTAGGCAACAAAAGCGGACATTTAAACGTTGTTGAAACGTTGTTAAAACGTATAAAAACTTGCAAGGCAACGTTATACGGTTTCAAATCAAACGTTGCAGAAACGTTTCTCAAACGTTTTGTGCTATCTGGGTACTCGGTCCGCACTAGCGCCCTCCGTGGAGAATTCGGAAGTATGCACTTATGATCACAGTAATTTGGTGGTGGGGGAAGTGAGACGAACCACCTCTCTATCTTGCACCGTGCCATTAGTATACGAAACTTAAGTTCGCTTCAGCGGGTGCCAAAAGTTTACAGAAGCGCTGTCAGATAAGCTGCAGAAAGTCTGTAAAAAATTTTGTAGAAAAATTCTGCAGAAAGAATGCGGAGAGAATGTAGAAAATATGCATGCCATACTGCAGCTTCGACTGCAGATTCAGCTACAGACTTACAAATTTCCAAATCGTTCTTCTCCAATGTTTTGTCCGTCGAGAGTAAATTAAGAAAGCAAGATCAAACATGGCCAGCCCAATCAATAAATTTTGCTCAGCTATTCGTGTATTATATGCTTAATATATAAATATTATTTGTAAAATAATCGTCTGCTTATTTAAATTTGTTTGATTTTACCCTTGCTTTTCAAACACAATTTTCATTGATCTTCTCCATTTATTTTTATATTCATTTTTTTATTATTCTCCAGTTTTTTGCCTCCTTTCCACAATTTTTCGCGTCTTCCCATGAATTTGCAATTTTTGAATTTCCCGCCAGTGCTGTCAACCCATGCGACAATTTTATCGCCGGCCATGAACTATGCGGTCGCGCGAGACACGAACTCGCAGCGCCATGTCGGGACCGTCAAAAACCATGGTGTAAGGAAAGCAAGGTGTGTTCCAGACGTGAACGCGTTTTTGACCTCTTCTGCGCAGCTCCCACTTTCCGCCATGATGAATTATATATAGTAATAGTTCACGTAACCGGAAGGCTGAAAAATTTCAGGAGAGGAAGACCGTCCCAACGAAAAGATAATTACTGAGCTATATTTCAGCATGCAATATTTCGCCAATAAAGTAATCTTTCCGAATAAATCTTTTTCCTCGAGAAAGATTAGGTAAATAGATGTCCAGTCGATAGCGATACAACGGGCATAGGTGCAATAGTAATGCTATAAATGCGTTTGGAAAATTATTTTAAGGTTAGAGAACCCAATATCAAAGTATATGAGGGCCGTGACCCGCGCCGTCATCGTGTCGTATACTTCGTATACTTTTACTCGCCAGTGCGGCGCTGTCGCGCCTCTTGATGACTTAGAAGATGCGAATGCAGGATAAAATGATACAACAGCAAACAAGAGAAAAAGTGTATGAAATTTTACAACCTGGATTTACTATTGGACAAATCAAGAAGCTGCTAAATCCTAACAAAAAGTCAATTAAATGGAACAGTGATGATATCGCAACTGCAATAGCGTTGCGCAGTGTGACTCAAAAGGCTACAGATATTTAAGAAAAAAAATTACCCTTTGCCAGCCTTGTCTATATTAAGGAAAAAAACTGCTGAAGTAATGATAGAGCCTGGTGTGTTAGAAGAAGTTTTATCAGTCATGAAATCAAAAGAAAAAGATTTATCTAGCCAAGAAAAAATCTGTGTTTTGGCATTTAATGAATTATATATTTCTCAAGATATTGAAATAGATAGGAAAAAAGAAAAGACAGTGGATCCACATAAAACTGTTCAAGTAGGGATGGCTCATAGTTTGTTTAGTAATTGGAAACAGCCAGTGTGTTATGGCTACGATCAACCTCTAACTGCTGACATTGTAAACAATTAGTAGACTCTATGATGTAGGATACACTGTCGTTGCTTTAACTACAGATCTTGGACTAACGAATTCAGCCATGCATACTGCCCTTAACCTTGGAATAATAGAAAATAAATCTTGCTTTTTTGTTCATCCAAGTAATAACAACTTAAAAGTATTAGTTTTCGTGGATCCTCCACACTTGCTTAAACTGATACGCAATAATTGTATTGACTCCGGTTTTACTTATTACAATGCAGTGCTAACGAAGAAAGTTTTAGAAAAAGAATTATTAATTAATCAAAATGATTTAAAAATGGCTTATAAAATAGAGCAAACACATTAATTGTGCTGGCACCGAAAGATTCATTAGCTGCACAAGTTTTTTCTCACTCTACTGCAGAAGCAGTCAGATATCTAGGTGATACTAACTTGATTCATCACGAATACTTGAGACCTATTTGAAGATACGAACCAATGGTTTGATTTATTCAACAGTAAGCTGAAATATGGAAAAACTGAAGCAGCATGTACGTACGGTGTCAATTTAGAGAAACAAGATTACGCTTTACAAAAAATGAATTATCTTATGAATAACATTCAAGTTGGAAACCACAAAACTCTTTTACCTTTTTAAAATGAGTTCTTCTAAGTAATGCATCTCTTGACCAGCTATTTAAATATCTTCAAGAAAAACATAATACAGAATCCTTTCAAGTACAGTATTTATTAACTAACAGACTAACTCAAGATGTCGTATTTTCTCTTACATTAAAGGAATGGGTTCAGGACACGACAAACCATCTGCTCTACAATTCAAGTATCGACTCAAATGGTACATTTTAAGAAGATTTTGATACTACATTAGTAAATGATGTTACAAGAAATAATAAGACGACAAAAACAAAAGCAAGTAAAGTACTGAATGATGCTACTATGAATGAAGTTTTGGGTTATATGTACGATGATGAGATGATTAAATTTATGAATATCTCTTATAGTGTAAACGATAAAGGTACTAGATGAACTGTATTGTTATGTTAATCTTTTTCTATGAATTGTATATAATATTATTAAATTAACAGCAATTCATTTTTTCGCAGAGATTGATTTTTTATAACTTTTATATTAAATGAAATGATTGAAATAAATTAAAAAAATATTAAAACTATCTTGAATTAATGTCCTTCTTATTTATTATTAGATGACCCTGAAGGGAAACCTGAGATTCAAGTAGCTAGGGAAATGGTCAAACAAGAAGCTTTAGTATTCGTTGCAGGATATATTGCTTATCGATTTCGAACAAAGTATGCTTACCTTGGAATTCCCACCCGTGATATGCCAGATCAAAATCCTCCTGGCTGGGTTTATCACGTTTCAAGAGGAGCATTGCTTTAGCCTTCAGATAATTTGTTAAAAACTGCACGATTGACAGAAGTCATATTTAATAAATTTCATGGCGAATTTTTATCAGACTCTGAAATGATATTTACTAAAGTTGCTTCATTAGTCAAATTTAATCTTACTGATCAATTTTCTATTCCTGACGAAGCTTTATTATGTCTTGTTAGAACTCGTACTTACATACGTTTGAGATATATTAATAAACAAAAAAAAGTTTTAGAAAAAATTAGAATGGCCAAAAGATCTGCGATCGCTATGAAATATTACAGTTACTTTATTGAGAGCAGCATATATAGTATATTGTGTGCCAAGGGCGTAAAGTGGGCTTTTTTAGGCCGAGTGTGGAGTTTGCAGTACAAGTCAAGGCGAGTTAGCCCGAGCAGAAGGCGAGGGCGTTTACGAGCCGCAGACGAGTACTGCAACCACACGAGGCCAAAAAGCCCACTTAGCCCTTGGTACACACCATATTTTTTGTAACGCAAGTACAGATTTTTGCGTTTTTTTTTTTAGATATTGAGTGTGACTGATGCAACTTTTTTCAGAATCGGTGACCACACTCTTAGTAGACTAATTTTTAAATTTATATATATATATATATATATTGCAAAAATGAAAAACGCCCGCCGGGCAAAAAAAAAGAGAAACGCCCGCTGCTTCGAGAAGCGGGCATTTTTCAATTTTTTTTTCCCGCCGGTCTAAAAAAAGTTACTTTAGTCCCGTTTATTAGGTCACAAAAACGCGAAAATCGTGCTTGTGTTACAAAAAATTATTTTTTGTATTTTTGCCCATAATTATTACAACAATGGTTGTATTTTTCATGTAAATATTTTGCAAATAAAACTAATGGTTTGATTGATACGAAAATGTATTCTGTAATTATCATTCATTTAAATTTCGCTCAAGCATTCCTATTGGTCAAAAATCCAATATTGTAGAAGTTGGGAGCTCAATGCTATTGGTTATTTTTGGAAGTATGCACAAGAAAACACCTTGCTTTCCTTATACCATGTTAGAAACCATGCGACGTTGCCATTCGGTTTGAAACGTTCCGCAAGAATACCTTACCGCCGAGTGTACATACACGGAAAACTGGCGCGCCACAACGCGGCCTTCGGCCGCTATGTGGCTTGCCGCCTTGCATCGCTTCGGTGAAGAAATTTTTCAAAGTGAAAAATCAAAGTGTTTGAATAATATCAGAAGAAAAATACAAGTGAAAACAGATAGCTAAATAAAAAGACTAATTGATAGAAGCAAAAGTTTTTTGAAAAAACTTAAAATCAGCGAGATGCACGCGGATTAAAAAGTGAACGTGAAACACGTGGTCTAGTGCAAGCAGAGAGCACTTGGGTTTATGAATAATAGAGAGACACCGGAAACGAAAATAGTTGTGAAAATTGAAAAGGAAAATTCCGAACACGAAGGAAAGTTCGAGAATTACCGAGAAGTTGAAGAAAAATGTGAAGTTGAAACGAAGATTGAAGTACAAGTAGACGAAATGGAAAAAATATTTGACTATACCGGTGTTCGACGGAGAGGATTATAGTATGTGGAATAAAAGAATAGAATTATTTTTGAAATTAAAGAAATGTCAAGAAGTTATATCAAGAATGAAAGATGAGTCAAAGGATAAGGATCCCTGGGACGAAAATGATTTAAAGGCCATGAATATAATTTATAATTCGATCTCAAATAGGCAATTAGAATTTGTGTGTGAAGAAACGACAGCCTATGGTATAATGAAAAAATTAGACGGCATTTACTTGAAGGAATCGACGGCGTTGCAAATTGTGTGCAGAAACAAATTAGAAAAGTTAAAATTGAAAATATACAGTGATACTGCTACATTCTTTAGTGCTTTTGAGAAAGCAGTGAATGAGTTGAAAAACGCTGGAGCCAAAATCAGCGAAAAGTAAAAACTAAATTATATGCTGAACACGTTGCCATTACAATACAGTTATATCGGAGACTTAATTGATACACTCAAAGAAGAAGATCAAACAGCAGAATACGTAAAGAATAAAATTCAAATAGCTGAAATGAAGAACGGAAAAGAAGACTCAGAAAGAAAGTCAAACGCCTTCGTCACAAAAAAGGGAAAATGTTACAAGTGCGGTCAAACCGGGCATTTTGCAAGAGAGTGCCAAGATGGCGGCCAAGCGGGACACAGCGGCGCAACATGGCGAGGTTCAACACGTGGCCGAGGCCACGGCAGCAGACGAAGAAGAGGCAACTACACCAGAGGGCTCAGTAACTTCCGCCATCACCAACAACAGCACCGAGGGGCCAGCAGAAATTCAGTGGCTACTCGATAGCGGGTGCACTGATCATATAATAAATAATGACAGGTACTTCGAAAAATGTATCGATTTAAAGAAACCCATAAATATTTATCTCGGTGATAATAGTCCGGTAAAAGCAACGAAAATTGGCAACGTTGTAAGTTATTTTGATGCATTTGGTAAGAAAAGTAAAGTCAATATGAGTAACGTATATTATGCTAAAGAAATGAATATGAATTTGATTAGTTTTGGTAAACTAACTGATAACAATACAATTATCTCGAAAAATAACATTGCGAAAATTATAGATAATGATAATAATTTAATAGCTGTTGCCTATAAAGAAAATCGAACTTACAAGATGACTAGTAAGTTAAATTTCGAGGAAAAGAGTGTAAACAGAGCAGACAGAAGTAACAATAATAATATGAGTTTGAAAGAGAAATGGCATAGAATGTTAGGACATGTAAACTTTAGCTATTTGAATACACTGTGTAAACAACAGTTGTTAGGTGGTATTCCAAATGAACTTGAATCAGAATGTATGAAGTGCAAAACTTGTATTGAAAATAAAATGCACAATCTGCCGTTCAACAATAATAGAACAAAGGCAAATGATATATTAGAAATTATACACACGGATGTGTGCGGTAGTTTTAAAACCGCTGGTTTGAATGGAGAAAAATATTTTGTTTCATTTATTGACGATTATAGTAAAATAGCTAGAGTTTACTGTATTAAAACTCAAGATGAAGTTGTTGATTGCATGGTTCAGTATATTAATGAAACTGAAAATTTAACCGCAAAAAGAGTAAAGAAAATTCGATGCGATAATGGTAAGGAATATTTAAATAATCGATTTTACAAATTTGCCAAAGAGAAGGGTATTTTTATAAATAATTGTCCAGCGTATGTACACGAACTGAACGGTACAGCGGAAAGATTCAATAGAACAATAATGGACATGGCACGTTGTTTGTTAGAAGAAGCGCAAGTAGATAAAAAATATTGGCCTGAAATCATATGCGCAGCAACGTATTTAAAAAATCGCACGTTAACAAACACAATTGAAAGAAAAACTCCTTATGAAATATTCTTTAAAAAAAGGCCAAATGTAGAACACTTAAAATTATACGGGAGTAGAGTATTTGTAAGAAAACCAGAACAAAAAAGACTATCGAAATGGGATAAGAAAGCGGATATGGGAATTCTGTTAGGTTATAGCGAAGTCGGCTATAGAGTACTAATAAATAATAAAATAACAATTTCGAGACATGTTGAGGTTGTTGAATCAAATGAAAAATGTATTGGTCTCGATAATGACGAAACTTTTTCTTCCCGTACTCTGACTCTCGAGTCGAGTAAGAGAAGTGAACTTAATTCCGAAAATGAAAGTGATCTCGACGATAATGTTTTTGAAAGTGCAGATGAGAGCGATAAAGCACAAAATATTACAAAGAAAAATGAGAATGTAAATTTGAAGGCAAGCACTCCACGTAGATCTACGCGTTTAAGAAAGAGTCCGATAAGGTATCCAAATACTGCTACGCCTTCATTTATAAACCAATCTTCGGAAAAGTTTATAAATAACAGTAATAAAAATATTTCAGTACATTATTGTAGAATAGATGCACCTTGTACTTTTGAGGAGGCGTTGAATAGTAATGATAGTGAAAATTGGCAAAAAGCCATGAATCAAGAAATAGAGTGTATAAATAAAAATAAAACTTGGAAATTAGTAGATAAAGTAGAAGATAAAAAAGTATTGGACGTTAAATGGGTTTATACGAGAAAATCAGACGATAGATATAAAGCTAGGTTAGTTGTGCGAGGATTTCAACAAACTGATGTAATTGATGACATATACGCTCTAGTTGCAAAGAATGAAACATTAAAAATTTTGTTTGCTTATTGTTGTCAAAACGGTTTAAAGATTGAGCAAATGGATGTACAAACCGCATTTTTAAATGGCAAAATAAACTCGGAGGTATATGTTTATCAACCAAAAGGTTTCGAAGATGGAACAAACAAAGTATACAAATTTTCAAAAGCGTTGTATGAATTGAGAGAAAGTCCTAGAGACTGGTGTGAGTGCTTTGATGAGTGCATTATAATATTAGGATTTAAGAGAAGTAATGCAGATCTCTGTTTATACAAAAAAGGAAAAGGAAACGATGAAATTTATATTTTGATTTACGTAGATGATTTGTTAATTTGTAGTAAAAGTAAAGAAAAGATACAAAATATTAAGAAACTCTTGTCAGATAAATTCAAAATGAAAGATTTAGGAAAAAAAATTAAATTAAATCTTGGAATAAATATTGAATATGACTGCAACAATTGTGAAATAAAACTAAGTCAAACGTAATACATCGAGTCTCTAGCTGATAAATATAAAATAATAGATAGTAGATTGTATAGTACTCCTATGGAGACAAATCTAAAACTCGAAAAGGCTGAAAATTGCGAGTCAAACATAAAGTATAGAAACTTGATAGGTGCTTTATTATACATAAGTTCAAATACGAGACCGGATATAAGTTTTAGTATAAATTACCTTAGTAGATTCCAGAATAGCTATAATGAAACGCATTGGAAATATGCTTTACGAGTATTAAAGTATTTGTATTTAACGAAAGATCTGATTTTGCATTATAAAAAGAATGAAAGTTGTAATATTATAGAATGTTATGTTTATGCCGACTGGGCTGGAGATATCATTGTTCGAAAATCTACTACAGGGTATGTAATACAAATGTTTGGAAATGTAGTTGACTGGAAATCTAGAAAACAAAAATGTATCGCTAAAGCGTCATCATATGCATGTAGTATGTTGCTCTATCCGAAGTTGTAAGCGAACTAGAATATATTCGAGAATTAGTAAAAATATTCGACATAGATATAAGTGAACCGATAAAAATTTATGAAGACAATTCGGGTGCGATAAATATTGCAAACAAAGGAAACATGACAAAGAATTCCAAGAACATTGAAATACACTATCATACTGTTCATGAAAATGTAAAAGAGAAATTGATTGAAGTTTGTAAAATTGACTCGAATGAAAATGTCGCGGACATATTTACTAAAGCACTATGTAAAGAAAAGTTTGTAAAATTTAGAGAATTGTTAAATGTAAAATCATAATGTACAGTACAAATGTAAGGAGGCGTGTTAGAATATGAATAGTACATTTGTATGTACATTATACTATAGTATCTAGAGATAGGATGCGCAGTGAGTCACGTCTCGTTGCGCACCGTAGGTAGCATAGCATAAAGGATAGACACACACATGTGCGACTCCCCACCAGTACTATATATATGTGAGTCGTACGACATATAGTCACTGCGCGACTACGACACTTCCCACTCGTTGCTGTACGCTCTTGGAGAGCACACGCATGCTCAGCATACTCTGTAAATATCAACTACAATAAACCACATTATTAACAATAATCCTCCCATCTACTTCTCGTTTTCTCATCAGTTTTATTATCAGCTCAGCAAAACCAAACAGCTGTTCGTTGGCTCTGTCGAAGCGAGGCAGCGAGCTCGACCACTGCGCATACATTGTGCGCATCGATCTGGCGACCGGTCGGCGACATGCACACGCTGCAGCCTCCTGCCGTGTGTTTTGACGTTTTGATATAGCCTCCTGGCCTCTGCTAACCTCAATTTTTTGCTCTGTTTAACTTTTCGGCGATATAAGTGAGTGCGTAGTGAAAAACGGAAACGACGACGCGATGCAGCAGTGATATATGTAGTTTTAAAATCAGAACAGAAGTGCTACTATGGTGCCTCTATGTGTTTACAAGCAACCTCTCCTCACCACGATCCCGCTCGCGGATCAGCTGCTCGCGATTAGTGCTTTGTAAGACGGTGCAAAAAGTATTCAAAAGTGATGCACCCACAATGGCACTGACGATGCAATGTGTGAGTGTCAGTTCATCAAGGAGTGCTACAGTATAGAAAGACATGTAGCTCCAACAAGAAACTTGAATTTTTGTTTGGAGGTTATCTTTTGTTTTTGTGACTACTCCTGCTGCTGCTCCTGCTGATTCTACTGTTGTGCTGATGTATATTTATTGAGAATATAGTACATTTGACTGTATGTACAGTATAGTTCGTGCTAGAATGAGTGAGCGCGTTAACGAGTGTGTGAGGGAACGCACACATGCAAGTATCCCCTCTCGCGTATGAGTGTGAGTCACATGACTACTTGCGGTGTCGAGACTAAACGAGTCTCGCACATCGCTCTCTTGGGAACGAGCCGTCGCCGAATACACAAGGTGTGTGCGACGCATAGCTGTACATAGAAGACGAATAAATCCACNATTTCTTGTCAAATGCTGTCTAGGTAACGATTTAGCATGACACAGTTCCACAAAAGTATTGCTGTGTTCTTGTGTTCATTATTTTGAAAACAGGTATTTATTGTGTTATGTAGAGTGAAATCAGTGACTATGTGATTGTGTGATCTGTTTTTAGAGTTGAACCATTGTGTTGTAATTCTGATGTCTCCTACTGATAGCTATACGGCATTGGTATCAGAGGACAGAGACTTTAGTATTTATCGTTGCCAATATTACCATGTATTCATACCATCTAAGTAGTGCAGGCTGGGTTGTTGACTTCTGCCACTACATCAAGATGACCTTGGAGCTAGATTTACTCTGTCTGCAGTGGTGCTGATTGGCGACTCTGGGTACTTCAACATTATCTGCTCGTGCTGCTTGGTGTTTCTGGCTGATCTAACAATCTTCAAGCTATATTCGAACTTTCTGGATGTCCTTGAGACGTTGCTATTTGCTTGAACCACCTGAAATTGACCATGGACCCGTATTCTTGATAGTTCTGGTTGGTGTAGCTGGCTGCTTAAACCATGTCGAGATGATCTTGGAGCTGGATTGATGCTTGCTGGGAGTATTGATTGATATTCTTGGATACTTCAAACACTTTAATATGGCTCTGGAGATGGGTTTGTACTATTCTATGTTTAATTAATATTGAATCTTTAATAGGTTTTGATTTAAAATACTTTATACATGTTCTAAGTTTTCTAAATAGATATCTTTTATTGCTTACGGGTATCTTAACAGTGATTATTATCAATATACTGCTAAGTTTTTTATTTGTAAATATAAACTATGCGAAAAAAGTTTGTAACATATTTTCCTGTATGTCTAGGTGTACGAGTAATGCTGAATTTTTTGACATCATAGTCTACTACTGCATGCACAGGAGTAGGACTGAAGATATTGGTGTCGGCATCTGAGCCATCAAAATGTTGGAGTTGGAAGAAAGCTTCATCAAGACTCCGGAATACTGCTTACTACTATTAACGGATCAGTTTTTTTATCAGGTGAGATCAGTGAGTTGAATAATTGTTTGTTGATATGAGTTTTTAATATGATTTCTTTTGTTTTTTAGTGTTTAAATCATACTGCAACTGGAGATATCATGGTCTGCTGGATGAGGACCAGTAGGATCAAGGGCATTGGTCATATGCCTGATCATCGATAATAATGGAGCTTCGTTAGTGTGTAACTTTCAGGTACAATATTTTCTATATAATTTGAATGATTTCATGTAATTGATGTAATTTATATTTTTGCAGATGCCGTGCTTCTAAGATGCAGATCATAAATAGTTTTACTTTAAATATTATTTAGGTGCAGAGGTTTTTTGGTTTTAATTTTATTCTTTTTTTTTTAGTTACAAAATAAAACGAAACAATGCCAAGCAGTTGCAGCAAGAAATTAAACTTTGAAGAGCGTAGCGTAGCCAAGATTAACATAGCGCGTTTGATGTTTAAAAAATAGTTTCTAGAGTTGTTGTATGTCAAAAAGTGTTAAAAATAATGTTTGCCACGGTAAAAAGTTATATTTTGAAAATGTACACAACTTTTATATTTAACTTTTTTATGTAAAACGTATACCCGCAAAGTTTTTTGGCCTGTAAACTCGAGTAAATCATGAAAATGCTTATACATTTCATGATTTGATGATAATGGGAAAAAGTTGTATTTTTCAAAGATCTACAACTTTTCCACTCAACTTTTTTTTTGTAGAATACTTAGAATTCGAGTTAGAGCCATAAAACCGTTTTTAGCGATTTTTGTAGGTGACCGCATTCTGCGTATACATGCAGGATCAAGCCCAAAATAGAACTGTCAGCTTACTATTATAAGAGGGGTTCACACACAAATTTTTAGCCCGATTGACTAAAATCTCTCAGAGTTAATCGTGTAACACCAACATTTTTATTGGAAATACACGTAAAAATCCATAAAATCTAAACAAATTGTGCCCGCATTTCAAAACGATGTAGAGGATCGGGATAAAAAAAATAGTTTTTTGGCTTTTGCGAAAGGAGACTTCTCCTAAAATTTCAGCGCGATCGGTTGAAAATTGTGCGAGATATCGCATGGTATACATTTTCCGCACACGAAACTATAAGGCACTTCCGTGTCGCGGTCGTGCCTAAAAATGGTTGGTTGTGGTAACCAAGTGATACTTGGTTAAACAAAAATTGTTTATGAGAACTAAGTGCTTGGTTAATTTAACCATGCCGACTTTTTTACAATGGAAAAGTCAACTTTATAGGTTACTAACCAATTTACTTAATACATACAACAATTTTTTGTGTAAAATATTGTATCTTAGTATTAACCAAGATACGTTGGTTACTATGACTAAAATACTTCGAAGAACCGTGTTTTTATAGTGGGTCAACCAATATTTTTGCTGTAATTACCAAGATTTTAGTTAAAATCTCAGTTTCTGCGAGACTCTCTGACAGAATCTCTGCCTTTGGAAGGAGAAGTTTTTTCACAAATATTAATTGTATTCTAAAAGTCTAAAACTGTAAATATGTTAAAAATTGTAGCTATACTTGTAAAACGGATCCATAAAATAAATCTGCATAAATAAATAAATATTGTAATATTAATTAATAATAAATAAATAAGTAATAAATAAAAAAAAAGTAAAATAAATGAAAATTTTTTTATGGCATCGTTCTGAAAACAAACTGAACTATTTTTTTGTATTGTAAACCAATTGTTACGTCTTGTGACGTAGTGCTGCGATCGACTAAAAGCATAATTGCGATTTAATAAAAACGTATTGCCAAATATTCAGACCAGAACTGTCGTCTGCTCTTGGTAAGTTCGGAAGCTTGAGTATACCACTCTGCTTTATATACAGCTTACTAATAGTATTTTCACTTCTTGGAGTGGTTACTTACAGCGGAGAAGACCCCCCCAATTGTCTCTTATGCGCGAGCAAAAAATTCACAAACTTTTTGTGCTTTTTATGAGCCGGGAGGGAATTGTCCGCGAACTGTCGGCAACATAACCTCAAACTCAAGCCGCATCGATCAAGAGAACTGCAGAGATCTACTTTTCGTCACTGAGGGAATTACTGGGCAAAGGTGCTTCTAACAACGCTGCTGCTCAGGATTCTATGCAGCCCACGCCTTTTCTACTGCATACTGCATCTCTCCAAGGTCTGATATATATATCGCAAAATTTCGCGCAATTTTCGCAAGTCATCAGCGTGATCGAGAATCAATATTCTGCCATAAGAGTGCTACACCATCGCATCTCGGATTTTCTCCAGCAACGATTGGCTACACTTTTTTCGCCCACGCGCATGCGCAGTCTGGTAGCTCCTACTACGCGCGAAATTTAAATTGATTATCACATTGCAATACCATCGAAACTCGTATTCTTGTGTTTTTATATTTTCAAATGTATGTAATTCGAATGTCTAGATTTTTCTGATATTTCAGAAAAATTTTTCAGTATTAGAACTCTAGTCCTACCTGCAACCGTGGTTCGTGGCTCTTGCGAAAAATGTAAAAGAATAGCACCCGCGGGCGCTATAATGCGAAATTGTAAAAATTGTTCTGCAACATTTCACAATGTTTGCATGAACTGGAATTCTATTGACAAAAACAATTTCTTATGTGAACCATGTAATTTAAACAATAAGAGCAATATCTCTATAAAATTGCTACAAAAGACTGCTTCTAGGCAAGACGAGGACAAAAATAAAAATAAAACTAAAACTAAGGTTGCTGATAAAGATAACAGTAATACTGAAAATAAATATGAAAGTAAAAATAAGAATACTAGTGAAAAAGTAAAAGTAAAACATGTACAAAATGTAAATAATACTGTAAATAATAGCAACGAATATAGACTTCATATAGAAGAACGGTTCGTATAGCGGCGAGGGGACAGAAAGTGGTAGTTCAGTACCCTCCGCAATATGGCGGCAGCCATTAACTCTCATCGCGCTATCTCTCTCGCACCTACGCGCCAAACTTAAACGTGCTTTCAGCTAGTGTAAATCCACCTATCCCACGCGCCGCGAATTTTAATAAAATAATATTTGTTGATAAAATATGTCAGCAAATCGGGGGAAAGCGAGTGAGTGCGAAAAATACATTTATTAAAACCAAAATGCTGAAACCCAACTACCCCACGAGAAGCGATTTTAAATGAAAAAAGATCCTCTTCTAAAATAATACGTCGTCACATCCGAGGAAGACAAAAGAAGCGGCGATATTATCTAAAACTAACCCACCTATCCCATGCGCTGCAAAATGGAAGTGAACAAAAGCTAATGAGTTCTATATATATATATATATATATATATATATATATATATGTTAAACTAAATGGTGGATTAAGTGAGGGAAGGTTGGGTTAATAAATCAGAACACAAAACACAATTTATTGCGCGGGAAAAAAAGACAACTTGCCTCGGCGTAAAACCTCTCGCGGAGTAGAGAGGAAAGCCGGGACAAGCGCGTGATTTTATTCAAACAAAGAGAGAAATTATACAAAGGAAAGTGACTCTAGGATAGCACAAAAATTAGAGAGAGAGATACAATGAACGCAATTACAGCTAACGCAATCGCCGCGAGGTACCTTTACGCACGCTGGAGAGCTCTCATACCTTAATCGCAGAACTA
This sequence comes from Pteromalus puparum, assembly GCA_012977825.3. Classification (NCBI taxonomy): domain Eukaryota; kingdom Metazoa; phylum Arthropoda; class Insecta; order Hymenoptera; family Pteromalidae; genus Pteromalus; species Pteromalus puparum. Next base: position 58,499,284 of record CM053170.1, read on the forward strand.
GACGTGGACGGCGCGACGAAAGCCCTTGCCGCACGTGGGTGGGATTCACCTTCCTTGGTCGCAGGACGCCTCGACGTCTCGAGGGAACCTATCCTGGACCCCGGGCAGATCTTTTCAGCCCTGCCGCGTAGGTGATCGCCGGGTGAAGATCAGCACGTCGAGGAAACTCGCACGTGGCTGAACTCCCAACACACGAAGAAAAGCACTCACACAGCACGCCGGTCGCAAAATGCACACACACACTACGCGACGCACGCGGATACACAATAAGAGAGTCGATCGCCCTGAAAAGGACGTTCGCAACGACTCTATTCGCACGCAAAAGACAAAAGGATGATCGGAAGTCGGGTTAAAGAACACGTGGTGTCGACTGATAACTCGAGAGGAGCTGTCAGAACTGACCCTGAATAACCCGAACAGGAAGAATGCTTTTAAATAAATAAAACACGTCAGTTAATTGTAGGAAGTCGTTATAGGTAGATTTATAGCTGTAGTATTAGAAAATATTTCTGGATTCGCTCGAATTTCTTTATACACTATACCTCCAATACGTTTGTGAATTTTGGAACGTGTATTTAAAATACATTCTCTTTAAAATACTTTGGCATAAGGGGTTTGGGTATTTTAGTTTTAGATTATTATCTACGTTTTGCTCCCCTTTCTCCAACGAGCCGACGTATTATTCAGGAAGATGGTTTTATTTAAAATCGTTGCTCGTAGGGTAGTTGCGTGTTTTGATACAATAGTGTTTTGATTTTAAATTTATTCCTCACATTCACTCGCCCTCCCCCAATGTGCCGATATATTAAAAATATATATATTCTGTTGAAAACTCGCTGCGCGTGGGATATGTGGGTTTAAGGATTTACGTTTTATTTTAATTACTTTTAAGTATGTTTGTTTTAAGGAAAGCGCTTCCTTATACGAACATGTATATCTATATATATTAGGGAACCCACGCGTGGCGCCGCCAAGCGGTTGGGTGACAGAACTAACTGCCTGTTACCCAAGCTTTCGTCCCTCCATTTTAACCCAGAACCGTTCTTCTATATGAAGTCTATATTCGTTGATAATAGTAATACTGATGATGTTGATACTCATAATAATACTGGAGAAAATAAGACTGAGATCTCGAATACTGATATTACGAGCATTAATGTACAGTTAATTGTAAGAAAACGGGTGTGAAGGGCTTGAGGGTTGGTTTTCTTAATGCCTGTTCATTGAAGAGTCATATTGACAATTTCAGGCAGTATTTATTGGACAATACTTATGATCTTTTTGGCGTGGCGGAGACTCATTTGGGTCCAATGGTCGACAGATCTCTAGTTAATATTAAGGGCTATTCTTTGTCTACTCAGGATAGGAATGTGCGCGGAGGTGGTGTGGCCCTATACATTAAAGATAGTTTGACGTTTACGGAGTTGGCTCACTCCGATACCACGTCTCCCACTAAGCCGCTGGAAACTGAATATTTAATGGGCTACGTCCGGGGTGACAAGCTGGATAACACTTTTGTCTGCGTCATGTATAGACCTCCAGCGGTAGCATTTTCCCCATCTTTTGTAAATGATCTTAAAAATCTTAGTGCTGACTACAGCAGTAAAATCATAATGGGGGATTTCAATGCAAATTTACTGTCTATTAGAGATGCCAACTTTCTCTTTGACCTGGCAGGAGAATTGGCTTTGCGAGTTGTCGACCATGGTCCCACGAACTTTACTGCGCAGCCTGGTACTCAGATTGATGCAATCTTGACTGACATTAATGACACTATACTGACTTTTGATAATCGAGCTGCTCCTTATCATAATCAGCATAACTTAATCGAGGTCACACTTGATTTATTCTCTCCGTCACTGCATTGTGAATCTTTTACTTACAGGGCTTTCAATAAAGTTACTGCTACGGAGCTTAACGCTGTGCTTGCTGAGTGTGACTGGAGTCCGTTCGATTCATCGTCTACGGAACTAGACGTACTGTTACGCGACTTAACGGACAATGTTACTGAAGCGATTAACATCTTAGCTTCAGAAAAGGCGGTTCATCCTAGGAAACGCCAACCTCCTTGGATTACCTCTAACATCGACTTACTAAGAAGAAAACAGGACGCCGCGATGAGACACCGCAAGGGGACTGGGGACCCTTTCTTTTTGGAGGAATTCTTAAGTTTGCGCAAAGAAGTGTCAGAGGCTACTGCGTATGAGCGCACAAACTATATACATGGAAAACTGGCAGATGCACTAGATAATAATAGTAATTTTTGGAAGGAATTGCGTAATCTGGGACTTCTTCCGAAGTCGGCTAGTGGCCTCCATGGTNTTTGGATGGCCTTAATTGTCACTTTGCTGGTGTGTCTTGCGCTTCCTCTGAGAATGTGAGAGATGCCATAAATGTTATCGAGCCAATGCCTGTTGAGGGTATCACTCTAAGTCCTGTGTCCTTATTTGATGTTATTCTGGCAATATCTCACTTTTCTTCACAGGCCAGGGGAGAGGATGGTATACCGCAGAGTGTCATCGCAAAGGCTCTTCCTACTATTGGTCCGTTTCTGGTGAAAATTTTTAATCTTTCGTTTGCAAATAGTACTTTTCCGGAGGCTTGGAAGAGGGCTCAATTGGTTCCTTTAAAGAAAAAGCCAGCGTGTAATGGAATCCTCAATTCCATTACGCACACAAAAATTATAGAATAAAAAAACCAAGTAATTACACGCGTACAACACCAAAAATACACATCCATACTTATGACACGCCGCCATCGGAGCAACCACCCGCTGAGAAAGGAGGTCGCACCCAACCAAAATAGACCGAAAAGAAGCAGCCAGTACACATCTAAGCCGACTTCCGTAAAAATGGCAGATAGAGACCAGAACACGGAACAAACAAGCCAAAGAACAAACCTCATAAATAACACGTATCCCTGCAACGTTGTCATACGGAAATTAGAATACGCCGGAAATTAAAGAATTCGGGCGGACGATATTAGATTATCTACGACTATGCCAATACAAAGAATTCTGGGAAGTCACACATGTGCGCTCTTCAAAGAGAACGCAGACGACAGAAAGCAGCGGGAGAGCTAAACTATGAGCTCGATTCTCCAAACTAGAAGCAATAAAATGCAGTATTTATGAATTAACCTGTCATAATTCCATTAGAGCAAGAGGCGCGAGAAAAATGTCACATCAGCCTCTCCAAATAAGGGAATGAGGAAAAATGCTAGAAGCCAGTATATAAAGCCCTGGAGAAAGGGTTGTGGAGTCCAGTCGGTATCCGAACGTCAATCGAGACCGAATCGCTGCCAGTCGCCAGACCAACGACAAGTACTAGTCATCAGTGTACAAGTAAAGTTCACACATTCGTAAGGATATCGAGGGACTTAGCCCAAGGCGACAGTCCATAGCGAACAGCAAGTACACGCGTTCGCGCTCGTCAAGGCGCATCATCCTCTCGCCTCTGGAAAGAAAGCAGACGCATCGAGGCGCCCATCTGTCCACACCTGCTTGCCATTGCGGAGAGAAGCTGAGAACCGCCGGCCCACCAACAGCCTGACCGTACTGAACCACCGACGCAAGGACCAGGCGCCAAGGATCCACAGCTGCAACCTCCTGCTGGCGCGCATCTTCCGACACACACACACCCACACACTCATACATTTATCCCATAATAAGGTACTTTTCTCTATTTTAATTCCATAAATATAGAAGTGTGGTAGAAATTCTAACCCCGTGTGAATAAGTGATTTCGTTATCCGGCTCCCTTTCCCGGAAGGCAGTGACCGCGTCTGCGGTAGCCAAAAGGGATTTCCTTCATTTTCAATCCGAATAAAATAATACTAATTAAGATAGGAACTCGTATAGAGTAAGTATATTGGTGGGTTGCGCTCATTCGGACGTAACAAGCGCCCTCCTCTCCATCAGACTTTCGACCCATTGCGCTCTTGAGCTTTCTATCCAAGGTTCTGGAAAAGTTGGTGCACAACCAAATCATGGAGGCTGTTATCCAGAGCGGGGTCCTCGATCCATTACAGACTGAATTTCGTAAACACCATATACCGAATAGTACGACCACTGCACTGCTTAAGTTGATGGAGGACATACGAACTGGCTTTGACAAAAAACTCGTGACCATTGCCTTGCTGTTTGACTTCAGTAAGGCATTTGACACTATTTCACCGACGCTACTGCTATGTGAGCTGGGCAGCATGGGATTTTCGCGTTCGTTGCTCTGTTGGATTCACTCGTATATTTGGGAAAGAGAACAGCAAGTCACAGCAAAGAGTGATACCTCTGAGTGGGTTACCTCTAATCTTGGTGTTCCACAGGGTTCCGTGCTTGGTCCCCTGCTGTTCAGTCTGTACATCAATGACATACAGGACCTGTTTAACGGACGCGACGTGAGACACATTTTATACACAGACGACCTACAGATTTACATCCAGGTACCGCTTAATTCAATTGTGGAGGGCATCTCCGGACTCTCCGCGGTTGCCAAAGATGTTTCCGATTGGGCGGGGCGGTCTGGCCTCCGGCTCAACCCCGATAAGACTCAGGCAATCTACTTTGCCACACAATACATTGTCAAACTAATTGAAAGAATGGGGCTTGCTGGGGTTGGGCTGGGACAGGGTGTCACTGACCCTTTCTCGGAGACGGTGGTCAGCCTTGGTGTTGTGTTCGATCGAATACTTTCTTGGAAGCAACATCTGGATCACGTCACTAAGAAAGTTCATAAAGTCTTATATACGTTGCGTTTCCTTCGGTCGTACACTACGGAGGTGCTCAGACAGCGCCTCGTTAAGGCACTTGTCATTCCACTCTTGGATTACTGTGACATCGTACTTACAAACGCTACAAACGAACAGAGGACTAGACTACAAAGATTGCAGAATATGTGTATCAGGTACATATTTGGATTGAGAAGGGGTGGCGCACGGACACCAGACGGTCATACTTTATGGCCGTCTTACTTTACAAAGTTTTAAATTTCCGTGCTCCGTCTTATTTGTTTGAAATGTTTGAAAAGCGCCAGCCCGATCGTCCGGCTAGATCAGTTACCGGGGACCTTAAGGTTCCACTAACATACCTCAGGTCCTTCAAGGTACAAGGTGTGCGACTGTGGAATTCGCTTCCATGCGGAATTAAGTATAACCCATCCCTAGCAACATTTAAGAGCGCTCTTAAAATATACTTATTGAATACCGACTGATAGTACTAGTCATTGTCTATCTTTTTTATTTTGACAAGCTGTGATATATTTATCGTGATATTTGAATGTGCGATTCAATATAATTGTAAACTGAAATGAGCGATCGTGTGCGTATGTATGCATTGTAAATTATTGATGAAAGGAATGAGATAAATTATTTATTCACTGTGATATCTAATTCGACTGAGCGGCTCTATGCTACATGATGTAATTTATACAATGTATTTTTCTTTTTTTTGGATCCTTGACCAAAATAAATCTATTATTATTATTATTATTATTATTATTATTATAATTATTATTATATNTTTTTTTATTTTTGGATCCTTGACCAAAATAAATCTATTATTATTATTATTATTATTATTATTATTATAATTATTATTATATTGCTGCGTCCGAATATTAAGTACAGCAGGGGATTCAACGAGCATACGTACTTTTGTCAGTCAGAATTCAGACCTGCACTCTGCTACGACGCTCCAGGCTGCCGACAGAAATCGCAGTAGCTTAAGTCTTACTCGGTCTTGTAAGCATCGGTAAAATTTTAATAAATACACTAAAACTGAATTCGCAACGAGAGTGCATTATTTTAACTTCCTGGTACACGATTGACGAATCCCGATTCTCTTCGCACACGACTGGTGGACTGTCCTGAGCAACCCCAGCCGCTGGAGTAGAGCAGAGGTAATCCCGTGAACAACCCACAAAGTAAGTACAATAATTCCGATAATTATAGGGCCTAGTTGAGACTTAACACAATATATTGGTTGAGATAATCAATGATAATATCAGTGTTTGTTGCCTCGCGACTACACAAAATTCAACCATACAAATGGTTATGGTTACCAATTTTTCTTAACTAAGTCCACTTGGTAAAAGATACTAAAAATATAGTTGGTTCGTATTTTTCCAGGTATTGTAGTTATCTCAACCAAGTACTTGGTTATCACAACTAACCATTTTTTTCCGTGTACCTATTACCTACCCAGAAAATACTAATACACAGATGTGCTCGCATGCATACTTACATAATCATACGCTGAGAAAATAATATCTATTAAAAAACTTCAGGCAAAATTAGAGAAACAAAATAGTGGTTGCATGGAAATGCGTGGAATGTATATAATTAACTGATTACTAATAAATAATTATAACTATTTGATTTACATTACTTTGTTTTTATATAACAAATTAACCTAAAATTTTAAAATAAATCCCTGGTAGAATCGATAAGTCAATTAAGGTACTACCGTCGCTACGTCCATAGTCAAAATGAGCACACTTTTTATTTCTTGTTTATTTGCGATATTGACTTTATTAAAGAAGCTGCATAAATAAACACACACCAACTAATATATCATTATGCATTGGCATTAAATGATTCTATTCGTTCTAATTATTAATAAAAACTTCCATACAGAAGCTGATTTGACTTACTTTATGAGGTTAAGTGTTACTTTTTTGCTTTCAATCAATTCATTCTAACACTGATCTACCTAATCGTAGTTTTTGAAAATGATAAACATTCTTTATATATTTATGTTTGATTACAAAAATTCTTAGCAAAATCTGAACGGTAGTTTTTATCAAATTTAAGAATAACTGTCACTGGAATTGCGATCCCCATGAGACTACGTGTATGACCACGTATCCTGGCTTTACAAAAATTTTTTTAGTCATATTTGGACTAATATAAATCGATATATCAAATTTCATTGAAATCTCAACGGTATTTTAGTTAACGACGATACTACCTTAATGGCCAGTTTTCGGCATGTGAATCTAAGAACTGGGTTGTTTTAATTGCACATTTCGTAGGCAGAATGAAACGTTTTTTAAATGATAGACAGTTTTGGATTCGATCTGCTTACCTTGTTTCTAAGTACAAACTGCCCATCATAGTTGGTCGAGTAACACAGCTGAGTTACACGTGGCTTATCGCGGTTTGAGGTTTGAATTGGAAAGTCGTGGCTAGTAGGTTTGGATTGGAGTATTTTATTTTAAGGAAAGTATAGAATAATTATTTGCATCGGAAAAAAACAACCAGTTTTTGCCTTTACGACCATTTTATGTTTTTCTACCAGGGATTATATTTATAAAAAAGTTATATTTTACCATATTTGTGCGTATTATTTTCATTTTTTGATAATGTACACTATTTATACTTAAACATCGACATAAACAATTTTCGTGCAAATATACATATGTATAAAAAGAATTTCTAATTTCGATAAGGTTTGAATATGTACTGAAATTTTTAAAGAATTTATAGTGTGAAAGATGTGTAAGTCTCTGTCTGTGTGTGTGCGTGCGTGCGTGTGTGCGTGTGTGTGTGTGTGTGTTTATTTGTGTAATTTTATATAAGTACTAAATTCAATGTATACCTAATAAATATTAACAATAAATACAAAACTTTTAGAAATTATAAAATATCAATATATACTTCAAAGTACAATATTTAATAATAAGTGCATACATAAACTCTCATTCTCAAAGAAATAATAATATAAATGTAGTTTATATCTTGCAAATTGCGAATTTTGTGCAGTGATTTTGACATCCAGTCTGAAACCTTAAGCTGCTTCACGTGCAATTACTATAGTACATGCTTCGTTTTTTTCTTTGCGAAGTTGTTTATCCAGTCCTGAAAATAATTTTTAATTCAACTTTAATAAAATGAATAAACGTAAAAAATAATAAGTGATTTAATCATCATAACTAATAAATTGATAATAAGAGAAGAGTTTATAACGAGTGTTTTAAAAATCATGATATTGATTTACAGAAGTATTTAACGAACGGAAAACATCCATAATCCTACCTAAAATTTTTGATCGCTCCATCTTGAAGGAGTTCTATTTGTTGTCTGATTGGTCGGTTATAAATAAGGGCGCGGTTGCGGTTTGATTTTGAATTCGAAGTTGCATTTTAAATTTTACAAGAATGATAAGTAAAGCAAAAAAAAAATAAATAAGATATTAGGATGGTATTCTTATTATATTCAAACAGCTACGGATATTTAGAATTTTACAACTTTAGGCAGTGCACGACATAACCTATGAAAATTGAAGGTATGAATTTAGAACCTCAAAGAAAATACTTTCTGAATAAAAGAAAATTTCACTTTTATACCAAAAAGGATAAGTCTGCACCTGACTCGTATGAATGAGTCGTTCATGTATGCACACGTATCCAAAAGTATACTTAACCTTAAAAATGTATACGTGCGGATCGCTAGAACGATATCAATACCAAAACAAAGCAGTTTTAGACAGGCATTTTGCAATTCCTTTCTTCACACCGTCTAAAATCTCCGTGTTTGGCGTCTCTGAAAATTGGTGGCGCATGAACACTTTTCCATTTCCCAGATAACAATATGCGTTTCGAGTCTAGATATAGCGGTGTGCTAAGCTGCCTTGTTTGCGGCCTACTGCTTTTTATTTGGTCGCTCATGCTATAACTGCGCGAAGCGCATACGAGTCACTAGTATACTTAAACGTAATTTATGAAAAAGTTTTACAAAACGCAGTACATTTTCGCTTCTTATTGGTAGATTTCAACATTGCTAAAAAATAGCATAGGTCAAACGTATTTAAAGAGTAGATTTTAACGTTACTGTATAAAATAGATATCATTTCAATTAAAAATTTAACTACAAGGATATTAATTCTTTATCAATTTATTGTTAATTTTCTTGAATAAAACTTATAGTTTTAATTGCGTGTCACATTCTAGTAAGGTAATTCTATGAATACTATACAAGGCAATACTATATTTAGTCAATATTAGTACACACACATAGGTGCAAATCCACGGCGAAGTGGAAACTTCTCTGGGTCTAGATAAGACAATTTGAAATTTGAAGGCACGCGTACCAGACCATCTTTTTTGGGTTCCTTAGGCCATTTAGAACAAGAAAAATCTTGCGCTCCCGAGATTTCGAAATACTTCTTTTTTTGCCGAGCAGTTATTCTCTTATGAGAAATTAACATGGGCAAGATTAAAGGAAACTAGCCATTGCTCAACTGTAAATACTCAATCTCTGAAGTTCTATCTAAAAATGTATATTGATACTATCAAAGTATAAAAAGAAAGCTTTAATTTGAGCCCCAGTGGGTTACAAATGGTTGCCTAGATCAAAAGTTGTCTAGGCTTAAAAACAAATCATGAAAACTTCGATTTTGTACAAAAATCAGTGATTTTTCCCATTTTTAAAATCCTTATAACTTTTGATCCGAGCGATCAATTTTTAACCATCCAGCCCTCAAATTAAAGCTCTTTTCTTAAACTTTTGTTTTCAAAATGTTAGATTAACATTTTACTGGTTTCATCAGCTATGTATATAATATATATAACAATGAAAAAAGTCAAAAATCCGTCATAGCTGATAGGCGTATATTTATTGAAACGCTAGGAGAAGCCTAGGTTTCTTTTCGACCGTGCAACCGAACAGGCTTCAATTCATACGTGGTGGCGAGCCGCCGCGGCTCAGGGCGCCAGGCATCGAAATGCCAGGGACCTAAGATCCCCTTTCCTTGAGAGGCCACCACGTGTCAAAGACTGTCGATGCGAGAAATTTAAGCTCGGCTAGCTTATCGTTGGGAAAGGTCGGGAGTCAGGGTCGTGGGATAATAACGCTTGGCTTGGCTGTTGCTGACTTTGCTTTTACGTACTCATTTATTTTCTCAAATCTCTGAACTTTATTACACTACGGCATCCTGCCGATAATCACTCTGTCTCTCACATGGCCCGCTGGCCGAGACTTCACACATCACACTCCGCGGCTCGCATACCGCTCGCTTGTTCACGGCCCACGACAAGGTCGCCGCGATTTCCCCATCCGAGTGCGCGAAACGGCCCCACGTAAAATTCGCCGACGGATCCGCCCGTGCCCATCGCGCAATCGACGCCGTGCTCGCGCTCGTCAGCGCGAACACCGCCGACTTGCCGATGCGGCCGAAACACTCGCCTCGCCTCTCCGAAACGTCCGCCGGCCAGGACGATCGGCGCGTCCGTCACGACGTGCTCTCACGGGCTTGCGACTCCCCGGCCGAATCTTCAACACGTTATTACCGCCCGCGCGCCAACTCTTTTCCTAGCCGCTTGCCGGCAACCTTGCCGCGACCGTGACGCGCGCACACACACACTACACAGGGACTCGCTGTCCCGACACACGTCTAACTACTAACCTACTCCATCCCAATGCATCCGCGCATTATCGACTCATAATAATTATCTAAACTATCGGATATCAGACAGCCATCTCGCATGAGGCTGTCTGCGCAAACCTTATGGTCTAGCGAGAGCGGAAGCGAGAGCGATTAATCTATAACAGGACGGGAGCGATAGCTGAGGACTATACGATAGCTTGGGAACAAGGAGTTAAGTACGATACTAAATTAACAAGGGATTCGATAGCTGAGTGACGGAAATGGATACGATAGCTGGATTAAACGATAGTTGACTAGGAAACGTTAGCTGGGCGCACGAGAACGATAGCTGGACCGGGATTTACGATAGCTGATTGTTGTACGCGAGCAACAATCACGAGAGCGAAATATTCGAGAGCGATAAGACACGACAGCGGCACCAGACGCGAATCTTGGCACGTGGTCGCGGGACGGCGCCATGTTCCTTTGTCGCAACCTGCGAGACTGCGCCGCGATAAGCACGTGTTCGCGACGATCTTATGCACTCGCGCACTTTACGATTCGCGAATATTGAAACGACCGCACTGACACCACTTACTTTTTTTATTGCGGAACGTCGACTCCAATCCACTCCTTGGGCTGCGGAGTTTGCCGCCAACGGGAAGAACGGTGTCAGGCGGAGCGAAGAGAGAGCAACCTAGCTCGGCCGAGGCTGATAAGCGAAAGGGACGAGAATCTCCCCACCGGTCGGCACACGAGGCCCGCGAGTCAGCGCCGCGCGCGTTCGCTGCGTGTACTCTCTCCTCCCGCATTCGCTCGCATGGACGCTCCGCCGCGGGGGCCGGGCGCTCTCCTACCGACGCGGCGTCTCTCGCGCGCTTTGTAACGTGCAGTCGGACTGCCACGTTACAATATATATATATATATATATATATATTCATCCGGATCATTCATAAAAATATCACAGTTGTAGGTTATGTTGGTAAAAAAGAATGTTACGTCCTTTGTCACAGCTATGATTAGTCCTTCAAATCATTTCTAAGGGTTTTTTACTACTATGTGTCCCATGAAAACAAAAAACAAAGGCCTCTGCCATTCTGGCTCTTGTACAGGTACTTTTGCACAATGAAAAGATATCTTTTCACCACACAACTACAACTAGTACAAAACTAGTCGGCGTCCTTAGTTATTAGTCGGCGGATTTAAATTGCAGATAAGTCAGTTATAGCATGTATATATAGGGCTATAAGGAAATTTATATTGCAAAACTGAGGCAATTTTACAAAAAATCATTCAGTGTGTTTTTAGTGGAAGATCCCGAATAAAAATGATTTATACATACTTTTGTATGCTCTTATAGAATCATATATTGCCGATATATTATCATACATATTGATATATGACGTTTGTCCCCTGGTAGAAAATAACCCAACCAAAATGGCTTGTCAACTAATTGTTCGGCAATTTTTTTTGCCAACGGTTACGAAAAGTATTAACCAACGGTTACCCAACGGTTGAGAAAACATTCTAAATAAAAAGTTAGCCAACGGTTTACCAACGGTTGGAAAAAATACACTGCAATAGATATTTTAAATATGAAAAATGTTAATTGCTTTTAGATTTTTAATTTACGTATACACGTAATCATGGATAATAAAAAAGTATATTATATATTCGACTTCCAAAAATATCTGATTCGCAAGGTTTCAGAAATATCTTATTTCAAATTTGAAATCAGTGCTTTTGCCTTTGAATCGTAGCTTGGAAAATTACTAGTCTTTTGAGATCTTCAAAGCACTTCATTTCTCAATACGCGAAGAGATTGAACAAGAGCAGTATTCAGTAAAGATATCAAGATTCCGAAAGAAATAGAAATTTTGATTGAAAGAAAGAAGAAAATTGTTAAAATCAATTACAAAGGAACGATTCTTTTGAATCACCTTATCCTCTTTTGAATTGATTTTATAATCATCATCTTTAATTAACCTCAAAATTAATTTTCCAAAAAATAATTTTCTAGCACTAATTTAATAACAATTTAGTTTTTTTACAAATTTGTTTTTTACAAACCGTTGATTAACATTTCTACCAGGGTCTCTATATAATTTTAAATAATCATATATAGTTATATATGGCCATATCTAACTATGTATCATTGTATATAGTATTTTATATAGTCATGTATGATCATGTATGATGATAAACAGGTACAGAAATGGTCGAATTTCTGATTAAAATGTAGTATTTTATATAATTGTACACACACCGTTAAATGAAACTTTGAATTCTGGAAATTCCCGCCGGCTCTGGCCGCTTGTTAACTGGGGCCGACGCGCATGCGCTCTATATTAAAACGTGGCCACGCTCGTACAGCGCATGCGCGTCGACTCTGGATATCCCCAATTAACCTGTGACCGGCACTGGCGGGAATTTCCAGAATTCAAAGTTTCATTTAACGGTGTGTGTACATTGATCTATATTATTATATGTGATTTTATTTTGTCATATATAAATATATATTCTTATTTACAATCATATATAAATGCTTGTTTTCCGCAAAATCGTGTAAACTTATTTATGATTATATATGACTATAAATTAGTATGCATCTCTAAAAAAAATTAACTTCAAAAAAGGTAAAAGGTTATAGGCGAGTTTGATATATTCCGCAACGAAATAACAGATAAAAAAGAACTGAGATCATTCAAACAAAGTCAAGTTTATTATATTTAATCATAATGAAGCAACAAAATTATTTTTGGTCAATAAAGGGCTTACTTATACAGAGCAGGCGCGTACCGGGAAATCTTAAAAGAAGCTGACGGGTACAATCTAGACTTAGTAACTATACAAGAAACTCGGTGGCAAGATAGCGGTATGTTAGGAAACGACAACTTCACCTTTATGTATGGGGGCGCGAGCGGACATTCCCTAGGTACCGGATTTCTGATTAACAAAAGAATTATACACGCGGTTAAAAGTTTCAAATTCGTAAACGACAGACTCTCGTAAATCATCATCGAAGGAGCGTGGTACAATTACGTGGTTATTAACGTGCATTGTCCTACGGAGGACAAAGAGGAAGAAGTGAAGGATCTTTATTACGAAGCCTTGGAGCAATTAATCGACCAATTCGCCGTCTTACGACACCAAAATAGTAGTGGGGGATTGCGGCTCGGATCATTTTCTAGTAGTGGCCAAAATAAGAGCCAAATTAGTAGCTGGGCAAAATAGTAAACGGGCGAACAAAGTAGAAACGTTCGATATTGAAAAGCTACGGAACGGGATAGAACAAGTATCAAGTAGAAATAAGAAATCGGTTTCAGGTACTCGAAGAAACGGATGCACCGACGGAGGTAGATGACGACCCGAACAGTCATTGGGGGGATATCGAAAAAGCGATAAAGAGGCCGCGAATAAAGTGCTAGGTAGAAAGAAAAAGCCAAAGAGCAAACCATGGTTTGACGAAAAGTACGAACTCTGGTTTGAAAGGCGCAAAAAGGCCAAATTAGACAGCGTACACAGCGAAGGCGATAGGGCCGTAGAAGAGTACCACGAAATAAGAAGGCAAGTGGGGGCGATTTACAGGAACAAAAACCGCGAGTATCAAACGAATCAGATTAGAAAAATAGAAACTAATAGTAAGGAAAATAACCCGCGCGAGATGTACAAAGGAATTAACGCTATTAGGAAGGGTTTCCAGAGTAGATCACAATTAATGAAAGATGAGGGCGGGAATCTCGTCACAAGCGAAGGAGAACTACTAACGCTGTGGAAGGGCTATTTTGATAAGCTGCTAAACATGAAAATGTATGAAATAATGTACATGAAAACTGCGAGGAAACGGGAGACGAAATCCACACTGCTGAACTCCATATGGAAGAACCGACCTATAAAGAAGTAGAAGCTGCGATCAAAAAACTAAACAATAAGGCCGCGGGAAACGATTATATACCAGCTGAACTACTTAAATATGGGGGCACTGCGCTGACATCGAAAATTTTTAGTACGCTCTATTTGGAAAAATGAAACAATGCCGGAAAACTGGAAAGAATCCATCATCATACCGATTTTTAAAAAGGGAGATAAGACAGACTGCAATAACTATCGGGGAATCACACTTTTAGCTACCTGCTACAAAGCTCTGTCAAACGTAATACAGGCTAGACTCACACCCTTCGCGGAAGATATAATAGGAGATTATCAGTGTGGATTCCGGCGTAACAGGTCGACGTGCGATCAAATGTTTACTATAAGACAGTTGTTAGAGAAAAAATGGGAACATTGCGAAACAATACACCAACTATTTATAGACTTTAAAAAAGCGTATGACTCTATCAAACGAAGCAAAATGTATCAAATCCTGGTGCTCCTCGGAGTACCAAAAAAACTCGTGAAATTAATTCAAATATGTCTGAANTTCATGATACACGACGGTTTGAAACAAGGTGACGGGCTCTCCACGGTACTTTTTAACTTAACGCTAGAGTATGTTGTTAGACAAATGCAGACTAGCGGGTTGGGCGCAACACTTAACGGAAAAACGCAGATTCTAGGATATGCAGATGATTTGGACATAGTGGGGGATAATGGCGAAACGGTAGCGAGAAACGCGGAAATACTCATAAATGCGGCCGAGGAAACGGGGTTAGAGGTGAGCGAATCGAAAACGAAATATATGATTATGGATAAACTGGGCATTTGCGAAGGAGAGGGGGATCTTAGAGTCGGAAATTTTACTTTCGAAAAGGTTAGCGAATTCAGATATTTAGGCACAACTATAAATGATCGAAACGAAATCAAAGCCGAGATTAATAAGAGACTACATTCGGGTAATGCCTGCTTCTACGCCGTGAACAAACTACTAAAATCAAAACTGCTGTCTAAAAATGTAAAAATTAGGATATATAGGACTATAATAATGCCGGTAATCTTGTACGGATGCGAAACTTGGGCGCTCACTAAAGCAGAGGAAAACCGTTTTAGGGTGTTCGAAAATAAAGTTCTGCGAAAAATATACGGGCCAAAGAAAGATGAGGAAACCGGGGAGTGGAGGAACTGCACAACGACGAGCTACATAACTTATACGCGTCACCGAATATAAACAGAATAATTAAATCGCGAAGACTAAGATGGGCAGGGCACGTTGCAAGAATGGGAAATGATCGCACGGCAGCGTGTATAATAAAAGGAAAGCCAAATACGTCGCGACCTCTAGGTAGACCTAGACGCAGGTGGGAGGACAATGTAAAAGCGGACTTAACTGAAATCGGGCGGGACGGCGCGAAATGGATAGGGTTAGCACAAAATAGGGATACGTGGAAGGCTTGCGTAGATGAGGCGATGAACTTTCAAGTTCGAAATGCCACAAAAAAAAAAAAAAAAAACTTTTTTGAAATTCCAAACTTCGGAATATAATTTTTTTTTCATTTTTCCAGCTAGTTGTCGTTTTATGGCCGTTTTTGAACTCTCTAAAACTATATTTTACGCGTTTTGTATCTTCTTATTGATACAGAAAATTTAGCCATAATGCATTTAAAAGAGAATAAAATTACCTTCCTTAGTAGAATAGGTCATCGCTAGGTAGACAGGGGGGCGTGGCCTACTGGCGCCAGTGATGTCACAGTTGCAGGTGTGGGGGTCCTATGATGGGGGTAACGAAGGGTCGCGGTGACTTTGGGACTAGCGCGTGTCGAGATCTTATCTTTAATAGGTAATAAATATCGGGTCAGGCACGTGGCATTTTTAAGAGTGTATAACAGTGTTCGTTTAGTGATGTATTGTTAACACTGTCGGCATCTTTTTAGAAGTTGGCGTGTAAGACTATAAAAATGAATCAGTCGGAATTCACAGTAGTACTCCCTAGTAATAGTAGTATGAAATGTTTTCCAGACAACACGACCACTAGTTTTTCAGTAAGATTACCTCGCGCAATTGATTTACATGAAAAGTGGCAAGTTGGACTGTCAGAAATTCATATACCTTGCACTACGCTTCATTTACGTTATAGAGATACATTAATATCACCTATAGAAGGGAAGGATAATTTTAATTTCCAGCATGGTGTATATCGATCCGTACAAAGTTTGATTGATGCAATAAATGAAGGTTTTAAGGAATATCACGACGGTCAAACGGCTAAGGAATTGATTTACGATGAAAAAGGAGGTTACGTCACTTTAAGAGAGTATCCGGAACTTATAAAAAAGAATAGTAGACTTACAAAGGTAGTAAAACGTATTCTTGGTTTTGAAAATGGCACCTTTAGAATAACATTGGAGTCACAAATTATACCTTATAGAGAATATGTAGCTAGCCAGCCTGCTACTCTCGCTCACGCTATACCCGATCAACTTTTTATTTATTCAAACATTTGTGAGCCGTGTATTATAGGAGACGCACATGCGCCTCTGTTAAGAATTGTAAATGTTGAAGCAAAGGATTATAAATATGGTAGTACCATTGTTAAACGATATTCGCCTGTTAATTATATACCACTTTTGAACAGTCGTTTTCAAACTATAGATATCGATATAAGAGATCAATTTGGAAGTTCAATATTATTCGAGTTTGGAACGTTGACTGTTACACTTCATTTTAGAAGAGACTTTTAAATAGTTAATAAATATCGGGCCAGGCACAAGGCATTTTTAAGAATGTATACCAGTGTTCGTTTAGTGATATTGTTAACACTGTCGGTATCTTTATAGAAGTTGGAGTGTAGTGTTAAATGAATACAGATCCGAATTTCGAGCGTTAAAATGGATACTCGCTTCATGCACCCCTGGACTATGATTTGTGCTGGTCCTACATCAGCAGGCAAAACAGTCTTTGTGCAACGGTTTTTGAAGCATCTCGATGTTCTTGCAAATGTGAAATTTGAAAGAATATTATTTTATTATGGTGAATGGCAGGATAGTTATAGAGTGGAAAATGTTGAGATTGAATTTCGCGAAGGTTTACCTCGTAATGAGGATTATTCAAACGATCCGGAAGTTCGAAAATTAATATTAATTGACGATTTGATGCGTGAGTCTGCAAATAATGCAACAATTATTGATTTATTCAGCAAGGGAAGTCACCACCGTAACGCTTCGGTGATTTATATTTGTCAAAATATATTTCATAAAGGTCAACGCGATATATCTCTAAATGCAAATTATTTGGTTTTATTTAAAAATCCTCGAGATCGTGCTCAGATTCAGCATCTAGCCCGCCAGTTATACCCAGAGGATTCAAGATTTTTGTAAGAGGCTTATTATGATAGTACGATAAAACGGTACTCTTATTTAGTAATTGATCTTAAGCAAAGTACACCAGAGGAGTTACGTTTTCGAAGTTGTATATTTCCGGATGATGAGTATCAGTATGTAGACATTCCAAAGTATTCATCGAGTAGCTACATAAAACTAAGCAGCGTATAGAGTGTGCAGAAAGAAATTTGTGTCAGTTGTGAGAAAGCCATGGCAGAAGGTGCATCGAAAAAGGCTCGGCGTGGGAGTAAGAAAAAGTTGCCGTTCAAAGAGAAATATATTGTGCTATTACAAGCTTTGAGACATTCGAATAAGGAGCAACGGTTAGCATTATTGCGCAATGCCGATAAAAAACTGGTACAATGTATATGCGAGTGTGCTTTGAATGTGTTAAATGGTGTAGTAGAGTTGAAAATTACTGACAAAAACAAACTGAAAAAGTATAGAAAGACTTTACGGAATTTGACCATAGAGACAAAACGAAGAGGTGCATGGAAAA
Source organism: Pteromalus puparum (assembly GCA_012977825.3). Classification (NCBI taxonomy): domain Eukaryota; kingdom Metazoa; phylum Arthropoda; class Insecta; order Hymenoptera; family Pteromalidae; genus Pteromalus; species Pteromalus puparum. Next base: position 58,517,396 of record CM053170.1, read on the forward strand.
ATAAAAGACGAATAATTGTTCAAGAAGGAGGAAATTTTTTAGTTGTTAGCACCGATTTTGGATCTTTTTATGTAAGATAACAATGGAAAGAGCACGTAAGATGGTTCTGATTCCACAAGAAAGTTTGCAAAAAATGCAAACAAATATTAAACCAAAAGCAGATCGAGATGACTTGAGTAGTATGCAAACGGTTGGAGATAAATTTACACGTCTTGATAATGAGATGAAGGAGATTTTAGATTCTCAGAGCTACGATACGGATGGTGACAAATATAAAAATTTTTTACAAGTTTTGCAAAGGTACTTATTTCTTGTTGACGAAAAACGAAATACTGTTGAAAAAACTCTTAGTAGCGATAAAACAAACGGAGTGAGTGATGATTATATACTTTCAAGTGAACCAAAATTATATCAAAATAAAACAAAATTGTTGTTGAATCACTTGAAAAATAACAAAAATCGAATAAGTTGGAATGAGCATGGAACTGTGACGATTGATGGTGAAAAAATACAAAGTTCGAACATAATTGACTTACTCAATGATGTAGCTAGAATGCGTAAAAAAGTAAAAGCTATAGGAAGATCACAGTTTGCTGAACTGCTTCGCTCAACGGAGACGCCTTACGAGTTCATTGGAAATGAAAATTATTTGAATAATGAAAAGAATTCGTTGACAAAATCTGGTTTTGAAAAATCTCTTGAAAATAGTCGTGGAAAGAGTTTCACTGAGAAAAGTCTGAATAATTCATCATCATTTGTAAATGATACCGTTCTACCGATTACGAGTAAACGTAAAAGTATACCAACATCAACACCTCTTAGTAAAAAGTGGCGTGAATTACGTTTGGATAGCCGATGATGGAAGTGCTTGAGAAACAGTATTACGATCCTGGATACGAATCAGGCTTCTCTGGAGCAAGAAAATTAATATCTGTAAATAAAGGAAAGTTATCGTCAGCGGTGATTCAGGACTGGTTAACAAAGCAAGATACTTATACTTTACATAAGCCTATTAGAAAAAAATTTCCACGTTTATACTATAATGTGTACGGCTATGATCAGCTTTGGGAGGCTGATTTAATTGTTCTGACTTCTCTAAAGAGTTATAATGATAATTATTCATATTTATTAGTAGCTATTGATGTTTTGAGTAAATATGCATTTGTCGAATCTTTGCGCGATAAAACAGTTGCAGAAGTGACCAAAGGATTCAAAAAAATTCTAGACAAAAATAAAAACCGATGCCCTGATATGCTACAGACAGATAAAGGAAAAGAGTTTGTCGGTAAGGAATTTCAACAATTTTTAAAAGATCAAGGTATTAAATTTCGCGTTGCTAGCAATCCCGATGTAAAGGCTNAGATAAAGGAAAAGAGTTTGTCGGTAAGGAATTTCAACAATTTTTAAAAGATCAAGGTATTAAATTTCGCGTTGCTAGCAATCCCGATGTATAGGCTGCTGTGGTGGAAAGATTTAATAGAACGTTGAAAGACCGAATGTTGCGTTATTTCACATATAAGAATACAAAACGTTATATTGATGTATTACAGCGATTAGTCGAGAGTTATAATAATAGTATACATTCGACGATAAAAATGAAACCCGCAGCCGTAACTCGAGAGAATGTAGAAGAAGCGAGAAAAAATATGTTAAAAAAGTCTCAGGATAGGCAGATTGAACGAAAAAACTCTAAATACAAGGTGGATCAGTATGTNAGAAGCGAGAAAAAATATGTTAAAAAAGTCTCAGGATAGACAGATTGAACGAAAAAAGTCTAAATATAAGGTGGATCAGTATGTGCGGATAAGTAGAGAGCGTCACGTCTTTGAAAAGGGCTATGAGAAAGGTTGGAGTGAGGAGATTTTTAAAATCGTTAAAGTGAAAAGACGTCAAAAGTTATTTATTTACGAACTTTGCGATTTGTCGGGAGAAAAAATTGAAGGATTTTTTTATCCCGAAGAACTGAGCCGTGTACATAGTGAACGAGTAACCCTGCTAAAACAATTCCATTGAAATCGATAAAAGTCGATAAAATTGAATGGCAAGCCTTAATCGCGTTTTTCCCAATAAAACTCAATTAAATTCCATTCAATCATTCAGAGTCAATGAGGAAAATTACAATAAAAATGGATAGATAAAAAAACAGCAATTAAAATAGATAGATTTTTCTATAGAATTTAATAGACTTTAATCCCAGATAGCACAAAACGTTTGAGAAACGTTTCTGCAACGTTTGATTAGAAACCATATAACGTTGATTTGCAAGTTTCCCAACGTTTTAGAAACGTTTCTAAAACCTTGAAATGTCTGCTTTTGTTTCCTAAGATACGTTGGTTAAACGTTTCTGAAATGTTTCTTAAGTTTAAATTTAGTAAAAAATATTAAAAGTAATATCTTTCTACGACCACCTTCCCCGAAAACTTCCCACCCTACCACCCTAAATGCTACACTTTCCTATGTAGACACCAGAACAGTACTTTACTTGTGGTTTACGAGACGCCACCTAGTGATAGCAGTGGAACTATAATCATTGATACGATAGTTTTAGTGCGTCTAAAAAGTTTTTAAAATGTTTTCTAAACGTTGTCAAAACGTGTATAAATTTAACATATTTTTTAATTTTCTTCTACGTAACGTATTAAAAGCGTTTCTGACACGTTTCTCAATCGTTGTAAGCAACGTTTTAAAAACGTCGCTACAACGTTTAAAAAACGTGAATATTTCCGAACGAAAAATATTTTTCCAAGTTGTTGGAGACGTTTCTCAAACATTTGCTTCGTTTCTAAAACGTTTCCAGAAACGTTACAGAAACGTTTTGCCAACGTATATTAAGCAACAAAAGGGGACATTTAAACGTTGTTGAAACGTTGTTGAAACGTATAAAAACTTGCAAGGCAACGTTATACGGTTTCAAATCAAACGTTGCAGAAACGTTTCTTAAACGTTTTGTGCTATCTGGGAATTAATTTAATGGAATTTAATTGCGTTTCAATGCGAATAAGGCGATTAAGACTTACCATTCAATTCGATAGAGAATCTTATGGATTTTAATAGACTATTTTTAGCAGGGAAGCGACGAAGAGTACAAAATAAATGAAATTTTGAAAACGCGTGGCAAAGGATCTAAAAAGGAGTATTTTGTAAGCTGGGTCGGTTATTCCGATAAATTTAACTCTTGGATTCTTGCAAGTGAGTTAAAGAAGCTGTAAAAATGAATAAGTCAGAATTATTAATCTTGAAGCAAAAGATTTTAAATATGGTAGTACTATCGTATAAATGTATTCTCCAGTTAATTATATACCGTTTTCAAGTTGTAGATATTGATATAAGGGATCAGTTTGGAGCGTTGACCGCTACACTTCACTTTAGAAGAGAATTTTAAAATGAGTTATTACGACGCTTACTACAGTGCGCAGAGTGGTGGAGGGGGGCGTGGAGTACCAAGTATATACGTTGGTTCGAGAGGGCAGCGAGGACATGGTGTTGGATCTTTTTTAGCTGGTCTATTCCGACGAGCATTGCCATTTTTGGCAAAAGGTGCAAGAGCTGTTGGACTGGAAGCTCTGAGAGCAGGCGTGAACGTGATTGACGATGTGACGGAAAATAATATGTCATTTAAGGATTCATTTAACAGTCGATTAGCTGAATCAGGGATCAATTTAAAACGCAAGGCTAGCGAGAAAATAAAAGATCTAATGGAGGGGTCTGGATATAAAGGGTTGCTTAAGAAGCGTGCGGCCGTCGCTCGTACACGCAAGAGCTCTGGTAAAAGAAAGAAGCGTACCACTAAAAAAGGCGCGAAAAAAGGAGTGAAACGTTTGAATAGGCGGAAAAATAAGAAGAAGAAGAAAAGTAAGCTGACGAAGAGGAAATAAGTGAATAAAAAGAAAACTCGAAAATCAAAAAAATCTACGTTAGATATTTTTGATTAACGAAATGTCTTTTTTACATCATTCAAGTTGTGCGTGTCTAAAATCGGAGCTCGATTTATTCTCACTACCGATGACACAAACCACCATAGAGTCATCATCATGTGTGGAGTACAAGCCTGTTTCATCGCTTTCCGATCAAGCACCGATAGAATTTTTAGTCGCCGGCGCAGGCGAAGAATATATATATCTGGCTCATACTATGTTGAAAGTGAACGTGCAGTTAACACCATACAATGCAGACAAGGGTGCGAGTGTGGCACCTGTAAACAATTTTCTACACTCCATATTTAGTCAGGTGGACGTTTTTTTCAATCAAAAACTTGTGACGCCGTCTAACACGTTATATCCGTACAGGGCATATATCGAGACTTTACTAAATTATGGACCGGATGCGAAAACTTCACATCTTTCAACATCATTATGGTCTACGGATACACCGGGAAAACTGGACGAGAAACCTGCTGCTGGTTGTACAAATAAAGGCCTTATCAACCGTCAAAAATATATAAGTGGTGGAAAAGTAGTGGATCTACTGGGACATTTACATATTGACGTATGCAATCAGGATAGATTTCTTTTAAACGGTGTTGAAATGAGAGTTCGTTTAGTACGTTCAAAGGATACTTTTTGTTTAATGGATGCATCAGACAACAATTACAGTGTGCATATAACGGAAGCTACATTACTTGTCCGACGGGCAAAAATAAATCCTGGTGTTTTAGTTGCGCACGCAAAAACTTTATCAACAACAACTGCAAAGTATACTCTTACACGTGTGGAAGTAAAATCATTTGTCATGCATAGCGGAATTCTTGGTGATTGTTTAGACAACGTCATTCTGGGGCAATCACCAAAAAGACTCATCATAGGATTTGTTAATAATAAAGCATTCAATGGTGATAGAACACTAAATCCTTTCAATTTCCAAAATTTCGATATTAATTATTTATCACTTTATATCGACGGTACGCAGGTGCCAGGCAAACCTTTACAGCCGAGATTTTCCGCAGCTTCGCCGCTATACGTTGACTGTTATCACACACTTTATTCTGGTACTGGAATACATTTTTTGAATGAAGGTAACGATATTGATCGATCGGAATATCCTGATGGATTTTGCTTATTCGCGTTTGATCTTACGCCCGACATGTCTGCACACTGCGGTACACATTGGTCATTAGTTTGTAATGGAAATGTACAGATTGAAGTTCGCTTTGAAAATCCATTGAAAAACACTGTAAATTGTATCGTTTATGCAGAATTTGACAACATTTTAGAAATCGACTCTTCACGACAAATTATTTTAGATTATAATTCATGAGTTTTTAAGGATGTACCTTAAGGCACTCTTCATAGGTAGAGTCAAACAGTAGTGGTTGTGGTGGTGGTGGTGGGGACTGGTTTTTCGAAGGGGTGTGCATCAAATCTAAGAAGAGGGGGGTGGCTGAGTATATATATCCCGGCAGATTTGGGAGAGCAGCCAGTAAGTCAAAAAAGCAACAATGGAGAGGTTCGACTACATTATAGACATCCAAGCTTTCCATGACAAGGAGGGAGTGTATCTTCCGAAAGAAATCGCCATCATTGCACTAGACTATAATTTTATTTCACATTGGATTGTTAAACCGCCGTGTGCTTACGACGAGCTTCCAAAAGGTATAATTTCAACAAATTCCTACCTTACCTGCTATCAACACGGTTTGGAGTGGTACGCTGGAGAATCTACATTGGAAGACGTGTATTCATCTTTACGTTCTGCTGCCAGGGATGCTCAAAACATTTATGTGCGCGGCTATCAAAAAGTGAGTCTACTAGAACGTGTTTTGGGTCGAAATATTGTTAATCTTGAAGAGTACAATTGCCCTTCTTTTAAAAACTTGCCGCAAGTAGACGATCACTTTTGTGCATACCACGGTGGAAAAGCCGATCATTATTCTTGTGCGTTAACGTACGCATATAAGTTACGCATAAAAAAAAATAAATAAATAGGTGGCTTTTTTCGAACTCGAAAGTTCATGGCCTCACAACGTATCGTGTTGTGTTTCTAGATGAATTTTAGCGTTCGAAAGTTTCCAGGGTAGGCTCATCACACCTACGCCTTTCTCAAACCCGGTGTCGTGAGTAAGATTTCCATCGGATCTGAAAAAACTGATCGCCCTGATGGGGGCTCGAACCCACGACCCCTTGACCGTGAGGCAGGTGGTTTACCACGGAGCCATCGCCGGTCTTATAAGTTACGCATATTGTTAAGAAAAACGCTCTACAACGATATAGCACGAGATGATTATAAGAAAAAGAAGAATATTCCAAAGAAACCAGCTAGAGCAGTCGTTGATTCTTGCTCCAGTAGCGTCACAACCACCACCACCACCATCAGTTCTCCTCCCCCTACCAGTGGAGTGATCAAAGAAGGAAGTGCCAGTGCTGCTGCTGTTGCTGCTACTGTTGTTGGTAAAAGTGGGGGTGATATTTCAGAACCCTTATATTCAAAGCCGTACGATGAACACCCTACAACTACAGAAGGCGTTAAGAGGAATAGCGGTACAGACGGTGGGAGTCTTGCAGCAGACAAGTTGCCGAAGGTGTGGACGAGACCGGTTGCTATTATTGTTAACACCGACGAGCATAATTTACCTGGATCTCACTGGGTTGCAATCTTTGTGGACAAAAACGGGCATGGCGTATACTTTGACTCCTATGGCTTACAACCAACCGTGCAATATCACATCGATGGACTCCGAAGAAATTGTAGCCTTTTCACATGGAGTTCAAGTCAGCTGCAAAGTTTCGATTCCGATGTGTGCGGGAATTATTGTATTAATTTTTTGTATTACATGTGTCGTTATAATTCTTTTGATAAATTTTCTAAATTGTTCACAAACGACCGGCGGCGCAACGACAGGTTATGTCTGGTAATTTACAAGAAAATTATGAAAAATATTAAATATATTAAAAAGTTTCAAAGTGTTACAAATTCCTGTGTATATTGTATGCAATCATGTAAGTCGAAATATTGTAAATAGTTTCTAATATTGCCTGTGAACACCTTTAAGTTGGCTTATATCAATAAGAGGATATTGGAAAAATGCATCGAAAGTAGTGGGCGTGACTCGAACAGCGGAGTTTCAAACTTGGTAAGTTGGAGATTCTACTGTTCGAGCCACGGCTACTATTAGCGATGCCGTTTTCTAATTGTCTTCTTATTGATATAAGCAACTTAGACGTTTATACATCATCATACTTTATCATTGGATAATGAAAATTACCTAACATTGTAATATTTTATAATTTTCTACTTTTATTAAAATGTAAAAAAAAATATTTATGCTGTTAAATTTTTAAAAACAGATTCCTTTACCTAAAACATCCTTTGACTACAAATTTTATTATTATTATTATTCAATAATCTATAATTTTAAATTCACGGGGGACAAGGTTTTTAATGATTATTTAAATAAAAGAATTAGTTTTATTGTAAGAGAGATATATATTTTATCAAATCAAATCTTATCAAACTTATATACAAACTGTTAAACTCAATATAATTAACATAATCTATCAGTCGGCCATATTGGATGATGTACACCTGTATGGTCTGGTATAGCTATATCGAAAGCTGCAAGCATCGTGTTTACATGTATCATTCCACCAGATTCTTTACCAATACTAGTTAAAAACAAATACACCGAATTATCAAATAATCCTTTTAGTAAAAAAACACACTTTAGATTTCTGTTTCCTGCAACCATATGGAAAATTTCAGCAGATCGATGCGTCCATTGAGCTCCTCTCGGAGAAATTGGTGTGATGAATCCAAGTCCCGACAGAATCGCCCGTGGAGGTAGAAGACAGAATTTTTTGTCCAATATATAAACGTCGTTTGATTCCAGTAAGAGTATAGAAGTCCCGTTATCTACGAGACGACAACGCTGTGGACAGTCTTCTTCGGTGACTCCTCGCAGCCATCTCCCCATTATTTTTACCGCGATCAGTGTATTTCCCTAAAAGTTTTAAAAATAATGAATCAAATATATATACGAATGCATGTATGTGTGTATCAGTTTAAAAAAAATCGTTTACATTCAGCTGATTGATGTTTTGCTTCTCCAACATTGGTGAGTAGGTCTGCTTTAGATTAGCATTGAAATTTTCTTTGGATAAGTACAAGACCGCTCCTAAGCTGTAAAAATCAAATAAATCTGCCTCCATTTTTATGTATATTGAATCTTCTTCAGGAAGGTGGATATAAAAACACGATGGCGTACTAAAAAATACGACTCTAACATCGCAAACTTTATCAAAATCAACCCGTCAATATCCCTCACAGCTAAGAGAGAAGGATTCATCGTGAAGCTACAACTGCTAGCTGTATTGTGTGTATGTACTAGATTTCTCTTTCACCAGGAAGGTTACGATTATTCCCTCACCACCACCACCACCACCACCACCACCACCAACGGTACCACTGCCGCATAGACCCCTCTCATTTCCTTACCTGGCACAGAAAATATAGGTCTGTAAGCCTTCGCACAGGGGTATGAGGCTAGACACCGCGGCGTGCAGGAGAAGGCTTTTACCTGCGCTTCCCTCTTCCTTGGAGCTAGCCTTTGGTCGCGCGCTTCCTAGTCTCTCTCTCTCTTACATGTGCGCTCTTTCTACTCTACTAGCTGAGCGCACCCCCCGCGTTGCGGTCCGCTAAAAGTATATACAAGCGGGAGGGTAATCAGCTGGTTCACCGCACCGCGCCGCCGCCGCCTGCCACAGTCCCTCTTTTCTGCTGCTGCTATTGAAAAGTGTAATAACAATAATAATAATTGGAAGGGAGGATTAATAGTTGATAGGAAGAAATATATTTAATTAGTTACAAAGTTACACGCTTCGCAATGTAACGTGAACATGCTTTGGTAGAAACAGCTGCTAAGTTTAAAATCAAATTGAAATGCCCCGGGTCTTCGTGATATGCGATATTTATCTGTTTTTTTATATTAATGTCTCTTTCGTGAAACAAAGATCGGCCATCGAATAAAGGTGGGACACCGTAACCTATGGAACTATAATTATAAATAACTATAGCCGTTCTTTTTTTTAATCAAATAATTCTGCAACGAAATAAATTGATCGTGACCGCAACCGTCATCCGGAACGATCGTTTGAGCGTTTTGTAATAATTCTATAGCTTTTTCTTTTTGATAGTTCTTTGAATCGTGAGTTATTTTCCGCCATTCTTTCTCCCACTCTACTTTTGACGCGCACTTATTGTTAGTTTTTTTCAAGTATACGAAGCCGCAAACTATTGCACGTGGCAAACAATATTTATCGTTATTTTTTATAGATAATATCGATTGACGTTTAACCGCGTCTACTACTACATTCTCGTTCGCACGACCTCGGGGCATTTCAATATACACTACGGAAACTCTTAATGAATCATTAATCTCGAAATTCTCATTACTTTGTACGATTCTACCCAGCACGTTCCATACATCATTATATTTTAAGTCCCTAATGTACTTAACAGGAAACCATCCGTCTCCTTGCGAAAACCTAACACTACTTAATGTAATCCCTATTTTATCGTTTTCATTACGTCCGTTTATAATGTATCTATATATTTCTAATAACCCTAATCGAAAATATGCCAGAGGATTAGTTATCCGCCTATTTGAAATGAAGCTAAAAATTATTTCGCGCGACGCTACTCTAAAGTTACGGAGATGACGTTCTCCCTCGCTCACTACCCTAACTCGCTTAAACTGTATACCGCCGCCGATTTGTACTGCAACGTCGTCCTCGTCTGCGTCGTCGTCGCCGACTTCTGATATAAAAAAAAAACTCGGTTTCAGATATCTTCGGCGACATAGGAGGATAAAAAAAGCCCTAAATTAGTTTATATTATTCACGCTTTAAAAATAAAAATCAATTTTTATATATAAACTTACCAGATACCGGCGAATATTGTGGCTGCTGTTGATACGGTGAGCGGTGAGGATTTGGCAAAAACTCATCACTCGATCTGTCATCGCTGTTAGCACTATCGCTATCACTATCACTAGCCTCATCCTCACTGCTCGTATCCTCCTCCTCCTCCTCTTCAGCCGCATTCTCCTGGGGCATCTCCTCCTCGTTCTCCTGTGGCATCTCCTCCTCGTTCTCCTGTGGCATCTCCTCGTTCTCCTGTGGCATCTCCTCCTCTTTCTCCTGTGGCATCTCCTCCGGGGTAGACTCTTCCTGGGGTGCCTCCTCCTCCGCCGCCATATCTTGAATTTCTTCTTCTATCTCATGGATAGCATCCTCCTCCTGAGACTGTGCATACACACCCGCTGGGGCAGCTTCCACATCGTCGCCAAGGAACATATCTTGACTTAATTGACAGTTTGTACACTCCGTGTGTACGTCCGCCATAGTCACGAAGAATTGCGACTGAATTTCTATAGGCGGAGCAGCGGGCACTTCTTCTCTGTGTTTGGGCACATCCATTGTAAAAAATTGTGGCGGAGCAGCGGGGACATCACAACCAAGCGGTTGAATTGACCCGGTTATTAGATCCTCAGCAGACATGAACGGGTGCTCAATAAAATCACCCATGGAGAGTACATAAGGGTTCTTCTCTATCGCAGCAGCAGAAGCACTCTCTTCTATTCGCTGAGTGCTTTTTCCGCAATACTGCTGCGATTATCCCTGCTGCTGCGGCTGTTGCTGCTGCTGCTGCTCTAAGTGACTTGTACTCGCCCTTAGAATGTCAAGCATTAGTCTGTCACTAAGATCCGTCGGTATCTGTTGCAAGACAGAGTCTGCATCCAACATCTCTTCTTCGTTTACATAGACAGGAGCCGGAGTCGGTACATGAGAGTATCATCCATAAACTCCTCGAATACTCCAAAATTGACTGGAGTCGAAATATCGATATGCACCTCAGTTATTTCGACGATCGACGAGGCCGAGGAGGCAGATCTCGCAATATCGATCACGGGTGGCGGAGTTCTGAAATCCGCGTTTGTCGACTCAATGTCGATCACAGGCGGCAGAGGTGTCGGAGTCCTGAAGTCGACATTTGTCAGGTCGATTACTGGGGGTGATGCTGTAAAAAAGTACATACAATTATTTAGTTATTAAGCATATTAAGCATATTAATTCTTTAATTCTTAAATTATTTAGAAAATACTTACCAATATCAAAATTGAACCCGTTATCTGGTCCAATGATCGCATCGATACGGCTTTCAAACGTAAAACCCTGTGGTACATTGTCCAGCGGAACCAGCTGGGCTTGCGAGGGTGTTGAGTCGCGTACACAAACTAAAACAATTTAAATTATTATTATTACTATTATTGTTTTTTATTTTAAATTATTATTATTTAAATAAGAGTATACTTACGTAGTGCCAAATGACCGTTGTATAACTCCTTCAGAAGACCTTTTTCCGCTGTGTAATGAACTCGGTTCTTACACACATCACCGGCTACTAGTGTAGCCATTTCACTAGTAAAAATGTGCCTAAGTGAGTTTGCAATCTCACGAGTCGTTGCTGATTGTAGCACTTTTTTAAATATTTTTAACACACACTCTTCACTACCGTTTTTTACGTCACCACGCCACGACNTTTCACTTCTGTTTTTTACGTCACCACGCCACGACCGCTTTAATTTATTTTTAACCACAGCGTTAGTCGTGATAACTACGCACACTACGCGGAACACAGCTCTACGCAGAGTTAAAAGAGCGTCGGAAGACATTTTCGTAAGTTTATTTTCGTTTCGTAAGTTTATTTTCGAGGGATCAAGGAAAACTGAGGACTCTCTCAACATTTCTCCGCACACAGGTGTCTAAGATTTTCGTACACACCCCCTTACACGCCACCACCTCCTCAAGCAGCAGCAGTGTCACCTTAGCTACTTTCCTCCAATCACGTTAACGAGTCGGTGCAAATGTCGCTCTGTTTTAGAGGGGGTGATTTTTTTAAAATAGGATTAGGGTGTCACTCCGGGGCCTCATCGAACCCCCCTCTCCGCTACCCCTAAACTCGTCTTGAAGAAGCATCCCCTCCTCTCGCAGCGTCCCCCACGCAGCATCCCCCCACGCAGCATCTGTAGAGGACCGACACCTGTCGAGCCCTATAAGTTTCCACAGCCAATAAAATCTAACGAGCAGTAATCATCCGATCCTAAAAGCGTCCTGCACTTAATTTTTTTGCTCACGAGAATTTACAGTCTTTCTTAAAATCGTTGACAAGTTTCCACGGGGAAGTAATCTCGTCATCTCACAAGACTACCGCCAGTGCACTTTTTTCGTTATCGCCATGGCTGAAGCACAATTACTCAGAAACCAGGAATCGCAGACCGCCTCCAGAGAGGAATTTACGGACAATGGAACCTCGAAAAATTTTCGAAATTCACTGCTATGTGCAACGACTTACCAGCTTAATTATTCTGGTTCAAAAAAAGCTTTCGTTGGGATAACGTACGACGAAACTCTACAAAAGTACAAACCAATAATTCAATTAAAAAACAGTTATTATTCCCGAGGATTAGATTTTGAAATAAACACTTGGGAAGAAATCCAACAAAAACTAGGAGATATATCTAAATATTTCAACGCTTCGTCGGGCAACTTATGCATACAACAACAGGAACGCATAAAGTTAAGTAAAATCGACATCATACTTACAACATCCTACGGAATGAAGTCCGTAATGTTCTGCCAAAATACACCGGAGCCCACCTTTGAGGACACATCTTACGTCCAGAAAAAGAAGAGAGCTGTGTCACCTTCCATCACCATGCAGAAACGCACATTCGAAGGTTTAAAAAGTCTTATAGTGTGTATCAATGAGCGTGCACGACGACTTGAACGTGTTCTTTCAGAAATTAACGATTCTAAAGATTTGTTAATGGACGTGCTCGAAGATAGGTTAACTATGTATCACTACGAAAATTCAAACACCGAACAAACTGTTAAAAATCTTATTTTTGAGGAACGTCATTCTATCAAAAAAAAAACTTTTAAGTAAATTTAATCCACAAAATTCTGTATTTTTACAACATTATTTTGACATCTTTTTTCTAGAAATGATTGTACTACACCACCATATTTTTCATGACAAAATTTATAATAGATTTTGTTTAAACAATGCGCAAAAAATCTAAATGTATAACATATATATTTTATGATAAATAAATCTTGAAAAATGCCTACAAAACAATCTCTCTTTTTTATTAACCGTTCCATCTTCCTCTTAAACTCCCTCACAAGAAACACACAGAAAAATGCATCCTTACCCATCACGTATAAGCGAAAGTCGATGCAGCGAAAAAAAAACAAACGATCCTCGTACCATAGCGTTGCATTTTCAAGGCCCCAAAAAATAATACAGACACCGCCAGGTCAACGATAATCATCTTTACACTTGCGGCACCACTTCATGTAAGCGAAAGTCGGGGCAGCAAAAAAAACTTGGTGCAGCAAAAAAAATAACGATCCTCGTACTACAGGGTTACATTTCTAAGACGCAAAAAAAAAAAAAAATACAGAGACACCGCCAGGTCAACGCTAATCAAGGGACGCAACAGCGCCGCGCTGGCGAGTTCATCTTTACATCTGCACTGCCACCGGTATATACGCTTAAAAATGTCATCCGACTACGATGATATTTATTGCCTATTAAAGATAAAATCTCGACACGTGCTGGTCCCAAAGGCACCGCGACCCTTCTCTCCCCCTACCATAAGACCCCACGCCTACATCAGTGACGTCACTGGCGCCAGTAGGCCACGCCCCCCTGTCTACCTAGCGATGACCTATTCTACTTTCCTTTCTCCGTTTAACCCTCGAGATCGACCGCACTTTTCGGTAGCAAAGGCGAAAGAGGTGATTTTTTCGAAATAAGGCATATCTCCGAAATGAAATATTATAAATAAATAAAATATTGTTTTAAAATACCGTATGTGAATGTTATTTTAAATATTTCTAAGTTTAATTATTTTGCTGTAGAAGAAATTTTCTTATAGCAAAATATATAAAATAATCAGAAAGATCCGATCAAAATCTTTAAAATAGCGAAGTTGCAGAATCGATCGTTTAATTTGTTAGAAACGTTGTTGAAACGTATAAAAACTTGCAAGGCAACGTTATATGGTTTCAAATCAAACGTTGCAGAAACGTTTCTCAAACGTTTTGTGCTATCTGGGAATTATTTATTGAAATTTTTTTGATTTCTTAAAACATCAAAACATTTTTTTTTTTATATTAGTCGGGAATGATGTCAGAAGCAACTGTTCCTCCTATAATGCGAAATATATTGTCTAACAGAAGCCTTAAAAGCTCCATCTTTCAAAACTTCGTAGAAATCCTAGAACCCAAAATATAGAACAAAATTAACAACTTATCGTCCAACTATTTTTTGTCTATTTTTCGTAAAAAATTCAGCTTAAGGTGGAGCTCTACTAAAAAAATTAAAATCTTTAGTTTTTGATCTAAAAGGCTCACATTTAGAGGATATTTTGTAGCTATAAAACGAGTTTTTTCCTAAATTTTAGTTAAATTTATAATATATAAATAATAAAAATATTTTATGAATTATTAAATTTTAGAATAGTAAATGAATACAAAATAATATGATGATTAAGGGGGCCTCTCAGTCGAAAATCGTCGAAATTAAAAGGTTAATTCTGAGCTCTTTCAATGCCATTTTTGTTTTAGTTTATCTAGGAAGATTCCACGCCAAAGATCTATTCATTGCATATATTACGTGAAGTATACGTAAGTATAAGTATACCTCATAAACTATTTTATCGCTTTTAAATTATGCTTCTTATGATCATAATTCAGGTTATAATTATGCAGTCGAAAAAATTCTTTAGGCGTGTTTTTTACTCGTTTTTAACTATATTTTATAGTACTAAAATTAAAAAAGTTTTTTGTCATTAAATTTAGAAAATGAAATTTTGACTGGGAGGCTCCCTTAAGTGGGATCTTAGGTGATTTTACAAAGTTTTTTTCCTTATCTCTAATCATTACCAAACATTTACCACTTTTTTATAACATTACAAGAGAGTTACTCACCATATTTGAACCCTTTTCGCGGCAAGAATTTCAAGTTATAGCAGAAACATGATAATTTATTACACTTAATTGATCTCGAAATTGATCATATACAAAAAGTTCCTTGGGCATACCTTTTTCATTAAACCCTACCAAAAAATTCTGAGAGCCTTTTGAATCCTTCGTTAACAGAACTTGGAATTTTATATTGCAGTTAAGGGGCGGTCGGAGGTAAAAACACTGTTTTTCTATTACATAATATAAATTTTTAAATAAAGCTTATAATGAAAAACCAAGCCTGTAGCGGCGTAGTATTAAGATTGATAAAAGATTCTAACGAGGGAAATTTCGATTAGACTTTTGGTTTTTCTAAAATCTTGGAATTACGAACAGATGTTTACGCGTACTCACGCGATTACAGCGCCAACCTTAACATCTAATTTTACATAAAACTTTTTTAATAAAGCTTGTAATGAAAGCCTGCTATTGCTCCGACCGCCCCTTAAGTATTTTTCATAACACGTGCCTCGAAAACGCGCTTTTCCCCTGTGAAAAAGTAGAGCGAAAATCAAGTTTTTCAAGCCTTTCAGAGCAGCGGGACGAAAGTACTTTCGCCCCGCTGCGATTACTTTCGCCCCCGGGGGCCAAATATATATGAGACAAAACTCGATTCTTGCTTTGCGTTTTCAGTCATGAAAAAGAGCCTTCGATGCACTAATTATAAAAAGCACGGTACACAACAAGGGGCGAAAGTTGGCTTTTTCAAGCTCGGATGATGATTTGAGCACTTGTGTCCGTCTGGGGCGCCTGCTTAATCATCATCCTCGCTTGAAAAAGCCAATTTTCGCCCCTAGTTGTGTAATGTACTATTGTATATTTATACAAAAAATAAAACAAATTTTTATTAAAAATATTTATAAAAATAGCACATTTTAACAATTATAATCATTAAGGGGGTCTCAAACCCATTTCTGCGATTTTACCGACCTTGCGGCCGGTAGTGCTTATAATAACCTCTGGCGCCATCTGGCGTCAACCACTACAAAAATTTGTAATATCGAAACTCACACTGCGTGCTGCCTATACGCAGATTTGATATAACGAAAAATGCCTATACATAATGATCTGTATTTCGTATATATATCACACGTGTTTCGACTACACGCATTTTTTACAATAAAATAACTGTACATTTCCGCATATACACGCGTGTTTCGAATACACGCTTTTTATATTATAAAAATTAATAAATAATTACGTGTATTTCGCATATACACACGTGTTTCGAATACACGCTTTTCTTATGACAAAAAACTACTTTTGAGATGTGCAATTTTTTTTTCCAGAAATTTGAAAAAAATGAGTTTATGTATAAATGATGCATTGTATAAAGTTGAAACTTGGTATAAGAGCCCTTGTTATGTCTTTCAACAAATTTATACAGTTTAGTGACTTAAGCGTAACCAGAAGATCTAGTTTGTTCTAAATTGTCGCTTTTAGCGCAAGTGTTTTCGAACAAAGTAGATCATCTGATTGTAGTAAGTGCATCAAACTGCTGAAATATAGTCAAATACATTATGAGGGCTTATTATATAAAGTTTCAAGTGTATACAATGCACCACTATTGAGATACCTATGCAATTTTAGTCAAAGAAATTTAAAAAAAAATTGAGTTTATGTACAAGTGATGCAATGTTTAAACTTGAAACTTGGTATACAAGTTGAATAAACGTTGACTTTCTAACTTGCCTTAGGTGGCAGGTTAGTTATTATTAATGAAAAGATAATTTTGTTAAGTTAAATAGTTAAGATAATTTGACTTTAGATTCTTATGATTTTACACTGTTGGATAAAGGTTTACAATGAAAACACTTGTTTAAGGGAAAAAGCCGTTCGGCATAAAAAACCCTGATTTATTAATATTTAAGCAAATTGACACAATAAAAAATCGCAATGATATTTAAACGATAAAACGAGAAAAACGCCGAACACGCACACAAAGCACTGATTGCACTCGCACAGACAAATCGTTCGTTAAGTTAATGTTATGTGCCAACAAAGGCGTTAAAGTTATTGCTACAAAATAGCGTTGATGTTGATGCCTAGAAAGGCGTTAATGTCACGGTGTGACAGAGGATCGGAAATCCTCGTTAAAGATAAAATAAACGTTAATAATTCGGTCTTAGTCACGATTCAGATGTGAACGCTGCCGAAGTCGTTGAACTAATGCCCGTTCACGCGCGCAACTCCGCGCTCGCAAGAAAGGGGCCCCCGGAAGGTGCTGCCCTCTTTCATTACTCTCATGCAAACACACACATAACCCATTCGATGATACATGCGCATGCATGTTGCGTGTTGCGGAAGAGGTACGACGGAACACAAGTCCCTGTTATATATTTCAACATATTTATACAGTTTAGTGACTTAAGTGTTACCAGAAGATCTAGTTCGTTCTAATTATACGCTTTTGGCGCAAGTGTTTTTGAACAAAATAGATCTTTTAGTTACACTTAAGTCACTAAACTGTATAAATATGTTGAAATACATAACACAGGCTTGCATATCAAGTTTCAAGTGTATATGTTACATGAGGTTTGAGATATACAATTTTTAACCACACAAATCTTAAAAACTTAAATTTATATAGATGTGCTATATCATCATATAGACTTGCGACAAAATTTTGGCCTGCAAAAAGCTTTGGAAGGAACAAGAATCGTCAGAAGCTACTTAATTAGCCGTATAAAAGGAGATGTACTAGTATAAGCAGCAAGTTGACCTTGGTCGAGGACCAGTAGGGAATCCTGAACATACAGCTGTTGCAGGAGTTGCTTGTATAGCAGCAGCAGCAGTTGACCAAGCTCGAGTAGCAGCAGCAGCAAAAGTTGTATGAATATAAGCAGCAAAAGCTGCACACACAGCAGTCGCAGCAGTGGCCCCTGAATATGCAGCTGGAGTACACTGTGGACCAGTAACTCCAGCAGCACTGGACTCCGTACTAGTAACAGCAGACCCTGGTCGAGGACCTACTGTAGATCCTTGATGTACAGCTGTAGAATGTATACCAGCAACTTCCAACTTCAGGGTCGTCTACAGATGATTGAAACAGGTCAGCAAAGCTAACCAGGCCAGCAAACAGCGTGATTTCAGCTCCAGGGTTGTCTTCTGATGATTGAAATGGGCCTGCAACGCTAACCTGTCCAACAAACAGCGTGAATCTGGTTCCAAGGTCATCCTCAGATGACTGAAGCCTCCAGCAACCCCACCCAGTAGCACCAGAGAGCGTGAACTTGGTTCCATGGTCGTCCTCAGATGTTCGAAGCCTCCAGCAACGCCAGCCAGTACCACCAGTGAGTGTGAACATGGTTCCAAGGTCCTCCTCAGCTGATTGAAGCCTTCAGCAACGCCAGCCATCACCACCAAAGAGCGTGAACCTGGTTTCAGAGTCGTCTCCAGATAACTGAAGCCTCTCGAAACGCCAACCAGCATCAGTAGCAGCAGACAGTTTTTATCCAGCTCCAGAGTCATCTTGTTTGTAGCCGTCAATGCCAACCTATAATGCACAGACAGTGTAAATCAGCTATAGAGTCATCTACACATAATAAAACCACGTAATCACTGATTTCACTGCACATAACACAAGAAATACTTGTGAATTTTGAGTGTCGACGAATCTTCATCCAGACAGTATGTCGGAGGAAGGTATCAGCACAGCCGTAGAAGTAGCAGCACAAACAGTGATAGTCGATCCACATCTAGAATGCATCTTGAAAGTTGAATGTATACGCAGAAGTGGAAGCAGCAAGAGCACCAGCAGCAGCAACAGAAGCAGACACCAAAACAAGGGATAACCTCCAAGCGCAAAAAGTCAAGTTTTTTTGCTGGAATTGCATATTTTCTCCTACTGATGCAGCACTCTTTGACGGACTGACACTCACACACTGCATCGTAGCTGATATTCCGGAGCATCACTTTTATATACTTCTCGCACTGCATTAGAAGTACTTGAACGAAGCACTGGCGAGTCTCGCCGTGAGCAGCAGATCCGCGAGCGAGATCGCGCTGAGCGGAGGCTGCTTGAAAACATATGCGCTTTTGATTAGCACACTAACACTGCTGTATCGCGTCGACGTGCTGCACTTATACAATCAATACCTTTGAATGACTTGAAGTTGAACCGAACGAGCGAAGGCCGGGATGTAGCTTCAAAACGTCAAAACACAAGGCCCGGCTGGCGAGTGGCGGCTGCGTGAAGTGTGAACGTGTCGCCGTAGACGCCAGTATGTCCCCAGATCGACGCGCACAATGTATGCGCAGACGTCGTACTCACTTCGCCAGAGCCGCGGACAGAGCAACAAACAGCTATTCGGCGTCGCTTGGATGATAATAAAACTATTTTTGTTTTATTCAAATTATGGAAAACCAAGACATAGTTGCCCTTTCTGTCATCATTTTATATCTATGTGCAAAGTTGCAAGTCAATCTGTCAACGCATATAAAAATGGCATTTGAACGAAATTTTCAACATGCACACGCTGCAGCTACTGGTTTTTGTTCAAATGCCATTTGTTAACGCATTTAAATATTGACTTAAAACTTTGCATTGTGGTAGATGATTCCGAGACGAAGGGCAACTATGTCTTGGTTTTTGATAATTCAACGTATTTATTTAGTTTCAAGCAATTTTCTACCGAGTACTCGTTCTATCGACTCGGTCGGTAAAAATTGGGTTTGAGACCCCCTTAAGGGGGGCGCCCTTCGGGGACACGTTCACGCAGCCGCCACTCGCCAGCCGGGCCTTGTGTTTTGACGTTTTGAAGCTGTATCCCGGCCTTCGCTCGTTCGGTTCAACTTCAAGTTATTCAAAGGTATTAATTGTATAAGTGCAGCACGTCGACGCGATACAGCAGTGTTAGTTTGCTAATCAAAAGCGCATATGTTTTCAAGCAGCCTCCGCTCAGCGCGATCTCGTTCGCGGATCTGCTGCTCACGGCGAGACTCGCCAGTGCTTCGTTTACTTCTAATGCAGTGCGAGAAGTATATAAAAGTGATGCTCCGGAATATCAGCTACGATGCAGTGTGTGAGTGTCAGTCCGTCAAGGAGTGCTGCAGTAGAGGAAAATACGCAACTCCAGCAAGAAACTTGACTTTTTGCGCTTGGAGGTTATCCCTTGTTTTGGTGTCTGCTTCTGTTGCTGCTGCTGGTGCTCTTGCTGCTTCCACTTCTGCGTATACATTCAACTTTCAAGATGCATTCTAGATGTGGATCGACTATCACTGTTTGTGCTGCTACTTCTACGGCTGTGCTGATACCTTCCTCCGACATACTGTCTGGATGAAGATTCGTCAACTCGAGATTCACAAGTATTTCTTGTGTTATGTGCAGTGAAATCAGTGATTACGTGGTTTTATTATGTGTAGATGACTCTATAGCTGATTTACACTGTCTGTGCATTATAGGTTGGCATTGACGGCTACAAACAAGATGACTCTGGAGCTGGATAAAAACTGTCTGCTGCTACTGATGCTGGTTGGCGTTTCGAGAGGCTTCAGTTATCTGGAGACGACTCTGAAACCAGGTTCACGCTCTTTGGTGGTGATGGCTGGGGTTGCTGGAGGCTTCAGTCATCTGAGGATGACCTTGGAACCAGATTCACGCTGTTTGTTGGACAGGTTAGCGTTGCAGGCCCATTTCAATCATCAGAAGACAACCTTGGAGCTGAAATCACGCTGTTAGCTGGCCTGGTTAGACGACCCTGAAGTTGGAAGTTGCTAGTATACATTCTACAGCTGTACATCAAGGATCTACAGTAGGTCCTCAACCAGGGTCTGCTGTTACTAGTACGGAGTCCAGTGCTGCTGGAGTTACTGGTCCACAGTGTACTCCAGCTGCATATTCAGGGGCCACTGCTGCGACTGCTGTGTGTGTGCAGCTTTTGCTGCTTTTATTCATACAACTTTTGCTGCTGCTGCTACTCGATCTTGGTCAACTGCTGTTGCTGCAATACAAGCAACTCCTGCAACAGCTGTATGTTCAGGATTCCCTACTGGTCCTCGACCAAGATCAACTTTTGCTGCTTATACTAGTACATCTCCTTTTATACGGCTAATTAAGTAGCTTCTGACGCTTTTTGTTCCTTCCAAAGCTTGCAGGCCAAAATTTTGTCGCAAATGATGATATAGCACATCTATATAAATTTAAGTTTTTAAGATTTATGTGGTTAAAAATTGTATATCTCAAACCTCATGTTACATATACACTTGAAACTTGATATGCAAGCCTGTGTTATGTATTTCAACATATTTATACAGTTTAGTGACTTAAGTGTAACCAAAAGATCTATTTTGTTCGAAAACACTTGCGCCAAAAGCGTATAATTAGAACGAACTAGATCTTCTGGTTACACTTAAGTCACTATACTGTATAAATATGTTGAAATATATAACAGGGGCTTGCATACCAAGTTTCAAGTTTAAACATTGCATCACTTGTACATAAACTCAATTTTTTTTTAAATTTCTTTGACTAAAATTGCATAGGTATCTCAAAAGTGGTGCATTGTATACACTTGAAACTTGATATAATAAGCCCTCGTAATGTATTTCACTATATTTCAGCAGTTTGATGCACTTACTACAATCAGATGATCTACTTTGTTCGAAAACACTTGCGCTAAAAGCGACAATTTAGAACAAACTAGATCTTCTGGTTACGCTTAAGTCACTAAACTGTATAAATTTGTTGAAAGACATAACAAGGGCTCTTATACCAAGTTTCAACTTTATACAATGCATCATTTATACATAAACTCATTTTTTTCAAATTTCTGGAAAAAAAAATTGCACATCTCAAAAGTAGTTTTTTGTCATAAGAAAAGCGTGTATTCGAAACACGTGTGTATATGCGAAATACACGTAATTATTTATTAATTTTTATAATATAAAAAGCGTGTATTCGAAACACGCGTGTATATGCGAAATTCACAGTTATTTTATTGTAAAAAATGCGTGTAGTCGAAACACGTGTGATGTATATACAAAATACAGATCATTATGTATAGGCATTTTTCGTTATATGAAATCTGCGTGTACGGCAACACGCAGTGTGAGTTTAGATATTGCAAATTTTTGTAGTGGTTGACGCCAGATGGCGCCAGAGGTTATTATAAGCACTAACTGCACTACCGGCTGCAAGGTCGGTAAAATTGCAGAAATGGGTTTGAGACCCCCTTAATATAACTACTTTAATTGTATTTTTTTTAATTTTAATTCACCTTCTAAGAAAATCTTACTTTTCTTCAAAATATTTATAACAATATATAAAAAGAATTTAAGAAAAATTCATTAAATAGTTATGCGCCACGAACGCTTTTAAGGTATAGATATTAAATGTTGAGAAAAACTTTAAAAAATCACGAAAAAATGAAAATTAGAAATAAAAAATATACAAACGAGATTAAGTGTAACTCTTAAAATAGACTAGCAAGATCCGCTCGCTTCGCTCGCGATTAACATAATAGTTTCACTAATATATCTTGAAATAATAAGTATTAAAATAATATGAAAGTTTTATACTTGTCATATTGTTCAAATTTTTATTTTGAATGGTTTTTATGTTTTTAAATTATTGTACATATAATTTATAATATGTATTTGAGGGGACCTAAACACTTTAAACTTGCAAAAATGAAAAATCGGATTTTGTTTTTATATTAATATTTAATAGTTTAAAAAACGTATTAAACAGACATATATACTTAAAAAAATTATAGAGAACAAGAAACAGTGTTTATATTTACCAAATACTATACTAAGTGCATCATGTTTTTAAAGGTCAAAATTCATTTTATTTTCACTCACCGTAAATTTTATTCAGTTCTAGATATCGAAGAGCATCAAAATTTTGCAAATGTTTTAACGAAAAGTTCAAAATTTAGTTTCCGAGATATAATGATAAGGATATAGTTCAAGGAACGTATCTAAAATCACCAGTGATCGAAAAATCGCCATGAATATACGCACATGCGTAACTGAAAATCTTATTTTTAACGAATTAATAAAACAAAAAACAGCAAAAAACGAGTCTAAGTATAGATAAAAACCCATTAATGGAAACTGAGATCGAAGCGATACAGTTTTCAGTTATATAGAGTATACAGGGTAAGAAAACCAAATTTTGAAGCGTAATATCTTTAAAACTAACTGGTATCATAAACAACCCAAAGAAAGAGATAAAGGTGCTATATAATATAATTTGAGTTATAACGAAAAACTAAATAGCGAATCATTCTAAAAAAATATTTGATTATTGATGTTAATTAGAACTATATACCACTTAAATTTTAAGTCATTTCATGGGGCAGATCCTGAGACAAACATCAAAAACTGAAAAAAATCGTTTTTCTACGTGACGCGATAACTGGAGTAAAAAGGCAATAATCAAGTTCAAATTTTGGATTTAGTTAGCATTATATAGCACCTTTATCTCTTTCTTTGGGTTGTTTATGATACCAGTTAGTTTTAAAGATATTAAGCTTCAAAATTTTGTTTTCTTACCCTGTATACTCTATATAACTGAAAACTGTATCGCTTCGATCTCAGTTTCCATTAATGGATTTTAATCTATACTTAGACTCGTTTTTTGCTGTTTTTGTTTTATTAATTCGTTAAAAATAAGATTTTCAGTTACGCATGTGCGTATATTCATGGCGATTTTTCGATCACTGGTGATTTTAGATACGTTCCGCGAACTATATCCTTATCATTATATCTCGGAAACTAAATTTTGAACTTTTTGTTAAAACATTATGATTATCGAATGTTATTCTATAGACTACTTTAATTTTAAGTAGTCTACGGCAATTAAAAATTTTGAAATTTTTGAAAATATTCAAAATTTTNTTTTTGAAAATATGCTATGCGTCAAAGAGTTCTCAATTTCCTACTCTTTTTTGCATGCTTATTTGTTATTGTCATTAAAACTCATGACACGTGGGGTAGCGAGTTTAAGATTTTTGGTTTTATATTTATTCCTCGCTTATGCTCAACTTTTTACAATTTCTACAAATATATAATTATGTATGTGGGATTCGAACATGGGAATCGCACATAGGAACGCCCTTGACAACAAGATCAACGATGTTCTAAATGTGATTATTTTGATCAGTCTGGTTAAGACAGCTACTGAGAGCAGACGTGTTATAATTGTGTGTTATCAAATAAAGTCTGAGTTTATGTTGGTTTTATAAATAAATGTTATTTCTTATTATACCTGAACCCGAGTATAACATTTAGGGGGTTCGTCCGGGATGTTATCAAATGGATAAGGAAATTTCGACACCACAAGCCAATCACACGGCAACCACAACCCAACACTAATGTCTGCTATGGAGGAAGTGGATGATCTTTTGAGGGAAGCGAACAAGCTTAGGATACAGCTTGAGCATGAATGCGCTATTCGGAAAAGTTTTGAGATTCATTTGACCCAGCGTTCCATGGCGGAGGTTTGGAATAAGGAGATGGTAAGGCAACATCGATAATCTCATAAACAACTGTGAGAATTTGCTTGACAAACAAAAGGATCTACAACATCGATTTAAGCAGGTAAGTCTTTTGCATTATACAAACACAAATACGGACATGAACTTAGATGACACTTCTGGTAGATTAGGATATACTTTTGAACCAAAAAATCACGATGGGATGGATTCGTTTCAAGAATATTTGAATCAATTCGAATTGATTTTGATCGTTAATAAGTGGGATAATGTAAACAAATTAATAATTCTTTTTGGTTGCTTGAGAGGCAAAGCAAGATCAATTTTAGACAGTTTTTCGGTTTCTGACCCCTTAGATTTTTACATTTTGAAATCGAAATTAGAATTACTATCTAGCAACACGGTTAGAGATCAGAGTGACATTGACGAATGCCGTTGTTGATGACATCATTCTGAATCAAAATTTGAATGCAAACATACACTTACTAGAATCGGTAGTTCAAAAGGCAGTAATATTAGAGAGAATCAGAATTAATTCAACAACAAGATTTAAACCACTCAAATTTGGTTGTCACATGATAGTTAGGAATCGGAGTGTGTTACCAACGAATGCCGCTGTTGATAACACTATTTCAATAAGGGGTGAAAGTATAAGTACACTTAGAAAAATTACAGAATCAGATCTAGATTATTTTCTGGACATTTCGGAAATGTCAATTAAAAATGTGATACTGCAGTTATTGGGTTTGTTTCGTTTCACTTCTTGTATATTTTGTATAATTGAAAACGGTATCACTTATATCTCTAGCTTTCTCACAGTGGCAAGTAGGTTAAGTAATTTTAACTCCAACGTGCGGGTACAAAAAAAGTAAAAGAAAATTGTAAAATATTTCAGCTTAGTTAATAGACAAATTAAGTAATTTTAACTCCAACGTGCGGGTACAAAAAAAGTAAAAGAAAATTGTAAAATATTTCAGCTTAGTTAATAGACAAATTAAGTAATTTTAACTCCAACGTGTGGGTACAAAAAAGTAAAAAAAAATTGTAAAATATTTCAGCTTAGTTAATAGACAAATATTGAGATATGAAAACTGTTACATTTCCTTACAAAAAAAAACGCGCCGATATATCTACCGCTTGGTGGTGAGGAAACAATATCATTTAAATTAATACAAAGTTTACGTTAAATAAAATTATTTTAAAGTGTTAGTGAATAAGATGTTAGGTAAAAAAGGGAGAGTGATGTCTTCTAGAGATCAGTTTAACAATTAGCTATGTGAGCTATGCGAAAGAAAGAGAGAGAGAGGGAGAGAGAGAGAGAGAGAGAGAGAGAGAGAGAGAGAGAGAGAGAGAGAGATTTAATTATACATATGTAGTTGATTTGAAATAATTTTATCCATCAAACAAAAAAAAACTTAATAGAATTATATATGAAGTAAAAACAATTCTGATATGAAGCAATACATAATGTTGAAGGAAGCTACGTGCCAAAGAATTGGCAGCGGTTTTTTATATTATGTTACGAGTGAGAGTGCAACGAAAAAGTGACGGACCCTGAACTTGAACTGAGATCCTCTGGCTTGCAAGGCAGACGCTTTGTCGTCGCGCCACGGCCGCCACCCATATTGCACTTTTCTACTCGTCTTCTTATAGTAATTAGACACCCGTGACGTGTATTCAAAAGTGACAATTATATTAATACTATAATTAAAATGTTTAATAAGAATTTTATATAAATGTTAAAATTTTTTTTCAATTTATTAAATGTATAAAAATGTTTATTCAAATGTAAAATATGCATTATTTTATTTAAATATTATGATTTGATAAAAATAAAATATAAATTAATATTAGTGATATTATTTAATTTTATAGAATAAATAATACTAGTAGCGTGGGGTGTGTGGTTGAATGGGTTGCGCGTTTCAAATATAACATAACAGTTTCTTATTATTAATTATGTTAGAAAGTTTATACATTTTTTTAGTGCACTTCGTGCGTGTAATATTGTTACGTACTTCTTTCTTTACATTTTAAATAGAATCCAAATGTTAACATTTTCTTTACTCTATTATATAATACACTAGGAAAATCGACCGCGCCTCGCGCGGATAATATCATTACGCAATTCTTTCTTTACATTCTAAACAGAATCCAAATGTTAACATTTTCCTCACTATAATATAATACATTTGTATATATGTATCTTGTCTCACCAATCATATGTCACCTGCAATATAATGTAGGTTATGTGCTTTTTAATTTTTGAAGTCAGATATTCGTATATTTATTTTATAGATAAATAATTAATTGTTACAAACCTAATCTCAAAATTTAAACTAATAAAACACGATCATTTATATTATTAAACTCGTTACCATTCCAATTCAAATATTGAATTTTAAATGTTGGTGCTATCTAAATTGGATACACATTTGTCGACCAATCATGTTCAGTTCTAACTTCATTTATAGGCTTCACAATATCTGATCATGACTTTTTTAAGAGAGGATTGGTTTGTTTGATTTTTACATTATCACCAGAATTCTTGGTATGAAGTTGTGTTATATTTCATAGATTTTGATTTATAAATAAAGAGAATCTATTATTTTATTAGAAAAAGTATTTTTATTTTATAATATTTTTCATAATAAGGAATATAAATCATCTAGATATAAGTCTTTAATCTTTCAATAATCTTTGAATATCTCCGTTAACAAAAAAAGAATCTATTATATTACAAAATGAGGAGAAACAAAAAAATATTGTAAAAGTGATTGAAAGAAAAAGAAAGTTTAGAAATAATGATTTGAATGATATAAATGCAATAGAAAGAAATTCTGATATTTTAAATATGTCATATATAAAAGATTCTAATGTTCCATCACCTGGTTTAATAGCTGATATGGAATTTGATGAAAATATTATTATGATTAATTTTGTAGGAAATTTAAATAACGAATGTCAATTTTGTAAAGCAAAACATTTTAAAGGAGAAATGTCACAAGATAAAATGTACATTCAAATAAAGTTCATCTTAATATTAAAAAAACATACCCAATTGAATTAAAAAATTTATTATTTAATAAAAATTCAAATAGTATTAATTATAGAAAAAATATACGAATGTATAATAATTCTTTGGCTTTTGCAAGTTTTGGATCCAAATTAATAAATTTTAATACAGTTGGACCACAAGTATTTAAAATATGTGGTCAAGTGTATCATAATTCATATTCATTGCATCCCAATGATAATGATAATCCAAAGTATGGGCAATTATATATTATAGATAATGAAATCGCTAATAAATATAGAATAAATGAGTGTAAGACTGATAAAATCGATTTAAATATAATAGAATACTTAGAAACATTTATACCTAATAATAATCCTTATGCTGAAGCATACAAAATGATGCATAAAGTAGAAGAAGAAGAAAATATGAAAGCACACAATAATAATATTAAAGCTCGACAAATAGTAATGTTATTAACTCGTGACGATTGTACTAAAAATAAATCATATTTTGCTACTTCTAATGAAATTGCTGTTGTATATGTTGGTAATGACGGAGCCCCACCTATAGATCGTGATATTTCTATATACCCAAAATCAGACAAACCACAAAGAATAAATATTCTTAGTAAACACCTTGATCCTATGGTTTATCCTTTAATCTTTCCCTTTGGTGAATCGGGATGGCAACCTTATATGAAAAGTTCGAAAGATACAAATAAAAAGACTAATATATCTACATTGCAATATTATTCATATAAATTAAGTATTCGTGATAAATTTAATCCATGTTTAAATTTAAAAAATTTATCACGACAATTTATTGTTGATGATTGGACAAGAATTGAAGCTTGTCGATTATTTTATATACGTAGTCATCAAGCACAATTACGCACGGATATGTATAAAGGATTAATGGATTATGTGTCTAATCGAGCCAATCGTGAAAATTCTAAAATTGGAAGAATGATAATATTACCATCAACTCATATAGGAAGTCCTAGAGCCATACAACAAAATTATTTAGATTCAATGACACAATTACAAGTTGATGGTAAACCAGATATTTTTTTAACAATGACTTGCAATCCTAATTGGAAGGAAATACAAGAAAATTTATTACCTTATGAAACTACTTTAGATAGACCAGACTTAATTTCACGAGTTTTTCATGAAAAAATAAAGGTTTCAAAAAATGAACTTACAAAAAATAATATATTTGGTAAGGTAAAAGGTTATGTATATGTCATAGAATTTCAAAAACGTGGTTTACCACATATTCATATGTTAATATGGTTATATCCAGACTATAAATTTAGAAATACTGATGAGATTGATACAATTATAAGTGCTGAAATACCAGATGAAAATAAATATCCTAAATTGTATAGTATCGACAAAAATAATATGATTCATTGTCCATGGTTCACAGAAAAAAAATTGTGTATGCATGAGTGAGGACAAAAAATATTGTACCAAACGATTTCCTAAACCATTCATTAACGAAACACAATATAATCCTGATGGATATCCTTCTTATCGCCGGAGAAACGATGGCAAATATATTGTTTATTCGAAACGTAGAATTGCACATAATGGATTTGTTGTACCATATAATCCTTATTTGTTACTATTATTAGATTGTCATATAAACGTAGAAATATGTAGCACAATAAAAGCTATAAAATATTTATTTAAATATTTTCATAAAGGTCCTGATACTACTTTAGTAAAATTTACAACTGTGCATAATGATGATGACCAAAGTATTATGAACGAACATGAAAGTGCATATAATTATGATGAAATAACACAACATGTTTCAACAAGATATGTATGCGCACCTGAAGCCATGTATCGTATTTTCGAATTTAAATTAAATGAACAATCTTATGTCATTTATAGATTAGCCGTTCACGATCAAAATGAACAATATGTATATTTTGTAGAAGGACAAGAAAATAAGCGAATCAATAAAAATGTTGAGACGACATTAACTGCTTGGTTTAAATTAAATGAAGATGATGATAATGCATCTCAATACCTATATTATGAGATTCCCCATCATTATGTTTTTGATGAGACAAAAAAAAATGGAATAGAAGAAAAAAATTATTTAAACCTATCATAAGTAGAATGTATTTTGTCAATCCAAAAAACGTGAAACATTTTTTTTTGCGTCTTTTATTATTACATGTTCGTGGTGCTAAATCGTTTAAAGATATACGAACTGTAGATGGAATTATTTATGATATATATGAAGAAGCATGTGTGACAAGAGGTCTTATAAGTAATGATGAAGAATGGGATAAATGTTTGGAAGAAGCCGCTTTGGTTAAATTTCCAAAATCTATGTGTGAATTATTCGCATATATCTTAGTTTTTCAGAATCCACACAATGCACTGGAATTATATAATAAATATAAAATTCATTTTATGAATCCAAAGGTTGATAAAATTGAAGCTGAAAACAGAGCATTGAAAAATATTGAAAAAGTTTTGTTAATACATGGAATGAAATTAAATGATTTTAACATTATATATAATGATACGAATTTAATACAAGAAGAACATGATGATACATCATATAATCATCATGTTGATAGCGAATTTATTGAAAATGATAATACCATACAAATAATGATTAATACTTTAACTGTAGATCAAAAACAAATATTTGATTTAATTATGAAAGACATAATAGATAATATTGGTAATAAATTATATTTTATTGATGGTCCTGGTGGTAGTGGTAAAAGTTATTTACATAATGTTATGATTAAATATTTGATATCATTAAACATTACCTTTCTAACAATAGCATGGACTGGTATTGCTGCAAATTTGTTGATTAATGGTAAAACTGTTCATAGTACATTTAAATTACCATTAAACATAAATGAACAAACAACATGTAATATTTCTCCTAATTCAAAATATGGAATATTCTTAAAAAATGTTAAAATCATAATTTGGGATGAAATATCAATGGTATCGAAACATGCTTTTGAAGCAATAAGTACATTCTTACAAGATTTATGTGATAATAATAATCCTTTTGGAGGAAAAATTGTTGTCAAATCTGGTGACTTTAGACAAACACTTCCTATAGTACGTCATGGTAATCGAACGAAAATAATGGAATCATGTGTAAAAAGAAGTAAAATATGGTCATCTTTTATGAAATTATCATTAAAAGAAAATTTAAGATTACAAAATAAAGATTATGAATTCAAAAATTGGCTTCTTGATGTAGGAGAAAATAAAAATCCAATAAAATTGAATTACAAAATAATGATAAAAGAATACCACAAGAATTAATTTGTAATAATTATTTGATCACAGAAATTTTTGGACATAAAATTGATCCAAATGATTTATCTTTAAAAGATAAAATAATCTTATCACCTCTAAATTCCGATATATTAAAAATTAATGAAAATATAGTTGAGAAAATTGATGGGAAAAGTTTTGTATTTTATAGTGATGATAAAATTGAAAATGAAAATGATGACAATCTAATAAATTCAATACCAATTGAATTTTTGAATTCGTTAACACCAAATGGATTACCACCACATAAATTAATTTTGAAAAAAGGAGCAATAGTTAGTTGTTTAAGAAATTTAGATATCGATGGCGGACTTTGTAATGGAACCAGAATAATTATTAAAGATATTAAAAAATTTATATTAATTGGAGAAATTATAACTGGTAAGTATTCTGATAAAGTTATTTTACTACCACGAATTGATTTAAGTCCATCATTAGATGAAATACCTTTTCGTATTATAAGAAGACAATACCCAATAAGATTAAGTTTTGCTATGACTATAAACAAATCTCAAGGTCAATCTTTCAATAAAGTTGGAATTTATTTACGCACTCCAGTATTTAGTCATGGTCAATTATATGTTGCTTTGTCAAGAACAACATCAAGAAATAACTTAAAATTATTTTTAAGTAAAGAATCTATTTATGAACACAATGACAATTTATTAGACAATAAAAAAAAAAACGAAGAAAATTAAATGATGATATGAATATATATACAAAAAGCATAGTATATTCATAAATTTTTTTAAATTAAACAAATGTTTTAAAAATAAAATAAATAAAATAAATTAAAAGAATTATATATATATATATATATCTACCTATATTATATAGTTGTTTTGGAGATACTCCCCTCCGCACCCCCCGCAAAATAAGGCAAAATTCTTTCATTTTCATGTGATTTGGATAATGTGAAAAGCCCCCCCCCGCAGCCCCCCGCACCCCTATTAGCAGCTTTTCCTAAAATTTATTAATTGTTAGTACAATTTTTTTTATTTAAAGTTTTTTATTAGCAAAAAATTTACTACAAACAATTGATAATAGTACATCGGATAAAATGCGATCAATTATGACACACTTTTTGAATCATCTTTAACGACATTTTTAGTCGTGTACTTCGCGACGCGTATAATTATTTCGATTTTCTAAAAATATATTAGGCTATATTAGCTAGCACTATATTAAGATGATGTATAAAGGTTACTTTCCTCCGACTCTACCAACCGAACGACTCGAGCAATACAATACTTTGGCATAAATATGTCTTTAGCCTCGGGAAGATCCTACATCCTTTGTAGAAACTTTTCCAAAGCCCTCATAACAAGCCTCATAGCACATCAGTATCAAATATATATCAACAGTAGAGATAAACTATATAAGGATATAACTTAAATTTTATTTTCTATTTTTTCCACACCACCTATTGGAGCCGTTGCTTACGTTCCTGTCTATCGATTAGTTGAAAACTGAGACGTAATGTATGTTGTAATGGCTTGGGCTGTATTTTTAAAGAGTTAATATGCTTATGCAACTTAAACACCTCTCACGACTGCTTAGTAAAATAACTAGAAACTTACCTTGAGTACAGTTGCCAAATGTAGACTTGGCTCGTGCTGAGGTAGGAAAGAATGTTATAAAGAACGTGTCAAGGGCACGGATAATTCTTCACCCGGCGGGTAACGATGTAGTTTATGAGACTACGCGTAGCAAATTGAGATTACATAATGTATTCCAACGATGACGCGAGAAAATTAAGACAAATGTATTAAACTTAACTGTTTTCACGTGGTATTCGTCGATTGGTCGAACCGACGTGTTAGGAGCCCGAACGGCCGAGTCTGTAAACGAAACTGTCTGTTTTAAAACAAATCGCGAGCTTTTTTAAAGCCTCAGTTTATTACAAAAATTCAAAATCATGATAATCTTTAAACTTACTGACAGAGCAGCATTAAAAAGTAGGGCTCGCTTGCTACATCTCGAATGTCTTAGTTTAGCGTTTTGCTGATTCCAGTGTGACATTCTTTTGCTGTATGTTGACATACAGCATGTTAGGATTCGGAGAGCTTTGATTTTTGTTGTTTCTTTTTAAACGCTTTTTATTTAGATCATTATGTGCGAGGCGTGACATAACAGGTAAATAGACAGGAGGCGTGTTTTTTCTATATTTTTGTGAAAGTTTACTTAAAAGTTTTGACTTATTTGAAGATAAATAATTCATTGTGACATTTTGTAAGAAAGAATTTAAAAAAAGAATACTTAATGACGCATCAGCGCATTCTTCAAATTGAAAAAACATATTTTGCGAAATATGCTCAAATCATTTAATAACAAAAGCCAACACAATAGGACTACGTTTCATAAGTAAAGTACTCTAATAATGTTATCATAACTTTTATAAAATTATATTTATTGATTTATAAATATATTTTTATACTTTTGTAAACTTTTGTAATATTTATTTTTCCCACTAACGTAAATAATAACGTAATAACGGTAATTATTATAGAAACTGAAATGGGTGTTGGCGAGCGGAGTGAGTGTGTATATATTACATTGCGGAAGTATTTGTATGCGTTGAACTTGAGAGTCTGTCGGGTTGCGCTGGGGGCAGGCCGATGTTCCATACATACATGTCCATACAGATAAAAAATTTTGAAATAATACTATGTGTAAAGCAACGCTCAGCGTATAGTTATATTCAAATATAATTTACTTTAATCGTTATGAACTGTTAAGTTGTTATCATTAATCATTTCATTTCTTAACTACAAACATAATTATCAGATCATAGAAATTAAATTTGAAAAAAAATTACAAGAACTAAAAATTGGGGGGTTGCGCGAGCGAATCGCGAGCGTGGGGGCGAAGCACTAGTATATCCACCCATATATTATATGATCTAAGCGTGATTTTACAGCAAAAATCCCCCCACCCCTCCCCCCCTCCAGCCCCTCCACCAGCCCTCCATGTCCCCCACTTTTTAACTGAAATTGTTTCAAAATTTACGTTATTTAGAAGGTCAATCCCCTCCAACCCCCCACCCCCCCTCCGCCCCCTCCATTTCCCCTCCACCGGCCCCTCCACTTCATTTGTCCTGACATGATAGTTTTCATCGGAAAGATCAATGTACTTCTTTGTACTGTTATTGACCATTTTCCACACCACCCAAGTCGGTACTGTCAGAAGCCACATTGTAAATAATTTCTTTGTTCATCATTCAACTGAACGTAAGAATTTGGAGTGGATCCCATTCCCATTGTCATGAATATAATTGTCTATAAAATATAAATGTTAAGACAAAGGGTTAAAATTCTCTTGACCAAAAAAATAAAAAGTTTTTTTGAAATTTAAATTAAAGAGTATGCGTGTTATATTATTAGTGAATTGCGTAAACACATGTTAGACGTGTGCAACGATAATAAAAAAACAACCCAAACTGCACCAAAATTTTAAAAAAAAACGCACAATATTTTGAGCACTTCTACAATTATTGTTAAAACACAATAGCTACAACCTTTGCTTGTTACAAATATATAGGTTTATATTTTACGCATTGTTCGAATGAATATTCTATTGCAATCAAAACTTTGGCTCTTGAGATTTATGAGTTGTAATGGGCAAACGCTAATGTGAATTGAAATTGTTTTCGAAAAAGCGGTAACAGGAAATAGGACCGACGAATTTTCAGTATTTAGTGTTTTCTTGTATGAAAACTTTTTTGGCATATATTGTTCGCCTGTTTAATTATTTCTGCTTCGATGTATAATTATACAATTTAGTATAATCTTTTTAAACGAGTGCCATTGCATAAACCTTAACTTAAATTCCTAATACAACATAACTATTTGCTTTACTATTTAAAATTTAGTTATGTGGTGGATAAGGCCATTCGAATTGGGTTTAAACATTTTCAATGGATATTTATCACCAATGAATATTCTCCTTCAGCTTTGATCTACTCCTGTATGTTTTCGTAGCATAATCTAACACTGATACATATGTTTTTTGACGTCACCATTGTAATAATTTAAACATCTATTCATTTAAGTTGTTGATATCTTGCATTGTGAGGAGCTGAAGATTACACTATTTGATTAGATTAGCTTCTAATTAATATTTTTTGTAAATTTCATTACAAACATTAGTAGTTTTCCCAAATTTTGGGGTATTCTCAATGTATTGATTTTGCCTTTCTCCTACTTCTAGGTAAAAAAAGAAGAAAATTCTACATTGTTTGAACGCATATTTTTTTTTATTGAAGTTTTCAATGATTTTAAAAATGAGCCATAAAAATTGGAATATTTTAATTGTTTCCTCTACGATTGTGAGTTACGGTACCCTGTGTTTTATACTGGTAAAATTTTGTTCTGAAATCACTCCGTAAGCTATCAATTTGCCTGTCAAAAGGTTTCTCACTTACTACATACATCTCTCAGATGGTACGATCAATAACTCCCTTTCTAAAGCTTTTATTACGGTATCATTGAAGCTTCATCCTCAATTATTTAATTCTGGCTCTGCTCTTAATCTTTTTTTTGTCTGACTTTAATTTCTCCCAAAAATGCGCTATGATTATTTTAATTCTAAAGGGTTTAATCTAAAACGTTCGATGACTTGCTTAAACTTTAGGTAATATACATAGGTCGCCTTATTCCAGTCTTCATGCCATTGACCAAAACTCTTTTTGTTATATGACATGTGAACTTAATAAATGTTAGTTTGCTATAAATAATCGGTAATTTGGTGCTGCTTCTTTTATAATTTCTCTTCCCAAGACAGGAAACCTATTCCAAAAAAATCACCCTCCACTCAAAAAAGTGTTTGGAGAAAAAAAAAAAAATTTTTCATTTTTTTCTCTGTCGGAGGGTTTTTTTAAAAAAGAAAAAAATAATAAAAAATTTAAAAAAAAAAAAAAAATTTATAAAAATAAAAAACATTTTTTTCGGAAAGTTACCGGGCCCGGCAAAAATTTGGTGCGGGACAAAAGCAAAAACCCCAAAACCGAAAAAGAATTTTTTTAATTTTATGGGTGTATTTAACAAAAAAAAAAATAACAGGATTTTTAACAAAATGTTAAATTTATTTATTTTTTTTTTTTTTTCAATTCCCGGTTTTTTTTTTTTTTTTTTTCATTAAACTCAATTAAGATTTAAAAAACCCCCTCAATAAGTAACGGGGGGGGTTTTTTTTTTTTTTTTTTTTTTTTTTTTTTTTTTCAGTTAGACTCACAATTAAAAACGTCGAATTAAAGGAGATCGAGGTGACGTATCGTTTTCTTTTGTGCTGAAGAGTGCCCTGGGGAACCCCTCCCGTCAATAGTATCACACTCTGACCGTGGGCATGACATTACGTTTAAATGGTATCCTGCAAGCCACTAGAGGCGCGGAGTTATAAAACATGCCCCTTTTATGGTGCTGTGTAGGCCGAGTGGTGTATCTCATGCCTCTCCTGCCTCCGTCCGAGGTGGAGCTGATATACTCGGAATTTGGTATCGTGGGGGTTGGAGAGATCTGAACGCTCTTTGAGTGGAAAAAATCTAAAAATAGTTCTCGGGGGGGGGTGGGGCGTGGTGGGATACGCCGTGCAGAGTAGTGTCGTGCCTCGTGGGACAGTGTGTAGCGCGAGCGGCGTGCTTTGTACGGGCCAGGTTACGGGGTGTCTCTTGGTGTATCTTGTTTTTAATAGCAGTCCGTGTGGCCGCGTGGTAACAGAAGCTTGATTGTGTGTTCACAATTTTATTCCCCAATATTACTGTGGACTCGGGTTGAGGGACTTGTATGTTTATAACTGCTAAATTGAAATGGTAACAGTAATTTGACAAGCCTCGATTCAAACAAAATAGATTAAAATAAATGCCCCCGTGGGTCCTGGGTTTGTTTGAATCTAGATCCGTCTTTCTCTTTTCATAAGCCAACCAATATGCAACCGGCGGCGGCACGGAAAGGGGTGGCGTGGGGTTTTTTTTTTTTTCCGGCGGGGCGGGGGGTGCGTTTTGCTCTGCCCTTTGATTACCCCTGCGGGCGCGGTAATAAATCGCATGATCTTTCCTCGTTCTCTAATATAGTTTGAATATGAGATAGAGCATTATTTTCTTTATTTGTTTTAAAATCTTCTGTAAAAGAATTTTTAAATTTATTCCAAATTGTATTAGCTTGTATGTTTTCTGCTAAAATAAACCATGCAAAAAAATTTCGTAATTGAAATGGTAACATAATGTGACAAGCCTCTTCAAAAATAATAAAAACATGTGAATCATCTTCTATCAAGCCCATTGCAAGCGCTGCGTCTTTGTATGTTTGATACCTTATACCTTTATGAATTTTGCTTCCTCCTCAAGAGGAAGCTTTAAATAGTAAAATTTTCAGTTTTGCTAATACTTCGTGGAAACGCATTTGGAGGTGTTTGGAGTACGAATCATGCGTTTTTAGAAAATGTCCG